>BMAC01000040.1:1045636-1076379 GCA_014905375.1 Phtheirospermum japonicum
GTCCACACATATTATTAGATCTAAGGTCAGGATTGGTCCCTAGGTTCGCATATATTGACGTGGTTCTCATTTGAACCTAATCCTATATATATATATATATATATATATATAATATATATATATATATATATATATATAGGGTTGGGTTCAAATGAGAACCATGTCATTATATGTGAACCTAGGGACTCATCTTGACCATTAGATTGGATAATCTTGATGGTTGAGATCATGACATGTCATCATGGTAATAATGTAAAAAAATGCATTAATTAATTAAAAAGGTATTTTAGACATATAACAACGTTTACAAAGAGCACTACATTGTTCTTTAGAAAGCACAATAGATTAAGAAAAAAAACACTACGATTTTTTTTTGTGAAAACAGATATGTAGTAATATCATCCACGGATCTGAGAAAATAGATCGGGAAACAACAGATCGACATTTTTTGATATTTTTTAAGATTCGTAAATGAGACCGGATTGATATGAAGAATAGAACGGTAACCTTTGGGTTTTGGACCGAAAAATGAGAGTGGAGACTACAAACTATATTAACAAAAATAAAAAAATAAAATTTTTGAATAAGAAAAATAATTATCCAAACAAAACCAAAAATGGAGGTTGAAAAGCTTTGCGGTGATTGTGCCCAGATTAATCAATAACTGGTGGCTGGAGGTTGAAATCTGAAGGTTGAGTTTTTTTTAGAACTGATTGGTTGACGGTAGAAAAGAAAAAGATGTAGAGGGGGTGTCGGACGATGAACCCTAATTTTTTGTAATATTAACTAAAATAAAAATAAAGTTGTTATTTATACCTGGTCAAAATTTTGGCCTCATCCAAAAATAGACCCATTTGAACCACAGCGTGACACCACATTTTTAGAGCATTCTAATTGGTCCACCTATTCCAAAGAATGCTCTCCTTTTGACAAATCAGCATAAATAGTTAACACAATTAACAGCATGGGTGGATAGGTACGTGTGCATGTGTGTGCATAAGTGGGGGTGGGATGTGTTTCAATCAATAAAGAGGAGAAACAACACACACATGTAGGACTTAATGCAAAGAATAACAAAATGCGGTTTTGATCCCACATCGTATATTTAATTAAGTAGGTTGATTTTTCTTTCTATAAAACTTGACTTGTCCCACATCGTTTTGATTAAAGGAGCCAAATGAGTCTTCACCTTAGAAAAAAGGCTTGTCCTATTCATTTTAAATACATGACCAAATATACAATATATATTACATGTTTTTATAATAAAGAGGTCCTTTAACTAGGAAACCTTGTTTTAGTATATTTGCTTTGGGTGTCGAGGATTTACCAAAGGGTATCGTGGTAATATTTTAAGGTACATTTCCTATTAGTCTTTCTTTATTATTATTTTTCATTAATTTAGTATTTTATTTATGGTTATATTTAATTAGCCTTTAGTGGTAATTAAAGTTAGTATTTTATTTACGAGTTTTTAAGTAGCATATTATTTGTAATGATAAAGTATTTTAATAGTAATGTTTATTTTTTAGCAATAGTAGTATTCATGCTTTCGATTAATTTATTAGTAATTTGACTGAGCAACTCTTTATTACTAAAAATATACGAGAATAGGAGTTATCTGAAAAAGGAGTCGTAATTGATAAAATTGGAGTCTAATCAATATTTTTATCTTGATTAGATTATATTGAGGAAGTTGATATGTGACTTGAGATAGTGTAAGCTTTGGACCCGAGGTAAGTAGAAATTCATCTGCAACTACAATGCATAAACATAGTATAATTTGGTTTGACTATATGACTGTGATCATGGTCTGTATTATCTGAATATGATGTATGAGTTGTTTGATAGATTATATTTATATTTTCTCATTGAGATTATACATTGGCATGTGCACGTGCATACATGAGCCATGATCATGTAAGAGAGTTTATTAAAGTATAAAAGATAGTCTTGACCACTGTTAGTGCAGCGAGGCATGTGGAACATGCTTATATGATATTTGAGTAAGTGCCCTACGAGACATGTGGACGGGGCTATTTCAAGATGTAGCTTTGTGCCTTGTGAGGCAAACGAACTGACTTCATGTTTATAAATTCCCAGTGCCATGTGCGACATTCGGACTGAGTTACTGGAAGAGGCAGTTTAGTGCCATGTGAGACATTTGAACTGGGATTTATATGAATTGCGACATGCTTTTATGTTATACTAATCCTGTGCCATGTGAGACATTACTTCGGGTATGTGAGATATTCAGATTGGCTCCGATCCCAGTGCCATGTGAGACATTACTTCGGGTATGTGAGATATTCGGACTAGGTATCGTAATGATTGGTTATATGTTGAGCTCTTTCTGATGCACTAGAATAGGTCAAGGGCCCAATAAGAAGAAGAATTTTAAGAAATAATTTATGAAATCAGCATGATGAGTCAAGAATGAGTTGCATTGATTTATGATATTCAATGAACATGCATGATTTCTACTTACTGAGCTTTAGCTCATGTAGTTTATGCATTGTAGGTGAGCCTGATAATATATGAGCACTAGCTGACTGAGTTGCTGGAGTTCCATGAAGTTTTCAGAATTCTTGTACATGGATGACGACCTGTTGGGCGGGATAATGGGCTCGTTTTACTTTCTTTTGAAGTTTTGTTCTAGGGTACTTTTAGTGTGTTTGAAATTTCAATAAATATTGTAAATATGGTGTGGAGCTTGTAACTAAGTTTTATAACTCTTTATCTCTATATAAATAAATAAATTTTGTTTAAGCCATAAGCGATAATGTTTTATTCCTTTGTTAAAAAAAAGTATTTACGTATTTAAGTAAGTAAGTTATCACACTCAAAATCAATAAGTTTTCTTTCTTACGTCTGAGGGGTGGGTGTGACAACAAGTATCCCTCTGGTTGGTTCATATATATGTCTTCCTCCAAATCACCATGGAAAAAGGCTATTTTTACATCCATCTGCTCTAACAGTAAGTTCTCTGCAGTAACCATAATCAAAACCAGTCGAATAGTGGTTAGTTTCACAACAAGAGTAAAAATAATTGTATAATCAATACCGTATTTCTGCTGAAATCCGTTCACAACCAGCATTGCCTTGTAACGCTTACTCCCACCAGCCTCGTCTTTAATTCTGTATACACACTTATTATGCAATGCCTTCTTTCCTTTTGGGAGCTCAACAAGATACCAGGTGTGATTGGACATCAACACTAGTACAAAAAACACATTCTAGAACATACATTCGAAAATGGATGTTTCGGCTACCTTCTAGAATGTCTGTCCGGTGGCATTTTCATAATTAAAGTCGTAATTCTAGAACGGGTTTTTAAAATGTACGTTCTGAATAATTTGGACTGACCACATTTAAAAGGTATATTTTATACCCGTTCTAGTATGTGTCGTATCTAGAAGGTATATTTTACACCCGTTCTAGAATAATTACTTTTCAAAACGTATATTTTAAGTACCTTCTGATGTATTCAATTATTTAGAACGTATATTGTAAAATACCTTCTGGTAAATTAAACATTCCAGAACGTATTATTATTTATACTTTCTAGATATTTATAGATTTATACATCCTAAAATTATTTCGTTCTTCATTTCTTCCCCAAAATCAAAATCCCAAAATCATTTCATTTCAGAATCAAAAAATCGTTTCGTTCTTCATTTCTTCCCCAAAATCAAAATCCCAAAATTGTTTCGTTTCAAAATCCCCAAATCATTTTGTTCTTCATTTCTTCCCCAAAATCAAAATCCCAAATTTGAAATCGACCGCAAATTCCTCTCCTCCTTCCCGATGATGGCGGCTCCAGTGCTTGGCAGTTAGGCGATTCTCCAGCGATGTCGTCACACAGCGACGACAGTAATTTGGTGAAAAGAACATCTTATATGCCTTCTTCGAATCCTCCACATCATTGGCTTCGGGAACGACGGCGACGGCAGGGGTGCAGGTGATGGAAATCTCCTCTCCTTCGACTAATCGATGAGCATTGACTCTCCGCCTTCTTCGGCATCGAAATGGCGGCTTGATTCAATAGTGTGTGTGTAGGAGCATTGGCGTCGGGGCTGTCTGAAGGTGGCGAATCGCGGCGGACTTTCTGCTACAACGAGCAGCGGCCAGGTTCAGTGGTAAGGCGGTGACAAAAAAATTGGCGATGGTTCAACTTGTATAGGGTTCGTACATGTTGCCTTAATTTGGACATAATCATTCTATTACTAATTAATTTTGTAGAATTTTAATTTTATTTTTTATATTTTTTAATAATTAAAACTCGAAGTTTGGTCGTTTGCAGGAGCATGAAATTTACACTGTGGCAGCAAATAAATATATTTAATATATATTTTTTTAAAGACTGTTGTTGCGAAAATGAATATCAATGGTAAAAGATAAGTTAGGTTAGTTCAACTAGCCTTAATTAAAGTTCGTGTTGATCTTAATTACTATATTATCCATATTAATTAGTGCTGGTAAAACCTGAGAACAAGAACTTTTGTGGGAGAGATTATGTTTGCCGTTTTTATCTCCGTAATTGGGCTGTTTTTATTCACCTTGCTTATTGGCAATATGCAGGTATGAATGTGCACACCAACTGTTTGATAAATGATTCGAACTTTTGTGTACCTACTTTATAAAGATTTGTCAAAAATTTAAAAGTTCGCCCGCAAGAGAACGGGATCGCATGTAGGTTGGTAAGTTGAACCGAATCGTCTCTCAAGGAAAACTAGGCTCGGAAGTTCCTTTTGTGTTTGTTGTTCACGAATACGAAATAAAAATAAAATTCTAATCTAAACACATAAAAACAATAAATTGATTTAAACGAAGAACAATTAAAAATTAAGAGTTTTGAAAAGATTTTGAAAACAAGGGTTCTAGAGTTTCGAATCGTTTCCACGATCTCTTGGGAAAAACCCAATTGATGGTTCACGACGATTCTAGGCTCTAGACCCGTTAGATCTAGCCAATCAATCTCAACAATATCATCATAATAATCTCATCACAATCATCAATCCAAAATCACCAAGATCATACAATTCATCATACATGGGGGGTTTGTTTGAAGATTGAATTATTCTAAATTAAACTATCAAGCATGAAATGAAAGCATATAATTAATTAAACTAAATTAATACTAAATTAAGCGAAGGAATTAAAGACTTACTAATTAAACGAGAATAGTTGCAGCGTTCCAAGCGAAGTCTTGAATCTAAATTATCTAAACTATCTAATAACTAATCTATTTTATTCTAAATCTAAGAATTTAAAATTAAGAATTATGAAAAGTAAACTACGAAATCGAAGGGCACTCGTTGGGGTTGTCAGCCCCTAAGAGGCCTTAAAAACCCTAGGAATAATGTGTATTTTCGAATGTGAGGGGTGGGGGTATTTATAGGTGTAGATGGCTTAGAAAAGAGGTCAAAATTAGGGTTTTCGCCCCTTCTAGGACGTTCAGCACTTTCCATACCAGTTGAGCCCAGAAACGACCCTTCTAGAAGGCCCAGAATCAGGAGGTGCTGCCAGCCCAGCTTTCTATACCGGTTGGGCCCAGAGACATCCCTTCTAGAAGGCCCAAAACTGTCATTTCTTCACCAATTCACTTATTTTGCGTCTCGTTTCTTCGTGCAACTATGGATCATCCTTCAATATTTAATTCACTAATTTAGCACCTAATTACTGGTACCCAGTCTCAGCTTAAATACTTCAAATCAAGGCTCGTTTTCGCCGAAACTCCACTTGTAGGCCCATCCTTGACTACGTAAGAATATAAATACCTCAAAATACCTAAAATAAATATAAAATTAATTAAAATATGATAACATAAGTTGGAGATAAGAAATTACGAAAATATGCTCAATCTATCCAACTTTCACCGAAAACACTAACTAAAACGAACTAAAATACTAATTAAAATCAAGACAAATTCATGTTAATCAATAAATTGTCCCAACGGGCGAAACCATATACCTCAAATGTGCATTACCTTTTTTTTTAAATCTTTGATGTTGTAGATATAATCAGTCGATCACTGTTAGGGTAGAAGAGATGAGTGTGAAATCGAGACGCTGAGCAATGGATGGCCCACCATATGCTTCCTGAGCCTTTGAGGGTGCGTATAAGACGATATGATCAGTAAATGGCAAGAAATTTGAGGACTTACAGACGGATATCAAGCGTCGTCTCTGCTTAACTTTGCTCATAAAATTGAGTACTCTATAATTACCACTTCAGATATAGGGATTGTTTGCATACACTTCAATTTTTAAAAAAATGATTGTTGGATTTTGGCGCTAAAACTAGTGCTTTTGGGAAAATCCCTAGTTTAGGGATAATTACGAAAATTGCCCATGTGGTTTGGCAAAATTATTATATATATATTTTATGTAATTTTGAATTTCTGTATAACGATTTTCACACAACGGTATGAGCCACCATCAGATCAAGTCTCATCATCTAGTATACTATTGATTTTTTAATTTGATGAAGCTTGTTTTACTGCTTAGTGATTTCGATGATTCTGATTTATTCTTTTTCTTGGTCGCGCAGAAACTTGAAGTAGCCGAATTCTCCGGGATGAGGTCCAGTGGATGTGTGACCTTCAGCACGAATGCTAGAGAAGCTTCTTTCTTTGATTCAGTGGCTGCACAACACACTCCTAAGGTACTTTAACTTTTGTCATTTATTATAAAATCTTGCATACATTCTGCGAAAAGGTTTAAAATCCAACCATGTATTATTATTATTATCATTATTTTTAATATTTATATTTATTTAAAAAAATAAACATGGAGTTGGTTGAATTAATGCCATTAAACTACCTAAAGGGAAACAATGCAGCTTCACATTGTCGTTGTAGTCTCCGATTATGGTTGTAATAATATATACCGTCTGACAACAGACCGCGGCATCGACCCCCATTAAGGGAGAGACAGTTGCGAAGCTTAAAGTAGCTATCAATGACTTCGGTCGAATCGGTAGGAACTTTCTCCGCTGATGGCACGACCGCAAGGACTCGCCACTCGACGTCATCATCGTCAATGACAGTGGCAGTGTGAAAAACGTACATCTAAACCAAAAACTCCATTTTTATAGATTATTTCAATTTATTATTAATAGATCAATCATTTGAATTTGAATCCGACAGACCTCTCACTTGCTCAAGTACGACTCTATGCTCGGAACTTTCAAGGCAGATGTCAAGATAGTGGACAACGAGACCATCGGCGTCAATGGAAATCCCATTAAGGTCATCTCCAGCAGGGACCCACTCAAACTCCCTTGGGTCGAGCTCCGAATCGATATTGTAATTGAGGTACGGTTCGTAAAAGTTCAGAAAAGCTAATGAATTTCGACATGATTTAGAGTCTGATAAAAATGACAAAATCTTGTGTACACCTGCCTAAGGGAGTACATTCTGTTAGGCAGGGCCCAAATTTTATCTTTTAGTTTTTTAGGGTTTTTTTAGTTTAGTTTGTAGGGTTTTCTGTTTAGAAGATTTTTTTAGTTAGTTTTAGGGTTCTCTATGTTTGGTATTTTTCTTAAATTTAATTATTTTAAAATTTAGTTTTAGGGACCTGCCTAACGATTAGGCGTCCTGGCAGGAGTGTGACTCGATTAATTTTTTTTTAAGAAATCGTGTGAAATTTCAGGAGCTGGGAAGCACATTCAGGCCGGAGCTAAGAAGGTTATTATTACTACTCCGACTAAAGGTGCTGATATTCCGACCTATGTGGTCGGTGTGAATGAACAGGATTACTCTCACGAGGTTGCTGACATCATAAGTTCGGTAAAATCTACCGCCTGAGATATATTTATATGGTTGATGTTTTCTAGGTTAGTTTAACATGGTTGTTGTTTGAATAATGACAGCAATGCTTCTTGCACCACCAACTGTTTGGCACCGTTCGTTAAGGTCAAGGAAGAAGAGTTTGGTAAGAATCGGACTCTCTTTGTTGCTTTAGATGTAGATAGTGTGCTTATGTGATTGAATTGTAGCAGACATGGAAAGTAGTTGAGAATTAGAAAGTGTTGGTGTGTGCAAATAGAAACTAGAAATTCGAACAAGTTAAATGTTTGGTGAAGAAGTTATGGAACTGCTTTATTTGCATGAAAAGTCAAATCAGAAGTAGAATACAAGAAGGGTGTGATTGGACGTGCTTTCATTTCGTCATTTTCCGTTTTTTTTAGAGAATATTGTAGAAAAACTATTTTTAAAAATTTAAAGAATGAATTTTTGGAGTATGATTTGTTATGAGATGAAAATGTAATGATGATAGTTGATGTGATAATTGAAACTAGTTGGTAGTTAAAATATGTGAGTGAAATGGTTGGTAGTTACATCAACTGTCATCATTAAAATTTTTTAGCACACTTTGATAATGGCGCAAAACGAAGTACGATAACTATTGCATATAGTAATAGTAGCACTAGTGAGTTTTGATCAAATTTGTTCTCCATAATTGCAACCTTGTATGCTCCTATTTATCAAAAGCCATTTTCTCATTTTATGCACAATTTCTCTCTGATCATATTTATTGGCCATTTTTATGGAAAAAATTTCTGTCGTTGCATTTTTTTAGATATTTCTCATAAAAATAACATTGCAAAGTCATTTTTTCACAAATAAATAGCATCTTAACATTATGGTTTCTTTTTTCTACCTTTATACATAAATCTTAGAAAAAAAAAAAGGAAAAAAAGGACTCTCATACACGCCCATAAAAACTAGAAGCAGCAGAGGAACCAAAAAAGCAGCCCTCAACGACCCAACATTATCATTCTATCATGCCGGACAACCAAAGAGAACTAAAGCTTCAAGAAGCAATCGTATTGAACGAATTCCAAACGAAGTTTTGATTTGCGAAGTTTTAGGTCGGGTAGCAGCATCCTCGTTCACCGAATTGCTCAACCTCAAGTTGAGGTACGTACGTTTCAGTTGATTTGGTTTGACATTAATTTTGTTTGCGTTTGTTTCCTTAACTTTTTTTTCATCTAATCAATGTTTGCTTTGTGCACGCAAATAGATAGTGTGCTTATGTGATTGAATTGTAGCAGAAACGGAAAGTAGTTGAGAATTAGAAAGTGTTGATGTGTGCAAATAGAAATTAGAAATTTGAACAAGTTAAATGTTTGGTTAACAAGTTATGAAACTGTTGATGTATTGCATATAGTAATATTAGCACAAGTGAGTTTTGATCAAGTTTGTTCTCCATAATTGCAACCTTGTATGCTCCTATTTATCAAAAGCCATTTTCTCATTTTATGCACAATTTCTCTCTGATCATGTTTATTGGCCTATTTTTATGGAAAGGTTTTCCGTCGTCGCATTTTTTTAGACATTTCTCATGAAAAATAACATTGCAAAGTCATTTTTTCACAAAAAAAATAGCATCTTAAAATTATGGTTTCTTTTTTTCAACCTTTATGCATAAATCTTTAAAAAAAAAAAAAAGAACTCTCATACACGCCCATAAAAACTAGAAGCAGCAGAGGAACAAAAAAAAAGGAGCACCCAACATTATCATTCTATCATGCCGAGACAACCAAAGAGAACTAAAGCTTCAAGAAGCAATCGTATTGAACGAATTCTAATCAAGTTTTGATTTGCGAAGTTTTAGGTCGGGTAGCAGCATCCTCGTTCACCGACTTGTTCAACCTCAAGTTGAGGTACGTACGTTTTAGTTGATTTGGTTTGACATTAATTTTGTTTGCGTTTGTTTCCTTAACTTTTTTTCATCTAATCAATGTTAGCTTTGTGCACGCAAATAGGAAACATACTTAAAAAAATTTGGTTTAACTTTTGAATATCAAATTTTCGGTTTAACTTTTGAATATGTTTGATAGGAAACGTACTTAAAAAAAATTTAAACATATGGAGTTCTTGTCTGAGTTGTGGGATATAATGATCGAAGAATAATATTAATTGAATTCCATTCAACTGATATAATTATAATTTAGCATGAACAGTGCGTGGCCGAGTGGCAAAGAGGTTTTATCCAAATTATTTGTTGGTCATCATAACTTCACAATTGCTTTGATGCTTTATTGTTTTATATATAAATATTTATTTGAAAAAGAAAACAGGGGAAAACGTTATAGTGGAATCCATTCAAAAAAATTTGGAACTCTATTTTTCAGGGATTGGTGATGGCAGATGCTTATTCTACTTGTTGAATTATTATTTTTATGTGGTAGTCTTGTATTACTAATATTTAACCACCTTTTGTTGTTATTTTTCCTTGCAGTTGAAAAATATTCAATGAAATAACCGAAGATAAATATGTGTATCAGAGTGTATCGCTGGATAAGTTTCCAATAATCCATTGCAATCCTTTGAACGAAAAACAAAAATCCTTCTTGAGTAAGTGTCAAGAATATGAAAATCCCGAGTCGTTGTAAAGAGAAGCGGTGGTAAGTTTTTTTTCATACACACTCTTCATTCATATATAAATTTAATTATTTTATATTGATTTAACCTCACAAAGGTTATTCATGTGTCTTTCTGTTGGTTATCTATCAGCTTGATTATTTCAACAGAGGAAAACGTAGATCGGCTTGACAATACGTACGCACGAGTAATATTTCTATGCTTATGCCACTTCTTAATACAAGCTAATGGAGCAAACTCTGAAATTTAAGCTTGTAGGTAAACAGAACCTTGATGCCTCGGATCCATCAATGAAGGCAAGATTAAAACCAGTTGTTTCTATGTCCATATCGTAGGTAAATTAGCACTTGGAATGTTTAAGATCTGAATCGATAAACATTAGAATATAGTATTGTGGATTACATATATTCGGATTGAAATAACATGGATTTCGCCAATCTGTCTGTTTCAAGAAATGCCAGTATTGTTTCCTTACTTTTGCTGAGTATGTAGCTGTGTGGAATTTCATGGCCTTGATTTGTATGAAAGTTGTCTTTTTATCTACCAAAAAAGAGGACTTTTTTTTCTTATTTATATTATCTGAGATTCATGATATTTAATTTATTTTATATTTTATTTTTTTCTCATTTCAATTTATTTATTTATTTTATTTTTGGTGCAGTGCCAAATTTTGGTCCATTGTCTCAAACAAGTAAAGAAATAGAGAAACGAAGACACGAAAGCAGAGTGATCAGAAGAAGGCCAGATCATCAATATCATTATTCACGTGACCCCGGAAGATGGTTTTAGCTATGCGAGCTTTTAGGCGGCTAGGTATAATTTGAAACGTGCAAGTCTTGGGACGGTGATTGGGAGGGTGTTGGATTGTTGTGATCCTAGTAAGTTTTCTGTGTCTGTGCATGCTGAATATGGTGCCGAGTTGAGTGATGATATTTGTTCGCTAGAAGTTGAAGGTTATGTTTCTAATGAGATGAGCCTGAAGGAGATGGGATTGGGTGGATCGATTGTCTACCGTAAGTTTGTGAGGGCTGCTAAAGAAGAAGAAAATGAATAGCATTATTATTATCCGATTTTACTTTCTCTGCTTTTAGAATAAGTTTTCATGGCTTTACTGCTGGTCATGAATATTTGGTATTTGTGCTTTTATTTTGAGTTTATTTTATCTAAAAAACTTACATGTTTTATTTTTATTATTGTCTATTAGTGATAAATTTCTTACTTTTATTTAACTTTGGTGTATTTTTTTTGTTGAAATAATTAATATATTCAAATATCCAGTATTTGGCAATTCTGGTGCACCTGCTTTCATTTATTTTATTTTTTTTTTCTACTTTCTAGAAGGTATTTTTCAATGTCCGTTCTAAAATATTGACTTTCTAGAACGTACAATTCTAATATCCGTTCTAAAATATGACATTCTAAAACGTACAATTCGAATATCCGTTCTAAATATGACATTCTAGAACGTATAATTCGAATATCCGTTCTAAAATAATGACTTTCTAGAACGTACAATTCGAATATCTGTTCTAAAATAATGACATTCTAGAACGTATATTTAAAATATCTGTTTTAAAATATGACATTCGAGAACGTACAATTCGAATATTTGTTATAAAATATGACATTCTAGAACGTATATTAGAATATACGTTCTAGAATGCAAGACCTTCTAGAACGTACAATTCGAGTATCCGTTCTTAAATATTACATTCTAGAATGTACAATTTAAATATACGTTCTAAAATATGACATTCTAGAACGTATATTCTAATACCCGTTCTAAAATATGAGACATTCTAGAACGGATATTAGAATATATGTTCTAGAATGTATTATCGAGAACGGGGCAGACCCAAAATACGACTTTTTAGAACGGGTATAAAACATTATAGAACGGATAAATAACCATTCTAGAATTATCAGACATTCTAGAACGGATAAAAAATATCCGTTCTAGATTGTCTGACATTCTAGAACGGCTGCATCTAGAACGCAGCAGAATCCGTTCTAGAATGCCTGATTTATCTGTTCTAAAATGTCTCTATTGTACTAGTGCAAAGAGTCCATTATTTCATCCATCACAAGCCTCTATTTGCTTCTGGTATTACCATGTGCAGCCTCTGTGTAACATTGAGGTTCACCACCATCAGTCAACAATAGGTAGTAATTTGATGTAGTGAACTTATCAGGTGATCCTCGAACTCTTATACACCTTCGCAACGGAACTGGTGGTGTTCTCGGCTCAGCCTCAACAACCTCTTGGTCATTCTGAACTGCTTTGCTCCCACCTGAGTTAGAAATATCTAACTCTACAAACTGAGTACCTGCACTTTCAGCATCTCGTGCACCCATTCTAACCTTGTACAAAACCTGTTCATTAAATATGACATCTCGACTGCGGATTATTTTTTGATTCTGTTCATCTCAGAATCTGTAACCGAATTCATCACCGCCATATCCATAAATGTACATTTAATAGATTTAATATCCAACTTACTTCTAAATGAAACATCTATGTGAACATAATCAACACAACCAAATATTCGCAAATAAGTTAGGTTTACCTCCTTACCACTCCAAACCTCCTATGGTATACCATTTTTCTAAGGAGCTGATGGTCCTCGTTTAACCAAGAATCTAGCAATGTTAACTGCATCAGCCCAAAATATCTTTGGTAAACCTGATTTCAATCGCATACATCTGGCACGCTCATTTAGAGTCCTGTTCATTCGCTCTGCCACTTCGCTCTGCTGAGGGGTTCCTCTCAGGGTCTTTTCCATGTGAATTCCATTTGTAGCACAATACTCTTTGAATTCTCTAATCTCGTACTCTCCACCATTGTCAGATCTAAAGTACTTCACTTTCAAACCTATTTCAGTTTCTACAAGGGTTTTCCATTTTTTAAAAGTATTGAATGCATCGGATTTATTTTTCAGAAAGTAAACCCATACATGTCTTGTAGAATCATCAATGAAAGTCATGTAGTATGATGGAACACCAAGGGATGTTACTGGCGCTGGTCCCTATAAGTCCCTGTGTACCAACACCAACTTCCGTTTCTTTAAGGTTCTGCCACCCTTCGAAAAACTCACTCTTTTCTATTTACCGAAGACACAATCCTCACACAAACCGACATAAATTGTCTTCCGAGTAGCTTACCCTTCGAACACATTTATTTCATCCCCTTCTCACTCATGTGGCCAGGTCGACAATGCCATAAATCTACATCATTATTTTTTCTTGCAATAGCAATGCAATCTTTGGTACTGATTGTCATATACAACGTACCCTCTTCTTTCCTCGAGCCATCACCATGTCTCCTTTGGTTATCTTCCAATTACTACAGCCGCAGGTCACAACATAACCTTCGTCATCCAGGTGTACTACTGAAAGTAGATTTCTCCTCAAACCAGGAATGTATTTCACATTACGCAACTGCAATACAAAACCATTTGATCCGAACATCTCCATTTCCCACAATTTTCAGTGGCTCATCATCAGCAAGGTAAACCTCCCCAAAATTGCCAAAAGTATACTGTTCCATGACCTCAGCACTACTTCAAGAATGAAATTTTGCACTGGTTTTGGTAGTGACCTAACTCGTCACAGTTCCAACACTTAATCTCACTCTTATCCTTTCTAGACTTACTTCTGCCCCTTGATTTTGATCTGCCTCGATTAAATTTTGGCTTTAATTGTGATCTCCCCCTATTCTTTGTACTCAAAGCTAACCCTGAAGTTACGCCTGATTCTCTTTTGCGAATTTTTTCACTAATAATCAGATCTCTAACTTCTTCAAACTTCATCTTCTCCTTCCCCGCTAAGCACAAACAGCAGTAATCGTTCCGCTCCAACTTTCCGGAGAGGACAGCAAAATTAAGGTTTGGACCTCATCATCAAAATTAATATCAATCGAGCTCAATTGGGCTTGTATCATGTTGAACTCTTTGAGATGATCGGCGACCGCAGTACCCTCTGACATCTTTAGGCTGAAAGAAGTCGCTTAGATGAACTTTGTTCGCTATCGATGGCTTCTCATACATCTCTAATAACGTCTCTAACATCCCTTTCGTAGTTTTTGCCTTAATTGTGTGGAGAGCGACGTTTCTGGATAGCGATAAGTGCACCATGCTCATCGCCTTTCTGTCCAACAATTTCCATTCGTACTCTTTCATGGCCTCTAGTTTCTTACCCAGTGGCTGATATAGATCTTTACCGTCTGCATCTTCCAGAACCCGTAATCTGTTTTGTCAAACTTCTCAATTGGCGATTTTCCGTCACCCATCATATTCCCACCGAACCTCACTCTGCTACCAGTTGTTAAGATTACAAATAATATGATAAAAAAGAGAAGTAATAAAGAACGACATAAAATTTTGTTTACCCAATTCGTCAGAGAGAGATTTTGACTAGGTTTAGGACGCTGCCAAGTCAGGAGTTTCTCACTATAATAATTTTTTAGATGAGGTTGCAATTACACAACTAGACTATTTATAACAAGAAAATTCTAATTATAATTTTACGCGAACTCCCTAAAATACCCCAAAAAATTTGGTAGGGAACCCCCTATAGCATGGGAGCTCTGCCCCCTACACCCCCGCCAACTCACCATTAAAAGTACAGTATTTCAGACTCCACAACTCAACATTGCCAACTGCTTTTCTTTTTTTAAATTTGAGCGTGACAATTTTGTCACTGACATCTCGGCACAGAGACACCATTGTCAAACGTGTTTCAATCCATTTGTTCAATTAATCCCGACCCACACTATTTTATCAATTTCAATTTAAATATATATTATTTATTTTATTTGCCCTCATTTCAGTGCACGAGTGATTTAGTTACGAATAACAATCAGCGTGAGGCGTAATGAAAGAATTCGGGGAAAAAAACTCTTTTAAAACACAAGTAATAACGTTTTAATGGATAGTCTTCTATTCCGATATTGCATTCTACCAAAATGCCGTTTTTATATTAAAATCCTTTATGAGTGACAATATTAATCCAAGCAATAGAATTGAAGATGGAACGCAATTTAGAATAGAAGATCATATCTGATTTCTCAAGCCATATTGTGGTATCAATATTCCACGTAGTGAAATTTTGGATGACATGTCAGTGTAACCAAATCCACCTAATGCAAACCAATGCCCTTTATTTCATATTGGTA
The DNA here is from genome assembly GCA_014905375.1 of Phtheirospermum japonicum. NCBI lineage: Eukaryota > Viridiplantae > Streptophyta > Magnoliopsida > Lamiales > Orobanchaceae > Phtheirospermum > Phtheirospermum japonicum. The sequence goes on from BMAC01000040.1 coordinate 1,061,200, forward strand.
TGTCATCTTCTATAATGTTAGATACTTACATGACAATCAATTAAGGGTGTGTGAAATGCAATTGTCCCCATAAAAATGTGTCGGTTGACATTCGACAGCACTTAAATGCAAGCGCCGCATCTTTATATCTATTTATTTATTTATTATTAATTCAAATCCTCCGCATCATAAATAAAGTACTTAAATAGCCGGTTAACGAGAAATATGAAACTGGTACTAGCATAAGATTCTAAATTACACATTTCACTAAACACATGGTGTACTATTTTTTGATCATAGCCAAGATCAGTCAACTCTAAATATCTAGAATAACTACTCTTCTGCTTTTGTTTTTTAACTTGAACCTTCTCGAAAAAAAAATCGACCTGTGGACCCCACATGATTCTCTCTCCACGTGCATCATCACATGTAGCCATCATTACAACCGACACAGCAAAACTTAATTTACACCTCCCACAATAGTCCTTTACCTTCTCTTTTCGATAAAGTAACTAAATTGAAAGAAAAACAACAGAAATAATATACAGTAATAATAACGATGTCTTCAATTTAACGTAAATACTGAAGCAAAGCCAAATCCTCCGAATTATAAATAAATAAACATGACAATTCAAAGAGGAAAAAAAACAAAACAAAAAACACTCAATTCTCTCTGTCTCTCATAAATTGCTAAAAACACAAGAATAAACCTAAAAATTAAATAAACAAAAACAAATTAAAATCCTTCCTACAGCAGTGGAAAAAATAAAAACCGAGGGCCCAGAAATACAACAAAAAGAAAAAAAATAAAATAAATAGAAAAGCAAACCTGCTGAAATGACGATTTAGGACATGAAAATGCAAGCGAACACCGAAACCAACAGAGTGAGCACCATCTTCACCACCGCCGGAGCTTCCAAAACGCCACCGGCATTATCGGACGTACTGTTCTGCGAGTCCGCGGATGGGCCTTCCGACGGAGCTCCATCAGGCGAGCTCGTCGGCGGAGCCGGCGGAGACAGAAACAGAGAAGGAGCCGGAGCCGGGGCCGATCCCGACGCCGGAGCTTCCGCCGCGGGAGCCGGAGATGGTGAACCCTCTGGAGCCGGACCCGGCGCCGGCGACGGAGCCTTCCCGAAAAGCTCCACCGGAAGCAGCAAGCTGTCGACGGTGAAAATGCAGAGCGGCGTCGAGTCGAGCACCGTCGACGCGATCCTCGACGTGTCGACTCCGGTGTCGAGGCTGACCGAGTCGCCGGCCGTCTTCACGCTGAGGTCATACTTTCCGGCGCCGTTGGTGGCCAGAGTAGTTATCTTCCCCTTGGTCTGTTTCAGGGTCCCGACGGGCGAGTAGGAGGCGAGGGCGTGATACTGTAGGATGGAGACCACCTCGGCGTTGGTGAGCTTGCTCAGATCTGGCGCGCCGGCGGCTTTGAAAGCCTCATCGTTCGGCGCGAAGATGGTCAAACCCTTATCCATAGCCGACTGGTACACTTTCAAAACCCCAGACGAAACAATCAGCGCAGCGAACGTCTTGCAGCCGGCCTTCTCCAGTAATGCCGTCACGTTAACGTCCGTCGACGGCGCCGTTAGAATCGCGGTCGGCGCAATCGCCTTGCTGACCTCGATGACGGAGACGTTGTACGGCACTTGCTTCACCGACTTGGTGTAAGCCGAGTCGAGCGGCGAGCCGGCCGCGCCGGAGCCGAAGCCGACCTTGCCGCCCTTGAGATCGGTGATGTTGACGAAGCCTAGGTTCCCGGCGGCGTTGCCGGTGGTCTGGTAGAGGGTGGTGTAGAGGACGGAGCCGTCGGGGATCTTGTGGAGCTTGGCGGCGTCGAAGTAATCGAGCAACACGTGTAGGGCCAGGATGTTCTTGACGACGCTGAGGGGGTACTTGCCGGTGATGGCGGAGAGGGCGCCGTTGGGGAGGACGCAGACGGTGACCGTCGAGCGGCTGTTGATCTCGTCGGCGAGTTTGGTCTGGGTGAGGAGGCTATTGAAGTCGCTGTACTCGGGGAAGGCGGAGAGGATCTCGGTGATGTTGGAGGCGGCGGCGGAGGAGGCGAGGCTGGCGACGGCGAGAAGAAATAATGTGAGGGAGGCGGCCATTATGTGGGAATATTGGTGGTGCTCTGATTGAGTGAGTGAGATTGTGAAGTAGAAGAAGGAAGAAAGAAAGGTTTATGTTTGTTTGTTTTTTTCTTTTTTCGGAGCCGTTTGACTCTCGAATAAAGATTTACCAAATTGGTTCACTCTACAGGACTACTATACACCGGCTAACACTTTAATTTATATCCAATTTTTTGAGATAATAAAAATTGTTTTGCTAAACTGGGGCCAACAGAAGAAAAGCATCATTTTTATAAGTTGAAATATCATTATTTAATATTTACACTAGAATATTACTAATATAAACGGATTGTCTTTCATTTCATATTAATCTCTTTCTGCTGAGTGTTGACTATCAATTGATCGAATGCTAAAATATCATTGGATTTGTGAGGCGTGTTCTTTTTTTTTTTTTTTTTTTTTCTTTTTCTTGACAGTTTGAATGTCGTCAATCGGGAATTCACTTTCGTACAATCGAGGTATACCTTATGCAACTCTGAAGATGATAATATTAATCTTGCTAAACCAAATGTATAATTTATTTTTGTAGTTTAAAATGTTAAAAAGATAACTTATGTATTTCCTTAAAGTCAAAATATTGGTGTTTCTTTTCTTTTTTCAAAGCCACTTCTACTTTTGCTGTGACTGAAAAACAAGATATTGTTGTGATTTGTATAATTTGATTGTGAGGGAGTTCAAATATATTGATTTTGTACGTGTCTATCAACTAAACGTTTGGGTTTTAGTTTAATTTAAAGTTCTTCAAACCGTTTGGGCTATGGTTCTCAATATATAACATCATTTATCTTATCCATATTAACAACTACGGTAAGGGTAATATTTTTATATGGTGTTAATGATGATTTGTACAATACATCTGTATTGTATTGGAACTAGGCGTTCACTTAATTAATCAATCTTCGATTATATACTATGGTATTTTAATTTAAGTGGTCTTATTATTTCTCCTGTAGTAGGAAGCATTACTCCTCTTTTTATTCCAAATTCAAGAACCGATACTATGCGATTGAGATTTCAAATCTCATATCATGTTTGTTAAGTTTCAATTTTCAATACCCAATTAATAAATTTTTAGATTGAAATCTCTAACGTATACTATCATATTAACAAACGCCCTATACTAACACACACATTTTTTTCTTATTATTATCATTACTTTTAAATAATTAATTAAATAATAATAAAATATAATAATATAATATCATCAACTTCTTGATGGAGAAAAGACTACCAATTGAAATTCTCATGCATGTATCACCGATTAATATTCTCATGTATGCATTTACTTAACAAGCTTTTATTAGAGTATGAATTCATGCATCTAATTAATAAGCATTTTATTACTTTGCGGAGCCAGTTGGTATTCGGAGTCAGTTCCGGGACCGCACGATGCCGCCCAGACGTGACACCCAAGAGATTACTATCCTCCGCGACCAGGTCGCTGCCCTCACTTCCGCCCTTGAATCATTGCGGGCGGAATTCCAGGGCAACCCTCGCACTACTCCATATGCCAAATCTCAAGATGACGCGCCCGAACAGCTAGTCGCCTCGGACGACGAATACAAAGTGATATATGACAACCCCTTCGCTCAACACCATCGCCGACAATCCACCGCACCACCCCTTGACAATAAATGAGAATCGGGTTTCCGCTTGGATATTCCCGAGTTCACTGCGCAAGCTCGCCCGATGACTACCTTGATTGGATCTATATTGCCGAGGACCTCTTGAACTTCAAGTCCGTCCCCCCCCCCAGCACGGCGCGTTGCTCTTATTGCGACACAGTTTCGAGCTTGAGCAGCCGCATGGTGGTGTCATCTAAAAGTTTCTCGTACCAGGCGTAACCAAAGGGAGATCACCCTTTGGGAGGAATTCAAATCCCTTTTGAACGCTGAGTTCCTACTCCTGAGTTATGACAGCACGCAATACCAGAAATTTCAAAGCCCGCGTCAGGGCCCGCTCTCTGTCGACGCTTACACTACAGAATTCTATCAACTCCTTACGCACATCGACAATCGAAAAACGCCGGTGCAACTTGTTTCACGGTATATTGGGGGCCTTCGCCTCCAATTTCAAAACTTGATAAACCTGTTGTGCCCTTTGTATCTAAGTGAAGCCCATAGACATGCGGTCACTATGGAGGTCCAGTTCAATCGACGGTCGAGTTATGGCACTCTACTCTCTGATCGACGATCTAACCCGCCACCGCCCTCTACAACCATTCTGACGACCCCTATCACTCCGTCGGCGGGTTCCATAACGCCTCGAATCTCTCCGGCCCCTGCTATTGGACCACAGTCATCCTTCTAGGGTCGTTGCTTCAATTGCGGTGACCCGGGCCATCGAATGACAGCCTGCCCCCATCCCCGAAGCTCCCGCACTCTCTTACTCGAGGGCGGTTCTCCTGATCTATTTGAAACACCTCCGGTGTATGACGATGACCCTATCTTGACTGCCTTGGAGACCCACTTACAGGGTGATACTGGACCCCTTTTGGTATTACAACATGCGTTTTTCTCACCAAAGATCACTCATGTGTCAGACCAAAGAAACTGCATCTTTCACTCCACCTGCACCATCAAAGGAAAAGTTTGTAAGTTCATTATAGACTCGGGTGCGTGCGAAAACGTTATTTCTAGTGATGCTGTTGCAAAATTAACTCTTCCACTCTCCTCTTACCCTCATCCTTATTTGCATGGCTAAATAATACTATCAAGGTGGCGGTTACTGGTCGAGTGCAGGTTCCTTTTTCCGTGGGTGACACTTATTCTAACACAATTTGGTGTGATGTAGTACCCATGGATGCCTGACACATGTTTTTGGGGCGTCCTTGGAAATTCGACCGGAAAGTGTTGCATGATGGCTTCCTGAATACATATTCATTCGTGGTTAATAGGGCCAAATTTGTGTTGTATTCTTCTTGCATGCCAGCACCTCCCCCTGCCTCGGCACCGCTGGTTTCACTACTCTCTTGCACTGCATTCGAGTGAGAATTATCTTTCGATTCACCGGTGTTCGTGCTTGTCGCACACAATGTTTCCCCTTCTTCCACCGCCCCTCCAGTGGCTCAATCCCTTTTGGACAAATTTATTGATGTCTTCCCCACCGAGCTCCCTGTCGCCCTACCTCCACTCCGATATATTCAGCACCAGATCGACCTCGTCCCAGGGGCTCTGTTGCACAACAGGCCCCACTACGCATGAGCCCCTCTGAGCATGCAGAGCTCCGGCGGCAGGTTGAAGATTTGTTATCCCGTGGCCTTGTTCGACAAAGATTAAGCCCGTGCGTTGTCCCGGTCTTGCTCACTCCAAATAAAGATGGGTCGTGTAGTCGGGCGATCAATAAAATTACAATAAGATACAAATTCCCTATACCTCGCTTGGATGATCTACTTGACCAATTGTGTGGCTCCAAGACCTTCTCCAAGCTCGATTTACGAAGCAGTTACCACCAAATTCGGATCAGGATAGGAGATGAATGGAAAACGGCTTTCAAGACTAGGGAATGCATGTTTGAATGGCTCATCATGCCTTTCGGCCTCTCGAACGCTCCAAGCACCTTCATGCGCGTCATGAACCAGGATCTCCGCCCGCTTATTGGTACTTGAGTTGTCATTTATTTTGACGACATACTTATCTACAACCAAACTGAAGCTGCTCATTTGGAGCACCTACGCCAGGTCCTTCATATCCTCTGGGAGGAAAAAATTTTTGGGGCCCCACATAAGTGTGTTTTTCTCACTACTTCCGTTATTTTTTTGGGCTTCCGCATCTCTCCAGTAGGTATTTCGGTTGACGACTCCAAGGTCGAGGTTATTCGGGATTAGTTTACTCCCACTACCATCACTGCCGTCCGCAACTTTAATGGACTCACCTCATTTTACTGGCATTTTATCTATCACTTTAGCTCAATTATGGCCTCAATCACTGATTGCATGAAGGGTAAGGTTTTCCTTTGGACTGAGGCCGCAAACTCTGCCTTCACTTGCATCAAACAAAAGCTCATTTAGGCCCCTATATTGGTTCTGCCAGACTTTAACGTCCCATTTGAGCTCCATAGTGACGCTTCAAAGGTCGGCATCGGTGCCGTTCTTAGCCAAGACGGCCGTCCCATTGCCTATTTCAGCGAGAAACTCACGGGCCCTCGCTCTCTTATTGTGATTACGATATGGAGTTCTACGCGGTTGTTTGAGCAGTCCTCCATTGGCGTCACTATCTATTTCAACGGGAATTCATTTTGTTCATAGACCATGACTCTCCCAAATACTTGGCCAGTCAGGATAATGTGTCTTCTCGCCACGCCTCATGGGCAGCGTACTTGCAACAATTTAATTTTTTCATTCGTCACAAATCAGGCTCCTTGAATTGCGTCGCTGACATCCTCAACCATCGTTCGGCCTTGCTAGTGGAAATGTGGGTTTTCATTCCTGGTTTCAATGATTTTTCAGCTCTTTATACTGTTGATTCTTATTTTTCGAAGGTACTATCTCAGGTGCAAAATGAGGTTACATCTAAATTCACCCTCTTAGACAACTTTCTCTTTTTCGGCAACAGGTTGTGCATCCCTTCTTGCAACCCACGCCTCCTTCTTATTCAGGAACCACACGGATTCGGCCATGTAGGCAGGGATTGAACGATTGGCCTCTTCCATGAGTGTTTCTTTTGGCCGTCCCTGCGGCGTGATGTCGCCCACTTCGTTAAGCGCTGCCACACTTGTCAGGTTTGGAAGGGCTCAGACACCAGTAATGCCGGTCTGTAACGACCTTTGCCTATTCCGGACGGTCCATGGATTGTTGTTAGCATGGATTTCGTCCTCGTCTTGCCTCGCACCAAACGAGGCTTCAATTCTATTTTTGTCGTGGTGGATAGATTTAGTAAAATGGTCCACTTCATCCCGTGCAAACTGATGATGAATGCCCTTCATGTTGCTCAGTTGTAATTTCGCGATGTTTATCGCTTGTATGGCCTGCCCACGTCCATTGTTTCCGACAGATACACTCGCTTCCTTAGCCACTTTTGGCGCACCCTATGACGCTTTGGCCAACATGGAGCTTCACTTTAGTAGTGCGTACCATCCACAAATGGATGGGCAGACTGAGGCCGTCAACCGCTCTCCGGGCAATCTCCTCCGCTATTTGGTTGGAGACAACATCAATACTTGGGAGGTCAAGCTCAGCCAAGCCGAGTTTGCCCACAATTCGGCCATTAACCGCAACACAGGTTTCTGCCCTTTTCGCATCGTCCATGGGCGCATTCCTCGCGGCCCCGTCGACCTTATGCCCTGCCTTCTGGGGTTCACGTCGATGATTTTTGGGCCGACATCCAGTCTATCCATGTAGCAGCTCGAGCCAACCTTATTGAGAGCAATGCCCGCTACAACCAATATACGGATAACAAGCGTCGTCATTTGGAGTTTGATGTTGGCGGCCTTGTTTGGGCAGTTCTGACGAAGGCGCTTTCTGGCTTACGAATACAACAAGCTTGCATCCCGTGACATTGGCTCGGTTGAAATTATGGAGAAGATAAACCCAAATGTGTATCGCCTTCGCCTCCCACCTAATCTGCGCCTCAGTTGTCTTCAACATTAAGCACTAAATCCCTTACGCCGCTGAAGAAGAGACCCATCCAGATTCGAGGACGAATCATTCCGATGGGGGAGGGAATGATGGAGAAGAGACCACCAATTGATATTTTTATGCATGCATCACCAATTAATATTCTCATGCATGCATTTACTTAGCAAGCCTTTATTAGAGTTTGAATTCATGCATCTAATAGTTTTAATTCATGCATCTAATTAATAAGCATTTTATTACTTTGCGTAAATTTAGAATTTGAACCATTAAATCTACTTTTCATCCTTTACTATTTAGACTCTTGTAATCCTTCTTGAAATGACAGATTATTATTGAATAGAATTGTGTTTTTAAGCATATTATCTCTTGCACCCATACGCTCTAGCTGCGTCACTTTTCTGACATAATTTAACGTAAAATATAATATAATATATAATACAATCCTGCACTTTTCTTTTAAAAACAATTTAACTTATACAAAAACAAATAAATATTTTTATTACTAGCTACAAAATTACTTAAAACTCTAAGTATAGGATTTCAATACCACATTTAAAGAAAAAAAGAAAAGAAGTTTAGATCTAGAATCAACCGAGACATGATAATAAAATCTCAAGTTACCCAAAATGTCCATCTATGTTCGATCCGTACCCCCACCATTGTCAACTCGTCTAAGTATGATGTCTAGAAATATATTTTCAATCTTAATTGTAAGTGGGGCCTCGATTCAGCCATGTTCATGCCTAATTAGCAGTGTTCTAAAAATTGTTAGGCGGTAGGCCAGTGCCTAGCGCCTAAAGCGCCTAGGCGTGGCCTAAAATTTGAGAATAAATACTCTGATTTACAACATTACACCCAATTATTTAATAGTTTAACATACTACCTGTTACACAATAAAATTTATGACAATTCAAAAACAAAAGTAATGATCACAAGTTACAATTCACAAGTTAAAATTATTGTTCAATTCAAAGTTCAAAACAATATAAATCCATAAGTTCATTAGTCAAATAACAATATCATAGCATATATTGCAAAATCAAAATAATAAAAATAGGCCCAAAAACGTCGTCGTTTTAGGTCCGAAAAAAAAAAAAAAAAGGGGTTGGTGAAGCCTAGCGTCTAGACGGGGCCTAGGGCGATTTTTAGAATAGAGCTAATTAACGCTAAAAAATAGTTAATTAGTAGTATATGATTTTCTTAAAAGATTATTATCCGACCCACACTACTTTCATGTGTCGGCCAATGGGTGAAATAACTAATAACTATGGTTAATAGTTGTGTGGTGAGGTTAATTAGATAACTTGAGTTGGTGGCATGCATGTTATATGGAAACTAAAAACCTTCATTTGGGTGGCATGTGAGAGTGTGAGTGGTTGGTACTATATTATTTGTTCGTCTTTATTTCTGGGTCACAGCTGTAAACCAGATCTACACTAAAGTCGGTGCCATTTACATTGTCTAGGGTTTGTCCATTTTTCCGTTTGAGATGGCCGTTGCCCATCTTTCTTTTTTTTAGTTCTTTTAAACATGACATCGAATAAAATAAAATAATAAATTCATTCAATTTTTAAGTATTTATAAGATAAATAATAAATTAATTTTCTGGATGTCGGTCGAGGAGTAAAGAAAAATGATGTTTGGAATTCATGTGACATTCATCACTTATAAATTGTACTAATGGTTCGAATATAAATCTCTCAATTGTTTTGAATATTTATCTCCAATCTCTTTTCTAAACACTTTAAGATAATAATAATAAAAAAAGAAATGAATTAATTATTGCCATATTTTTCTAAATGTACTTAATTATAAGCAACGCTAGGTTGTTAAAAGCTAAGATATAAATTGGTAATGTGTGATTAACCTTGTGCTTAGAAGATTTTTTTTAAGATATGTTTGGATGAGCTTATCTACTGCATCATCTAAAAAAAGGTGACATTGATGAGAATACTAAAATGCTAGTTCTCCGTTTAGTATTTTATCATCTATTTTAATAATATCAATATTCGTTGCATGCATATAAGAACATCCAATGGACGTCAATCTCGAATACATATTTTGCACCGTAAGTTCAAAATTAAAACATGTAGACAATGTCTAACACACTATTTACATCTAAATAATGTGCTACACATTGTCTATTTAATAATTTACCTTATTTAGTCACTCATTAATATTAATTAATTTATTTTTCATTCCTTTACACAAATATAGTAACTAAATATTTTACACTATTCACATTTATTATTAAAAAAAAATTCTAAATAATAATATTATATTTACCATGTCTTTAGAAATTTACATTATCCCATTGGATATTCTTAAATAATAGTATTATTTTTGATTAACTAGTATTTATATAATTTATACTTTTTTGGTTATGGGAGGAGATAGTAAGATTTTGATTGATATTCAACACGTGATCTCTCGTTTTGTTGGATAACTTAATATACTACGTGTGTATATATATTCTCAATCATTATGATTTGGAATTTTGCATGAAAAAGATACTGTTAAAACCTTCTAAGTCATGGTTTTGTAATGTACTTGAATTCTGTTTCTCATGTGAAGACTTTTATATTGGATTAAGTAGAATTGCATGATTAAAAAATAAATAAATAAAATTCACGTGTGATAGCCACTAATTAGTAGTTGCACATCTAGATTATATAATATAATCTTACATGATGAACTACGTAATTCACCATATTTGTGGAAATTTCTTTCAATATAAATATTTTTACGAATTTTGTGAAATTCGAGGTTTTTTTTTTGGTTTTTTTTTTTCCTTTTAAGTGTGGCGGAGGGACATGGAGGGATAATAAAAACTAAATAAACTGAAGTTTTAAGGTTGAACCTCCGATATATGATGAATGATATTATTCGAGTACACTACTTTCGAAATTCGATTCGTAAATGCTAAGTTTGGAATATAGGTTCAAATATATGATATTTAGATTCTTAATAATTGTGTGTTCTAAAATTCAAAATCTAAATAATCAATTAACAATATTTGAAACTAAATACCTACTTATATTTTTCATATTATAGGTTTCGTGTTAGAGCGATCTCATATTATGAGATCACTTTTAACCTTACTCGTTATTTGATCCGCTCATAATCATTCGAATCGTCCCAAACATACCACCCGCTCCGACATGTAGTTTCCCCAGCTTATCAGAAAACAAATCTCACGCATTTCTTCTCAGATGCACATTGCGAAAACCTTCTCCTTCAAAAATTGCGTGGCTCCAACGACGGAATAAGATGCGACGAATAATAAAAGGCCGTTCTTTCCGGCGTTGATTTCTGCCCAACCATTCATTCGCTCATATGAATGTTTTTGGCTCTTTGTTCATTCTACATTACAATATGTGATTTCTTTTGGTCCCCGTTCATACCGTTTAGCGCCGAAGCAACACGTTATTGATTCGTTTATTTATTTGCTTTTGCAACTTTATTTCATCATAAGTAATTTTCTAATCATTGATTTGTGCATATTTGAGTCATACCCAAATTTCTATTGATTATGTTTTGTTTAAATTGTAAGCATTTATTTACAAATTTAATTCTTATTTTATGCAAATAGAGAATTGTAATTATCACTTGGCAAGTGGTTGAAGCTGGGGCAATGGCCCAATGCATTAGTAGCTGGCTCTATTATTATGGGAGCTCCTGATTTTGCCGAAGGCAATGATAAGATAAACATAATTTTAAGTTAATTGAAATCATGTACTTGGTGGTAAATAAATTTTGATTTTTTTTGTAATTTAATTTTGGTTTTTGCAGCTATTAAAGGGGTCAAAACGAGCAAAAGGCTTGTGTTTGTTCCCATATAATTTGAGTTGAAAATACTAGTTTGTTTAGGGTTCAATAATTTCTATCTCGAGGTAGTCACATTGCTTAGATATGAATATACTTTTCACATCATTCTTGGTCATATTATTCTATGCAGTAAAAAATTTTCTAAAATCTTACTCGCTATATCATTATGAAAAATTGAGATATTGTTTGATAGTCATTTTTTGGGTTGCACAAAACATTCATAACCACTTGGAGGTGTTCATCGTCGTTGGAACTTGGGGTCTTGTCAAAATGACTACGGAAATTAGTTTTACAAGTGTATGTCTATAGCATAATCCTTTAATAGGGATTTTATGTACAGATTAGTTGTGTTACAATTTGGAAATCTACAGGATAAGCTTGAGACAAATGAAACAGTGGAGGAGTTTATAAAGAGTTTTGGGTTAAGGCATGATCTTGTGGGGCATGTTGGTGTCATTATAGTTGAAATAGTCGTGCCTTTTGGCTTCACTTTTGCTTTCTCGATTAGGGTGTTTAACTTCCATACTAAGTAGAAGTTTTGAGATGTAAAAGTATAACATAGTATGTTGGCACTTAGTACCACTCTTCTTCATCATCATCATCATCATCATCTTCTTCTTCTTCTTCTTCTTCTTCTTCTTCTTCTCCTTTTTGGCATGTAGCATTTGATGTTAGGAGCGCACATGATCTCAGAATATCATACAATGGGAGTGAGAAAATTTTAATATGAAAATAAAAATGGCGGTACAAAGTAACAAAAAAATTGGTTATATTTAAGCATATATATTTGTGATACGTTTAGTGATTGTGACACTTTGAGTTATATTTGTGATACTTGTATGAAGGATGTGATATTTCGTGTGTGTGTGTTATCACAAGAAATTGACATTATTTTTTGTGATACTTTTCCTGATTATTATGATGCTTTAATCCAACATTAGGGTAATTTGATTTGAGACAACGATACTTTCACAAAAAAATATGATACTGTAAGCGTATATTTTGATACTTTTACTAAGAAACATGATGCTGTTACAAATGTATATTATAAGTTGAAGTTAAAATAATTATTTGTGATACTTTTTTGAGCCTTGTAACACCTTAGCTAGATATTTACTTAGAATAGTGAAAATATCAAAATTATATATATATATATATAGTGATACTCTTACAAAAAATTGTGATACTTTAAACCGATTCTGTTATACTTTTACTGAAACTAGTAGTATTTTTACTGTAGATAGTGAAAATTACAAATATAATTAGTCTTACTGAGACCCATTATACTTTATATCGGCAATATAATACTTTTACAATACCAAAAATCATATATCATAAAAACGTGATACATTCATTGTGATTTGTGATACTGTAACAATCTTTTGTGATATCTTAAAAATCTATTACAGGAGATTATAGAGGTACAAACATAAATATAATATACAAAAACTTATGATATACTTTTACTTTGTGAGACTCTAAACTTTTGTTATACTTTTACTGAGACTTGTGATACTTTAACTCAATGTTGTGATACTTTTACTCATAGTTTTATAACTTTTTACAAGTAAAAAAGTTGATTTGCAATCTTGTGGTTGGAAATATATAAAAGTTTAATAATTTAAATGAAATTTATATTTATCGCAATTGTAATCAAAATTATGCCTTTTTTCTCCCTTTTACCATAAATTTTGGCTTATTACATTTTTTTAATGAATATCTTGCAATTTCAATGTGATTATAATTTATAGATCTTTAGTGATACTTTTAGTGGTTATTGTAATGCATTAAGCTGATTTTCTAATACATAATTAAACATAATAAGAGAATAAAAAATTACTATCAAAATAATTCTTTTGTGATACTTTACTATACCTTGTGATACATTAAATGATTATTGTGATATTTTTACTAGTAGTGTAAATTACAAATGTGATACCTTTTACCGAGACATATGGTATCTCAAGTCATTTTGAAATCAACTTGACTCAAATCAAAATCCAAACAACATTCACAGTAATGGTGTATAGAATTAAGGGTTAAGATATTTAATATGACATTTCCATTATCATCCACTAAAAACCCACGTACAAAATTTAAACAGGTTCAAAGCACAAAAAACTTTAGCATTACTTTTAACTGCATATCATTCACACACACAATTTGTGTCACATGTACTACAATTGATGATAAATTTATTACTATTTATGTAATTTTAATGTGATTAGTAAATTTTAGTGATACTTTCAGTAAATTTTATTGTGATACATCAAGCTAATTTTGTAATACTTATATTGAATATAGTGAGAAATAGAAAATTACTCTCGAAATAATTATTTTATGATACTTTTGTTGTGGCTTGTGATGCATTAAGCAAGTCTCACTAAACTTACATTCATTATATTATTTTATTCAATATGTAATAATTACATGCCCTAACTCAGTTTGTTAACCTCCTTGGATTTTAGTTTCCACAAATCAATCCACAGATGCACGACCTTACAACATGCTAACCGCATATATAGAGTGTGCCCAAGTTGTTGTGAAAGTGCGACTCAACTTTCACTTGTTCAATATATAAAACATAATATATTATACTAATACCTTAAGTTGTGATTTGGGATTGTGATACTTTTAGTGTGACTTGTGATACTATTATTGAGACATGTGATACTTTAAGTTGTTACTATGATACTTATTGTTACGCATTAAATAAACTTTCCTCTCAAAATATACATTATGAATCAAATGAAGATTAGGGTAACAAAAAATTGAAATCTTGTCCAGAGTTTAAGTTCAAGTACTAACAAAAATAAACCAAAGATTGGGATTTTGTCAGCATGTGCACAACAATTTCATCATCTCCACCCAATGCAAATGAGTAGCAAATATGAAGAGTCTTATACAACAACTAGAAAAAGTGTCAACAATCAAGCAACAAATTGCTCCCAAAAGTATTTTCTTTGGTAGATTTAAAGAAAAGTGACATGCACTTATCATCTCATTTATATATCTTTCTTCTATATTTTGGTCACAAATACATTATGTCATTTAAGAAATAATAGAAACGTATGAATGAGGTTATATAAACATATTTTGGTCATAGAAACACCTTAGAGTCAGTAACCTGTAGAGTGTTGATAGGCGAGAAACTGTGCTTTAATTAATGGTTTAATCTCTATGTTTTTATGTGCTTAATATTCTCATATATGTTTATTTCTAGCGTATTTACTATTACGAATGGAGGAGCACCAATTGTATATTTCTTCTCTATTTTGCAGTATTTGGTGCTATAATAAGTGAATGAGGTTTTACAAGAAAGTTGAGAGACAAGGATCAACCAAACGACGAGAGGAAACCGGCGAATCAGGGAGGTAGCGTCGATGTCCTAAAATAACTCGGCCGAGTCGGCATCGACGGAACGTCGACTGACACGAACCAGCCCTCGGCGTCGACGCGCATCATCCGCCCACGTCATCCTGCATCGACTGACACCCTTCCAATCGACGCTTCAGAGCATGAACGTCGACATTGCGTCGACTGACGCCCTTCCAATCGACGCTTCAGAAAGTTCCGTCGACATGGCATCGACTGACGCGCGCAAAGCCAGCACAACACCGCACATCGCGTCGACTGATGCGAGACATCCTCGGCATCGACGCGAGC
>BMAC01000040.1:1092831-1104861 GCA_014905375.1 Phtheirospermum japonicum
AAAAAAAATGCGCAAAAAGAAGCTTTCACTCCTAACATGGATCATCCTCACATTGGCCGCCACCACCACCTCTGACACATTCAACATCCTAAAACCCCCAATCATCACAAACCGACCTTACTGTCCCCTACCCCTTCGGCATCGGCGTCGACTGCGGCGTCGAGAAATGGTTCGAGCTCAACTGCAGCGCCGCCTCCGACCCACATAGTAAAAATGTATTGCTCAAAATTGTTATAGTTTAAGTTATTAATTATAATATAATTTGTAAAAAGTGACACGTTTTAGTGAAAAAGTGACAATATTAAGTAAAAAAGTGACACATTTCTGTGCGCAAATTCCGATATTCCTTTACATAGAGTTCACAATAAATAAGTCTTATAATATGCAAAAGTGACACTTTTAAGTGTAAAGGTGATAGTTTTTATTGAAAAAGTGACAATATTTCTGCACAAATAAAATATAAATATTCAAACAACCCAATTTCTGTACAAATAAAATACCTTTCCTCCACAACACAACAAAGGATATTACAATCCATTAAACAAATGTCACACACCACAAATTCAAACACTTTAAAGAAGAGAATGGTGGATTACATATGTTCAACCCACAATCTCTACTCATTTTATTCTCATACATAAAAAAAGCAAAACACTTAACAAACAAACTTCACCAGACCCAAACAAAAAAAAGATGCATTTAGCTATTAATTCCTCATTTCACTTGAGGGTCATATAGATATATCAAGATATTTCACATCCTTTTTTATCACCCTCTCTAACGCGTCGTTTGAATATTGAATGGGAATTGTGAGCATCACAAAAATCCAACATTTCTTGTGTCTGCTTCGTCCCCCCTGTTATACTTCCTGCAATTGTTTTTGCACCTACAACAACAAAATCATTCACAAGTCTGGAAAAAAGGGGATAAAAAAACCGATCCAAACTAAAAATGTATTAATTCCATTTAAGCATTTCATCAAACAATTAATGTACAAGACTAAACACCAAAAATTATTGCACCTATTTGTTTAAATCCCATCATCTCTTTGCAAAATCCAAAAATAAGAATCAAAATCCTAAAATAATTAGTACTGGTTAATTAATTCACCACCACCATCAATCACCCATATCCTTGATGGCTTTATCACCGATATTACAACAGAAAATAAAAAGGGAAAAAGAAATATAGGAAGTTATCAGCGCGACGCACCGCATTGGTCGTTTCTTCTATGGTCATTCGGATCTTCATGACGCACGATGGACTCGTTTGATCTATGTGATATAATTGAGAGAGAGAGCGAATTTGGTCTAGATATTTTATATACATTAATATAGTTGAAAGAGATTGCGCTGGCTATTGCACAGACCGGTGGTGCGACGAGATTATGCCGATGACTGCAGACGATGACATAGTTGAGAGAGATTGCGCTGAAGATTTTGCAGAGAGAGAGACCAGCGGCGTCTTTTTGGGGAAATTCTGGTAGTTGCGTCAATTTTTGATTTATGGATCCAATTAAATGGTTAAAAATGTGGGTCATGGGGCTCCGTCACACTGTAAAGGATCCGTGTGACCGTCACATGGGAGATCTACTCGGTCATTTTTTACTCAACTATTTCTTTCTTTAAATATCGTTCGACTTACTGAATTCAGATTAGATCAAATTGCAGGAGTAGTTAATTAATTGTTTAGAAAAAGTACATGAACAATAATAAAGGTTATATGTAATGTTGTGAGAACTCGAGGCGCTAATTTGGCATACAGAAATTATCTCCTTCATCAAAATCCAAGGATATTAGTAAGCATGTGTTTCACAATTATGCAGATTAAAAAATATAATAATAAAAATTAACTCGTGTGTAGTAGTAAGTAGCAAGGTGGCCCAAGTCTACAAATTTTCAAACGACGATATCCATAAAGGCCCACTTCTATAGAAGCTATATTCAGATTTATGTGGATCATATGAGTTCAGCCCAAGATAAAAGCTAGGAGAAAGGCCCATTAGCTATACCAATCAACGCATTGTTTTCCACAAACTCAAGGCCCAAATGATTAGTTTTATAATGTTTGATGTTTAATACTAGAAGAAATAAAGATACTACTATAAAGTAATAATCTTTGTTGATTGTTGCGTTTTGAGATCTTAATGTGATTATGTAAATAAGATTATACTAATTATTTAAAATAATAATAACTTTTGTTTTGAGAATGAAGTTTAACCAAGACTTTGTTTAGGAAATTATTTCTTTAATTTGAATCAAACAGACACCTGACAAAAGGCTGACATGACAAAGCTCATACAATTACTACCACTGTTCCATCATTACATTACATTAGTAATTTAGTACTCTTTTTCTCTCTCACACACACGCACCACACACTGCGCAGCAGCAGCAGCAGGTGTGTTGGCCGCATGCGCGTAATGCTTTGTCTTTCTTCTTTAAATTCTTAGCGGTTCCATTTTTTTATTTTTTTTTTCAATTCACATACACACATCATGCATCACCCACCTCTCTTTTATACATTACACTGCTTTATATATAAATTTATTTATGTGTAATTTGTAAATATAGAAATTTCAGAGCTGCTTTACACCTGTTGTCACAGTTGCTGGCTGTTTCAGACGTATCGTATCCCCTGTTTGAATTGACTTTTTTTCTTGGGATATGTAAATTAATTGCCAATGCAGTCCCAACCACTCACTACAAAGTCTACCATTGCAGCACCACCTCCAGGTTTCTCTCTCTCTAGAACACTCTTAAATATTTGCACTGGTATTTGTAATATGTTTTCAGATAAATTTTAATTTTGAATTAAAAAAATATATATGTGAAGGCAGTGAAATGGGTTTTTAGCAGAAGTGAAAAGAGAGGATTTTTTGCAAGGGATTATTATTAATCTTGATCTTGGGATTGGGAGATGTGTAGATGGAGAAGGGCTGAAATGGAATAGGAAAAATGAACCAAGAAAAAAATGCGTCTTCTTTTTTTTACTGCTACACAGCTTTGTGATTTTTACAATCAATTTCTTGTTTTTAATTTTATAAACTCTGGTTTGCCTGTGCCTTTTTCTTCCCATTTGGATAAGTGTTTTTAACTCCATCGGCCCTGCTGCTGTATGCAAGATGTATCCCAGCTGTTAGTACTCTCTCTCTCTTTCTTCTTGATTTTTTTTAAAAATTAATTAGATATTGTAATTTGAATTTGTAAATTTCTTTTCTGTTGTTCATATTGATTTTTTTTTGTTGTTGTTGACTAGAGAACTTAAGTTTTTGTGTTCTTTTCGTAATCTTTGATATCATTTTAGGCAGATGGGCACTCAATATACTTATTTTGCATTAGGAGAATTGTTACATGTTTGTTGTAAATTGAGTTTGGGTTCTTGGTATGATCCTTTACTATATGATCTTTCATAGAATTATTAGATTTTTTTATGACTCCAAGATCCTATTTAATTGAGTTTTTTTTTCAATCAATTTGTGATCATTTTAGGTGGTTATAGTTGATTATGTACAAAATTCTTCAAAATCTAAATTACTAGGAATTCAAAAATAGCTCTTGCAGTTTATATGAGTTACAACTTACTTTGTATTCCTTTGCATTTTTCAATTTTCATTGGGGGTTAATGATTTAAAAAATAAAACTTGAGGTTTAGTCTAATTATAAAAGTTACTCCATTGATATTAGCTTCTATTTTACTTACTCCACCCTTAGTAGGGAGATAATTGTTAGAAAATACAATCTCAAGGAGGTGTTTGTGATACATTATGGGGGTATTTGTGTTTTGAAATATTGTTGATATTTTTTTTGTAATTAGGTAAAACCTCAGGGATAGGTCTTGTAATTATCCCATTCACTTGCAGATCATCTTTTCACCTTTTTTTTTTTAGGTTCAAGTCTTCAGAAACCCGATTGTAAAAGTGTGATGGATCCCGATCCCGACAGGTGTCGAAGAACTGATGGGAAAAAATGGAGGTGCAGCAAAAAAGCAGTCCCGTACGAGAAATACTGTGAGGGACACATGCACAGAGGACGTAATCGAGGTTCAAGAAAGCTTGTGGAACCTAAGAAAATTATTCCTAAACCCGATAATAAAACTCATGTTCGTAGTATGATGCCTATACATTCTTCGGTTAAGTCATGTAGCAATAATAGAAAACCTCAGAATGGTCTAGGTCAAGTTCAACCAGGTAAGAACAAGGACTCTAGTTTTGGGAATGCAAATCCTAGGAAGATCGAATATGGGACAGCGAAAAATAACCATCCGGGATTTGGCTCGTCTCCGAAGAGTGTTCTTCATTGTGGTGCAGGTTTGTTTTACTAAGAGTTATTTATTGCCTTTTAAAAATAGGTGTGTAGATATGTGTATATGGTTTTTGCTTTAAGATCGCATTTTATTTTCTTGAGTATTAAGTATGCCACGTGTTGGCTTCTGATTCGCAATGTTATTTTTCATTTTGGCGCCCTTCTTATAAAAGGGGTTGTACTGGTTCCTCACTTTTAAGATGAAATATAATTTCCCATTTTATCTAACCAGATTTGAAATTTCCAAATATTTACAAGGTGCAACTTCATTATTAATTTTGAGAATGATTTTTAGAATCTAGAATTGTGGACTTGGAGCTGATTCTTACATACTCTGTTGTTCATAAGCACTACCTCCATCTCACGTTTGAGGTTTATGCACACAAATTAAGGAGCGAAACAAAATGACCACACTACACTTACAAAAAAGTTGTTCTCTTTTCTAGAGTTTTATCTCTTTCTTACTGTTGCCTTCCTAAAGTACATGGCCTTAGGGGTGAAAAGTAAATATTGGCTCAACCTTACTTTGTAAATGTAGAACAACTATTTTGTTTAACTTTTGTACCCCAAAAAATCTATTGTGAAATGGGGAGGTAGTGTTTCTTAAAGTAATGATTTATCTAGTATGAGGTTATTTTATTCTCTAATTTCACTAATACGAAGTTTATATAATTGCACTTTTGGTTCCACATGATTGAGATCTTGACCCTTTAGACCCATATTTTGTGATCGTAATCCCAATATAATTAAAAAAAGAGCAAAAATCGTACCATAAGAATAAATTGTTGCATTTGACCGATATTGCGAAAAAAACACCTGATCGGACCAAAAGTGCACACACACAAAAATACTTAAAGTGGGACCAAAAGTGAAATATGGGACCAAAAATGCGAGTCTCAATCTTGTGGGGCCAAAAGTGTAGTTTACCATAATTTTGCTCTAGAAAAAGAACATGAAAAAGTAGTTTTGCATCTCTAAGTTCAATTTCTCTCATTGTAGGCAAAGTCTATCCTGGCCCTAAGAACGTCACCGCAAACGTGCCACAGAGATGCAAAAGAACGGATGGCAAGAAATGGCAGTGCGGTCAAGATGCTCTCCTGGATGAAAAGTACTGTCAGAGGCACATGCATAGAGGGGCAAAAAGGGTAATCTCAAATCCACTATCTCCGCCGCCTCGGAAAGCTCGTACGTCTTGCACCATAATCACAAGCCTTGATAACAACTTCAACTTGAACGCCATCCCAACAAGTCCTCGACTTGTCAGTGACGATGATGATTCTAAGAGCAGCAGCGAGGCCACTACCATCTCTAACTAAAACGTTAGCATTTGTCTGCGGTTAAGAAGTTATTTTGTTTTGTGGAGGGCACAAACTAAATTTTATTATTAGCCTTTTGTGGTATTTTATGGATTTGGTAGACCATTAGCTGTACCAGAGCTTGTATCAGGACGATACTGTTGTTTTGGCTTAAAGTAGTTGATGACTACTTGTTTAAGATCAGTTGTTTTGGTCTATGTATTTATTTGATAATTTGCACCTATTAAGGGGGTAATTTATATAATAAATACAGAGTAAAAAGAATATTTGTATTATCACTCGATTGGTTATTTTTCATTAATACAAAAATGATCTTGTTTTTCTTTCTTTGATGTCAAAAGAGAGTAAAAGTAGTAATTATCTGTTTGGTTTGGGGTAAGGGGTTAATGATATTAAACTAACAAATTTTGAAATTGCCCAAAAAGATATACACAAGAAGATGAGCAAAGGACTTGTTTGTACGTGCATTCGTCGAGATTCTAAATCATGATATTCAAAATCTTGGGYATGAATAGTTAAAATTCTTGTTTGTTATAGAAATTAGAATCCTTTATTTTTTTTATTATAAATGTCGAATCATATTCGAAAAGTGAATAATAATATATTATTGTATCGTAGTTTATGTCAAATTATGTTTGAAAAGTGAATGATGTAAGTATCATAATATTGTATTTAGTTGTAATTATGTTAATAAAATAATATACGATAGAGATTAGGTATAATAAATTGTTTGTTAATTATTTGGTTTTAAAATTTTAAAACAAACAAGTATCCGGTAATCGGAATACCAATTTGATATTCCAAACCCCAGGCCAAACACGCACAAAAGGATTAAAATAACTCTAGAAAATCTCCCTAGGAAATCTATATAGATCCACATCAGTTTCTGATATACAGCAAACGAGCAAACATTCTCCCAGACAAAAAGACCAAGAATTGTGTAATATTTCAAACCCAAAAGCTCACAAAAGCGCATTTACTGAAAATAATATCAAAGGAGCAGCTGAAAAAATACAAACATCAGAGACAACATTTAGAATGTGTTATCCCCTTAACCTTCACCATTCTACGAATACACAGCTGATAAATTGGTGAACACACACACACACACAAAAAGATAAAAATAAAAATCGTGCAAATTCAGTTTCATTTCATGTCTTAGAAATTAAGTAAACATGCATTATACTATTTCGGACAAATGCCCATGGGATGGGCATTCTTAACTATCCAAGGATGTTCCAGGATCTTTTCAAGGGAGAGCCTTTTAGATGAATCCTTTACAAGAAGCTGCGCATAAAAAGGCCAACCAATCAAGAAAGAGAAACAATTCTACAATCATCGTCCTTCAAGAATGTAAAAAGAAACAACAAAAACAGATGCACCAAATTTACAAATTTACCTTGCAAATGAGATCTTTAGCCTCATCAGGAACCTCGGGGGTGGAAGGAAAGCTTAGGTCAACTTTCATAATCCTACCCACGTAAAATTAAAAAAATTACTCATCATTAATGAATCAAGATTTTCAATAACGCAACGCATGAAATATCAGGCATATAAAAATCGCCTATATTTTATTTATACCTTTTAAATGTGTCTATTTGGCTTTCAGCCTCAAAGGGAGGGACACCATATAAAAACTCGTAGCAGAGAACACCCAAAGTCCAATTATCCACCGCATAGTCGTGGGCCTTGTTCTCCACCATTTCTGGTGCTAAATAGTCCAAAGTTCCACACATTGTATGTCTTTTGCTTCTGGATTGCACTGACCAACCAAAATCCGCAATTTTAAGCCGACCCTGTGAGGATACACGATAAAAATGATGTTACAAATCGTTATATTTCCATCTTTCGTAATTTGATGACCCCATATTTTTAACAATCAAGTCTATTATTCTACTATGACAAAAAATTCCTAAGACCAGTTTGATTATGCACTTTAGCAAAGTCTGATGGAGTTAAAAAAAAGAAGGAAATAAAATGAAAAAAACAAATGACCCTAAGAACAAAGAATTAGAGCAAACACCGATTTGTACCTAAATCCTTAACAGCAAGTTATTTGGGTTAAACCTTTATCAATAAGCATTATACCTCATGATCGAGCAACAAATTCTCCGGCTTGATGTCTCTGTGAATCACATGCTTTTCATGGCAATACGCGAGAGCCTGAGTGAGACTTACGATGTACTGATTTTTTTTTTTCAAAAATAAAAATAAAAAATTAGTTCCAATAGCAAATCTAAACTTGCAGTTTTGACAAAACTTCAAACAGATCCACATAAAAGGTAACATTCTAACAAGGGTAGAACAGAGAAGAGTGAGAATAAAGGGATTTTTACAGTGGCGGCTTGTTTTTCTGAGAGGTGTCCCGATTTCCGAAGCTCTCTGTAGAGCTCACCGTTATGCGCGTACTCCAAGATCAGGAAAATCCGCTCGGAATCGTGAAACCATCCGTACAGCCTCAGAACGTTCGGGTGGCGAAGGGCCGTTTGGATCTCCATTTCCCGACGCAGCTGGTGGTGCAATCTGTACTTTTCTATCTGCTCCTTGAATATCACCTTCAACGCCACTATGTAGTTACTCTACCCCAAAAATAATCAAAATAATAAATAAATATTATCATCATAATTTTTTGTTGATTTCGTTGACTTGGATTGAAATTGGTTAACGCGATTTACCTTAATTTCGCGGGCGAGATACACGCGGCCGAATTTCCCTTTTCCGAGGGGTTTGCCGATGTCGAAATCGGAGATCGACCATTGTTTCTTCGAGGTTTTGGGGGGTAGTTTGGGCGGTTTGGGTCCGGCCATTGGATTTGATGGGATAGGGATGGGAATTTACAGTGGAATTTGGGGAATTAGGGTTCTAAGATTGATCGAATTTGGGGACGGGAGGGAAAATGAGATATTTGAAATTGCGCATAGTGAACCGGATCCGCGACCCGGACTTGTAGAGGTTATCGTCGTTGCTATTATTTTTATTCTTCTTTTACGCTGTTACAATACGGTGCCCATTTTTTTTTTTTTTTCTTACTCTCCTAATTGAATATTCACTCGTCTGTTTATATAAGATGAACCTTGTTGCTTTTTAAAAGTTGGATAGCAAAAAAAATAAAAAAATTAAAACACCCATATTCAAAGTATTTGTTTTTGTTTATCACCTATCTTATATGGACGGAGTTTTTTCTTTTTCCCTTTCATGTAATAATTCTCAACTATTACCAATTCGGACTTAACTATTAACAAAGAAAATGAAATTATGTTTTCATTGTTTTTGTGCTCTCTGCTTGTAAATCTTAATTTGTTTTTTCTTTCTTTTCTTTTGTATCTCTCCACCTAAAATCCAAATTATATAACATATTATTATTCATTATTATATAGTAGAAATATTATTGTATTAGATATATAGCTATGCATTAAGTTTATTTTTTCAATGAGTTAATTTAGTTATTGTTCCAAAAGAGAATTTTGATTAGGTTAAATGATTATCTGGTGTTTGGTAATTTACTTTCTCAAATTATTAACTAATTTGATACTGTTATTTTTATTCATTAAATAGTAGGTCATGAGTAGTTGTTTAATATTAACGAAGTATGCGCCACTTTTGGTTATATTATCAAACTGTGATTTAAAAAATGTCTCCAAATCGTGACTTCTGAATAGAGTTACGTGACTATTGAAATCCTAGATGACTGTTTTGCAACACCACAATAACTACATGATTAATTTTGCAACTTTTCAAAAAGTCGGATCCGACTCCCCCTCGTTCAAACAGGGCATGTGCAATTTCAGGCAAGATCTGTGGCTTTTCAATAAGACATGGCCATAGTCGATTTGCAACATCCTTGAACATAAGAGACTACTTTTTGCAAATTTCCCTTGAAAGGCCGACTTGGCCAAAATCGTTGTGCCTGGAGGCCACCTAGCGACTAGGCGCCCGCATTGCCCATTCTTAAAACAATGTCATTATTGATTACGGGATAAGCCTTGCGACCAAAATACACATGCCATTTACGGGACAACGATTGGTTTCGCCCTGCCTTGGGCTCATCAGGAGAGCGACTATAGCTCCCGATCAGATCTGGGTAGGGTTGGCTTAATCCCCTTTTCACCGTCAATTCCATAAATACTACACTCCCCGCAGTGAATCGGGTAAGAATGCCTGAACGCCGAAAGGATAGATTACCCCACACAATGCTACCTGCAGTGCAGTCGATCGTTTAAGTACATCATCAGTCACCGCCCGAATAATACTCGTCTCAATGCGAAATATGTGCTCCTGTGCGTCACAGTCGCCTTTCCTCGACAATTATGCCCAATCCTAGCCAATCAGGAAGACATATGATAAATCAAGAGGTGACATGTGACATTCTCCCCCACTTGATCTTGTGGACGTCGCCTGACACAACACGCTCCTGTGGAGCCACCTGCTTGGACAGGTATCTTCTTCATGCGCACAGCTCGTAGCGGAAAAAAATAAGAGATCGTTGGGAGGACCAAGCCCAAGAAGTACTGAGTACACATTCAGTAAGTGAGTCCGCACTGCTTACTCGAGGAGTGCCTCCGTCTCGCCCGACGGACGTGCCCCGCGGTGTGCGTTAAGTTGCTCGCGGCAGGTGCGTCCCCGAATCTTCTCATGGTGGACGACCTTTTTCGGAGGATTGCTTCGCTCCCACCCGGGTGCCCCGTGGCCGCGACACTGCGCAAGATGCTCGGTGCACACCCAACCATTACAACTTTTAGATGATTTATTAGAAATAAAAATTATTATAATTTAATATTTATAGGAAATAAATATAATTATAATTATTTATATTATAAACGTGTTCGAACCGTGTCGTGTTCTATATTTTTAAAAATAAGCGTGTCCTCGTGTTCGAGTCGTGTCGTGTCCCGTGTCCGTGTCGGTGCAACTTAGCATAGGATAAATCAAGAGGGGACCTGTGACATCCTCCCCCACTTGATCTTGTGGACGTTCTCGGACACAACGCGCTCCCGTGTAGCCACCTGCTCGGACGAGTATCTTCTTCATGCGCACTGCTCATAGCAGAAAAATAAGGGATCGATGGGAGGACCAAGCCCAAGAAG
Source organism: Phtheirospermum japonicum (assembly GCA_014905375.1). Lineage (NCBI taxonomy): Eukaryota > Viridiplantae > Streptophyta > Magnoliopsida > Lamiales > Orobanchaceae > Phtheirospermum > Phtheirospermum japonicum. The sequence continues at coordinate 1,103,536 of BMAC01000040.1, forward strand.
TACTCAATACACATTCAGTAGGTGCGTCCGCACTGCTTGCCCGAGGAGTGTCTCCGTTGAATTCATGATCGTACTAAGCATTTAGATGTGCGTCTTCATTTTATTCGTGACATTGTTGATGATCACATTATCGATCTTGAGAAAATTCCGTCTGAGTACAACCCGGCTGATATGAACACTAAGTGTTTTCCCGCGAGCAAATTACGAACGTGTTTGAACATTTTGAGTTTCGATACGACCGATTAGGCTGTGAGGGTAAGTGGGAGGTAAGGCGTATTCGTTAAATACGGAATTTCTTTTGTTTTTTCTTTCTTGGCATCTGTGCTAACTTTCCCGTTGAATTTTTTTGTTTGTGCAATTACCAGAACGACGATGATGAGAATCTCATGGTTCCTAGCAACAAACCGACATCTTGGCTTGTTTTAGGCCGAGGTGAAAATTGTTATAGTGCGGCCCTGATATCGATCGACCCACATAGCCTTTCTGCCGGGCCTATCCTACCCAGCCCACCACCGCCTGGACCGCAACCTGAGGAGAGTCCGACCCGCTCACCCATTACGGGCTGATCTTGACCGTCCATCGTAAGTACTTTAATTTGGACTGTTGACTCCCACGTACAAAAGAGTGCCCTCTAACCCTAATCTTCATTCAGCCCCCTTTTCTCCTTCTCGGTTTTCTCCTTCCTGACTCTCTCTCTTTTTCCGACCTGTTTAAAAGAGATCCGCCCGTGTGATTTTGATGAGATACGAAATTACGAGAACCATTTTCCTTTGTGGGCATTCGATTTTTTGTGAGTAACAGTAATCTTCTCCGATCATATAGCCGAGAGTTTCGAGGTGGTATGTTGGGGGGGTTTCCAGGGGGTTGCTACCAGCGGTGGAGGGCGGTGCGCCGTCCCATATCCTCACGGCCAAGGTGTTTCGGTTTGTTAACAGAAATAGGACCAAGAACGGATCTTTGAGCTAAATCCATTTCTAACCCTATCCCGGAGTTTCCAGATCTAGATTCGACGGCGGCGACTCGTCAATTTCAACGGCGGCGACTCGTCTTGAAACAAGGTGTTTTCTTGGCCTATGATTCTTTACTTGTCATTCCTTGTTGAGTTGTTTGTTAATATTACCAACACGTAAAGCCCAGCCTTAATCTCCTTTTGTCTAAACGATCGCTGCAATTTGAAGGTATAACGGGCCGCTGCAGATTGTTCTGGGCCGTGTGGGCTGCTGTAACAGACAAGCTGCTGGAACAGGCTGGAGACGGTTGCTGCTGGAACAGGCTGGAGACGGTTGCTGCTGGAACGGGCTGGAGACGGTTGCTGTCAAGGTTTGG
>BMAC01000040.1:1104886-1127724 GCA_014905375.1 Phtheirospermum japonicum
GCAGCAGTTCTGGTGACCATGAGCAGCTTGTATGTACATCAGCTGCGGCAGTCGCGCGCTCCGCCATGGTCGTCATCGGCATCGCCGTCTAATGGCTGTCTCTTATACACATCTCTCTCTTAGTTTCTCCTTCCCGATTGCGATGGGTTTTCTGTTTGCAATCCTGGCACTCTCTCTTTTCCGACCTGTTTAAAAAGAGACCCGTGTGATTTTGATGAGATACGAAATTACGAGAACCATTTTCCTTTGTGGGCATTCGATTTTTTGTGAGTAACAGTAATCTTCTCCGATCATATAGCCGAGAGTTTCGAGGTGGTATGTTGGGGGGGTTTCCAGGGGGTTGCTACCAGCGGTGGAGGGCGGTGCGCCGTCCCATATCCTCACGGCCAAGGTGTTTCGGTTTGTTAACAGAAATAGGACCAAGAACGGATCTTTGAGCTAAATCCATTTCTAACCCTATCCCGGAGTTTCCAGATCTAGATTCGACGGCGGCGACTCGTCAATTTCAACGGCGGCGACTCGTCTTGAAACAAGGTGTTTTCTTGGCCTATGATTCTTTACTTGTCATTCCTTGTTGAGTTGTTTGTTAATATTACCAACACGTAAAGCCCAGCCTTAATCTCCTTTTGTCTAAACGATCGCTGCAATTTGAAGGTATAACGGGCCGCTGCAGATTGTTCTGGGCCGTGTGGGCTGCTGTAACAGACAAGCTGCTGGAACAGGCTGGAGACGGTTGCTGCTGGAACAGGCTGGAGACGGTTGCTGCTGGAACGGGCTGGAGACGGTTGCTGTCAAGGTTTGGTCCGGGACGGACAGCAGGCTGCAGTGGAAAAGTGAAGGGTTGGTGCAGTTTCGGTAATTGGCTAATTACGGACGGCAGTGATTGCTGTCCGGGCTATAAACCCACGCTCAACAAACTAGAACGACGCTTCAGCTTCGTGAAACGACGGGTACCGGACGATAGAGCAACCACAACAATTACGAATATACCAATTGAGGCAAGTGAGAAAATAATGTCACAATCTATAATCTTAAATGGAACCACTAAAAAAAAAAAAGCAATGTAAATTTCTTGCGCCACCTGCATTGGATAAATAGTCAACCTCAACCATGCATTAGCAAGCCAATTTGGTCAGAATGTTTATGCATGGGCAATAATAAATACATGTAATGGCCAACGCCAGGAAAAAATCTAAATTCGACTTTTATTTACTTTTACAGGGTTATCAATCGCTATATATTCACAAGCCATACATCACAAATTGCGCCTTAAATGAAGGAAAAACGTGGGGCACATGTTCACCTAGTTAGAGCCAAACTCCCGGTTCCACTTTTCAAGTTCCTCCCACTTGCGTTTCTGTAAGCTAGGCCGAATAACAGTCATCGCCTTCTGAAAATCTCTGTATCTTAATCCCCTTACCTGCACATAAGCATATATTTTCAGTATATGAAAAATGTAAAATCTATACAGAGAAAACTGAAATGAGTTCGGATGCAAGCTGGGCGAATAAATTGCTCTTTATGCAAACAGAACGAAAAAATAAATAAGAAATCCTACCTCATTAGTCAATTACACAATCAACTGCTACTTATCTCAACTATATCTTAAGTAACTAGGTTTTCATAAAAAAAGTAAATTAAAAAAATACCTGATTTGCCTGGACTGTAAGAATGTTTGAACCAAGCTCTCTAATGGGCATCATTGCAGCTTCCTCACACAATGCTTGTAGGTCACTTCCAGAATATCCTATAAGAATAACATTATCATGAATTAGAGATACTTAAATCTTGCTCTAGTTCAATACTCATAAATGTAACTGAATAAAAATTTCAAATCCAGGGTTATTACACAACTGTTGTTTCTCATGAAATTTGCTGGCAGTTTTTTTTAGGCAAAAATTATAGTGACCATCAGTGATAAAGATTTATTCTCTTTTATACACTATTGAGTTAACTATCAGTCACTTTGGTGTGAAATTAATGTGAAAAACATCAACAAGTTGGCATCGGATGAGTAGTTTATTCTCTCACACCATTAATTTTTTCTGTAACTTTTTACACATATTTTATCACTTCATCTATTCATAAATTAAAAAACAACTATTTTCAAAAAAATGTCCATAACTTTTTAGGGAAAAACGAAAATATAATAAATCTCAGTCTTGTAATTCTGAAATTTAAACACACGCATCAAGTGTACCAGAACTACTATATGATATTGTCTTACCATCTGTTTCTGCAACAAGTCTCTCTAAGTCCCTATCTGTTTTCCAGGAACAACAAACAATGTCAATAACAGAATTATTTTCTCCAGGAGAGCACAAGACACGTGATCACGGATCGTTGAGCTAAAATAGTGCTCACCTGGCAAAGAAAACGCATTGCCCTTGAGCTTATGTTTCAAAAGAAGCCTTCTGGCATTTTTATCTGGCAGTGGTATGTATATTCTCTTCACCTGTGCAATTTGAACACAGAAACCGAAGATGTTCACTTAAAAGTCATATCAGCTCTAATATGTTTAGGTACTTGGATTCAAGACTGTTTTCAAAAAAACAAAACAAAATAAAATAAAAATTACTTGGGTTCAAGACTACGAAAATAAGTTACATTTCTGGGAAAAGGAATGAAGATATCAGTCTTAAAAATCTCTTATAATGTATGGAGAAAATAAAAAATTATGCACAATAACAAAATTCCACTGATCAGTTCATAAAGATGCCACAAGAGTAAGATAATGAGCTAACCAGTCTTCTAAGAACTGCATCGTCCAACTCTTGGGGTTTATTGGTAGCACCTGAAATAGCATATAAACATGTGTAAAAATAAAACCACATAGCATATTAATTTATACACAATATTATATCATCGTGACTGCCAAGAAGTTGTATATTCTCTGTATAAGTTCCTTCACAAAAACTCAACCAACACAATTAAGTGCTCGGATTGTAGAACTTACCAATGACAGTGATTAAATCACTAGAACTTGATGATACCCCATCGAACTGAACTAGAAACTCTGACTTCAACCTTCTACTTGCTTCATTCTCGCTTTCTGTTCTTGTTGACATGATACTGTCGATCTGTACCACAGAAAGTTTTAAAATTGTTGTACAAGCAGCAATTAAGTGTTTACTCGATCACACTTTGAAGAAAAATCATTTCGGGAACCACATAAGAGCAACAGATAAAAATCACATATATGTATTGGACATATAAATCGACATTCAAGACAGATCAATACCTCATCAATAAATATTACAGATGGCTGCCTAGAAATGGCAACCTGAAAAAGAGTTCGAACAAGCTTTTCGCCCTCTCCCACCTGACATTATAAGGACTTTAGACATCATGCGTAAACAGAACAAGTGGTTACCAAACCACACTAACATTTGGGTGGTCAGATGGGGGGTGAGTGGGAGTGGGGAGAAAGAGAGACGAGACACACCCACTTTGATGTCAAGGAAGAAGCAGAAACACTAAAAAATGTAGCATCAGATTCTGAAGCAACTGCCTTAGCAAGCAGAGTCTTCCCAGTGCCAGGTGGTCCAAAGAGAAGTAAACCTGCAAAAATATTAAGTCCTTACACTTTTGGGTCAAACAAATGTAATTCAGGCTGCTGCTTTAGTCATATGTATAAGCCTATTAATTCCAAACTTGATCTTAGCCTTTCTCAAAGAATACCCTCATTCCTCATTTAAGGGGGAGCTAAAAGGAGTATTAGAGAAGTCATCAGTATTTCAAAAAAACCAGTTCACTTTCTTTTTTTTTTTTTTAACAAAAAATGTAGTTGAACTAACATATCATCACTCCAATCTTGACTAAATCCTTCAACTTGTCCAAGTTATTAATGAGTTGTGTGACAATGATAGGCATGGAAATATGAAGTTTTATTCTATTATTACCCTTGGCTGGTTTTCGGAGTCCAGTAAAAAGGTCTTTTCTCTTAGTTGGCAGAATGACCATTTCCAGCAATGCTTGTTTTGCCATCTCAAGGCCCGCTGCAAGATCATTTTCGTATGAAATAGCAAATTTAAAAGAAGTATAAAAGAAAAGGCTCCAATTGAGAAGTGAGGGCCCCTAACCAATATCTTCCCATTTAACTGAAGGGCTTTGGTCGATTATCACAGAGTTTATCATCTCAACCAGTTTATCATCATAGCCACTACCAGATGCCTGCACAGGTCTTTGTGCCTTTGCATTATTAGCCTGGCTAGTTAGTATTGGAGTACCTCTGCCATGGCCAGAAGATTTTGGTACTACCACTTTTCTTGGATGTGAAGTTTTAGATGAAACAGCCCCAGTTTGCGACTTAGGGGAGGTGCTCTAAGAAAACATACACAGAAAAAAAAAAGAAAGAGAAAAAAAGAAAGATTAGGTCGAGCTAGTGGTTGATTCCACTAAGTCAAGTCAAGACACAATCCAGAGATTAAAACTTACAAGCCAGTTAGAGCAGTCTATACCTTGATTTCTGATGATCCACCTGAGAAAACGGAGAAGGCAAGGAGAAGCAAGATAATGGCAAAGAGTAAGTTTCTTTGTCATGAATAGTGCTTATAAAGCTTTTATCGAAGAAGATCAAAGGATGCAAGAGAATAGGAACCTGTTCTCCGAGATAATGTTTGCAATCTCTCTGCTACTTGGCCCTGCCATTTTGATATCTTTTGACGATAAGATTTCACCTTCTCCAGTTCACTGAAAAGTTAAAAGAAAGATGAAAACAAAGATGCACCAAGAAATAAGGAAATACACCGATATAGTCACAGAAATAGCAATTACAACTGCAAAGTTATCCAATCCAAATCACGACACTCTACGATTAGCAATTCATGCAAATTTTCTAACTCCTACAATCATCATTGAACCACTTGGGATTTAGTTGGTACAAAAAGATTTTACTATTGAACTGATTGACGAACTTTTGGGTATAAATTTGATCATACAAATGAACAGTTAGCATAATACTTCTTCAAAATTGCACAAGTATAGCTTAACAATGACACCACTTTGTTAAGGATGTAATTTACCATCACACATTACAAAGATGTCTTCATGGAACCAAAATACACGTTAAGCAGCCTAATGACCCATTTTTTAAAAACTATTTGAATATTCTCAAAAGATATAAAAAATGATCATGCATACAAGTTTGAACTCATTTCCCACCAAATTAACAAACTAAAATATTACTAAATCCCCAATTCTATATCACGCATTCACATTCAAAAACAGAGAAGTTAGATAAACGCACAATCATACATTAAAAATATGAATTCCTGGTTAACACTGTCGAATTAAAACAGTACTTCTACTGATAATAGGAAAAGAGAAAAAAGAAAAAAAAGGAAGAAGAAGAACAACTTTTACTACCTAGAGGAGATATAAGAAGGAACTGGAGTTGAAATTGCTTCACCGAGTATCCTCCGCGCATTCTGGTAATGAGAGACGGCGTCATCCGGTAAACCCCACTCTTCGGTGCGAACGGCCTTAGCAATCTCCTCTTTGGCCAATTCGAAGTAGCCTTTCAGCTTATACGCAGTTCGCTCGTTCCCCGTCGAGACGCCGCCGTCGCCATCCATTGCTCGATCGCCGGTGGAACTACTGTTCTGCTGCGACTGAACCGAATCGGAGAAGATCGAGCTAAAATTTCCGATGATCTCTTTCAGAAAGCTCATTTCTGGTAAGCATTAATCCTTCAGATTAACCAATTTGTAGGTTGCCCCAAAAAAAATGGAAAAATGAAAAAAAAAAAAAAAAAAAAAAGGATCAGATTCTCACCAAATTGGAGGATTTTTTTTCCATTTCGTTTCTTGAGAATTAATAACGCGAAATTCCTCGCTCTCGCACAATTGACTTCCTAAAGACGGCGCAAAAATCACGCGCCAATAATCCTGAAATTTCACACTCCAAAACAGATTTTCGTTTTCACTCTAGGAAGATCCAAACAACATTTTCAGGAAAAATCAATCTAATGAAACTTTTTTCAAAATTAAATTGAATTAGGCATATATTCAATGATTTCGTCGTGTCTACATCATGGGCTCAATCAATTTATAATCCAACAATAGCATAGGTTCAAATGATAAAGGCCCAAACTCTTATAACAAAAGCCTAATTTGAGATTTATGGACCATGGGCCGTATAATGATAAAGTTGTGTTACAGACAGTAGCCCAACTCAATTGTTGATATTAAATTTGGAGTTTAGAAAAAAGAAGTGATGCCACATCCCGCGTAGTTAACCATTATTGCTAATATTTGTTCATTGAAATACTTTTTCCTTCAAATTTCAAGTTTTATAAAAAAATAAAATATATAAGAATATTCAAGTTGATGGAATATGTTTTTGTGAATAAGCTCATATAATTAACTAGTTCTTTTTCACCCGTGCAATGCACGAGGAAGAAAGTTAAATATAGAAATGTAAGTTGTGTTAATATTATTTTTATTATTATTTAATATGTGAAGAAATAAATAAATAGAGAGATAGAAATTGAGAGAAATAACTAAAAGATCCACACTTGATAAATTATATATCGAATCCACACTACGTATATGAACACGTTAGGTTCATACGTTCGTAAATACTTCTTTATACATCACATTATTGGTCATGTTCGATCCCGAATCGTCATCACCACAAACTAATATCTTCAATCCCTTTCGATGGGTCACACGCGACACGACAACATATAACTGACCATGACTGAATACGGGATTCTTCAGATAAAGGCCGACGTTCGAGAGCGATTGACCCTAACTCTTATTTATCGTCATCGCATATGAAATCATGAGTGAGAATTGCCTTTTTTGAAACTTGAAAGGTATCCTAACGTCGGAAGGCGTTAGACTCATCCGGGGAAGCAACACTTTTTCTCCCGCCTTTGCACCGGTTAGAATTTTGCATTCAAGGACATGATTGGAAAGTCTCGTAACAACCAATCTCGTCCCGTTGCACAATCCCATTGAGTGGTCTATGTTCCTCAACAACATAACAGACGTCCCCACCATCAGATGCAGCTCGTGATTGGGCACTTCATAACACTTTATACCATTCAAGAATTCGGGCGTGTGCAAATCACTCAAAAAATTACTCCCACCGTCGGATTTGAATAAATTATAAATATTTAAATCATAATTTTGAATAGTAGCAATTTGACCAAAAAAATCATAACTACATAAGTAAATGAATATAAAGATAAAAAAAGTTAAATTAAATTAATAAAAATAATTAAACCTTGAACTTATAATCTTAAATTTATACATTTCCGAATATAAAGTAGAAATTAATTTCCAATATAAAAAAAATAAAATAAAATAATAAACTAACTCTCTAGGTTATCTACATATATATAGAAAATAAAGTCAACAATTAAATAATTAAAAATATTTACATTGAGTTAATACTAACATATCTTTTTAATTAAATATTGAAATATATTAATAGATAATAAATAATCAAATCTACAAACAAAATTAAATTAATCTACTAGCAATAGAATTTGAAATTAAATATCAAAATATATACATTAATGCATAATTAAATTAATTCTAACCAAGACAATGGCTAGAATATATTAAAAAATATCATAATATAGTTTTAAGATTTATATAAATAAATAAAATAAAATAAAATAAAATTTTAAGCTTTAATTAATAATTCAATACATTTTAAATGATTAAATCCAAACCAAGAATAATTTAATCTGAGTCCAAATTAAAATCCACATAAGCAAACTATTCTGATATTATAGTGCAATTAAACTAACATAATATTATAATAAAATATGATTATAATATCTTTTTTTAGTTCAAAATTAATAAAATGTACACAAATACACATACATCCTTTCTGTATATGCATAAAAAATGAATAGTTATATTATTAGAATACCTTATTTCAATTGAAAATTATAAAAAAAAAAATTATAAGAAATATACAAAATTATTATTCAAATATCTTATGTCAATTAAGAATTAATAAATTATATATATACTACACATACACATACATTTCAAAATTAAAAATTGAAATCTATATAATAACGCATAATTCTTTTATTTTAAAATCGACCATTAAAAATTATTTAAGAACATCATAATATAATTTTAAGTTTCATATAAATTTAAAATAATTAAAATAATTTAGAAGTATTTTTTTTAGCTTGGATTAATAATTAAAAATAATCAAGTCCAACCCAAAAGAATAATTATTTTGAGTCCAAATAAACCCAAAAGCCCAATAATAAAGTCCAATTAGAATTCTTCCTAAGCCCAATATGCAAACCGGATCGGAGCCCATAAACCGACCCACCATACATCGTACGGTCAGGATTTAATACACTTCATCTAACGGCCACGATCAGACCAGACAAATTAACCCTAGGTATAAATAGTCTAACCCTAAAATTTCGGCCACCCAGCCTCATTTCTCCCATCAACCCTAACCCTACTCTCCACTCCGTTGATACTCTCTGAAATCCTCTTCGTCGCTCTGATCAAACCAAAATCAAAACCCACCGCTCCGATCCCTAGCCACACCGCAAACACTCAACACCGTAATCCATCTACGCCACTACTTCACCATCTCATCTATCTTCTTTTTCTCACCAGAAATGCTCCACCGCTCATGTCCARAAATACTGTCTGCTCCACTCCGCTGCTCATCCCGGCGGCCTGCTTCACTCCACCTCTCAAACACAGAAACCCAAAACTTTCCAAGGCCACTACATAAGGTACATGTTCTTGAACCATTTTCATTTTTTCAAACACAATTCACTAATCACTTTTTACCGATCTTGAACAAAACCACTCATTTGTTTAATTAATTTTTCAAAATAATTTTCGATCTGTGTAAAATCAGTCATTAATTAATTTTTCAAAATAATTTTCGATCTGTGTAAAATCAGTCATTAATTAATTTTTCAAAACAATTTTCGATATGGGTCAAAATCAGTCAATATTATTAGATCTATTCAAAATTCCTACACATCTGATCCAAAATAAGTATATCAGGTTGGATCTATTACAAAAATGTTTTGATATGGTTCAAAGTCAGTATCTGGTGTTAGATCTACTACATATATGTTTCGATCTAGTGTAATAAAATATTTTTCGATCCAGTGTGATAAAACATTAGATCTAGTGTAATAATTTTTTGTAATCTAATGTTTTCTATGTCGTTTTATTTTGATTTCGTTCGAGGTTCTATTTACGAAAGAAGGGTTGCCGGCGATTGATCCAGTCGAACATTCTAATCTTAAAGGATGCGCCCAAAAAATATAAAGAAGGATTCAGATAGATTTCCATTTAACATAGGTAAAAGCAACAGTTTAAAACCTGATTTCATTTACATGCACTTATGTATGAAAATCTTGATTGATATACAAATTAAATAATAATAAAAAACAAACGCATGCAAAACATTTTCATACATTACATCTTTGTTTATTTAAAAATTGCTACTATAATTATCATTTTCAGTAAATTATCATTTTTTTAAATTGAAAAAAGAATAAATAAAATATTAGGTTGCTGCATGTACAATTATCTGTAGGGTTTGTTTTATTTTAAAATTGTGCAGATATGAGTCTTTGTCTGCTTGCTGTTTGATTAGCTTAAGCACTGAACATAATAAATTATGAAGCATACTGAAATGTGTTCTGTTTTTAATAAGAATATGTGTGATAAATCCTTATTTACTGCAATTAAATGTCTTCTTATTTATTGTAGTTGCATGTTCAACTTTGTATGAAACTATTGTTGATGTTTTTTCTTTAATGATTAACTGAGCAAAATACTTATGAGAAGTCTTTTACTTTTAAACATAGATGATTACTTCTTAAGTTATATGTAGTGTGTTATCTTATAGTATTATGCATGTTGTTTGATATATGGGTTGTTTATGCATGAAGGAATTTTTATACAACCATTGAAACCCTAATCTGTAATAAGTTGATATATGAGTTATTTTTATAAAACAATGTATTATACCAAACAATCTATGTTCAGCACATAATAAACTTTTTTATTCTGTTTGAGTAATGATTGGCTGGGCAGTACATTTTTGAGAAGTTTTAAATCTTTAAACAAAGATGATTGCTTGTTGATTTATATGGAGTTTTTCTAATACAGTGTTATGCATGCTGTTTGATTTACATGGCAGGGTTTTTTATGTAACCACTGAAAGCCTAATCTTTTATCTGTTGATATATGAGTTGTTTTTATAAAGCAATGTATTTATATAAAATAATTTATGCTCAGCAAATAGTAAACTTTGCTATTCTGTTTTAGTATGTCTACAGAGTTAACATGTTTCTCTTAAGAGTGTTATGTTCAAAGTTGTCTCATTGCTTTTTTATTTACTTAAGTTAAAGAAGTTTAACATAACTCACTTTCATATTGGAAAAAGCTACTCAGGAAATGGAGGAGGCAAGCAATAGCATTCAACAGATTCAGGAACAAAGATAAGTACACAAGGAAACTTTCTGCACATAATACAATTCATACTTTCACAACTTGAATTTCTTTTTAAAGATATGTCAAAGTTTATCGGGTGGAAACCTGACATGACCTATCGTAGTATGATAATGCCTCTGAATGGAGTCCAGGGTCTAAGTAGGTGTAACAACGCCACGAATAAAGACATATCTTTTAGAAAACTAACATTTGAGCATTGAACTATAAAATCTACTGTTTTATATTTACAGTGCAATATTAATTTGTATATGTTTGATGTTTTATGCAGATAAGGGAATATAGTACTCTGGATAAGAAACACAGCAGGAAAAAAGATAAGTACCACATTGTCCATCTTAACATTATACAAATAGATTATATACTTAATAAAATATAATTTAATACTAACTGTGTATTGCTGCCTCACAGATTCAGGAAAACTGACAAAGACACAATCTCAGGAGACAACTCATAGGACTGCTGCTAAACAGGTAAAAAAACTTTATTCACATGATTCCTTTAAGTTTTTCAAAAAAACCTAATAACATATTAATAACAATTTAAATATGTTACTAATTTCTGTAATTTACTAACTGCAGATTTAAAGGGTTGACAAGAAAACAGGTACGACTGATTCATAATGATATTAAACTTAAAGCATAAAAAAAATTACCTGTTATTGTTCTGTCTGTTTGTGCCCTTTTTCGTATGGTATCGGCCTCCCTCCCCATAATGTTTACTACCAATGCGCTACTCTAAATGTATTATTATCCGTTATGTATTTATTTTCATATGTATGTATGCGTGTTGGTTCTTTTAATAATAGTGTAAACCCAATTGAGTTGTCGGCGACATAATAATAAATTTATGATATTAGGGTTAGTTATAGATAATCTTATAGGCACGCGGAGAGATATTTAGAACAAAATATTTTTTAAATGTGTAAGATACGTATCTATATTTTTATAGTTAATAGTTATAAGATAACCATAATACTTATCTTCTAAATAGAATCTTCGTTTATTAGGATTCTCAAAAATAGGAAATACAAATCCTTTAAAAATTAGTAAGATACGAATTAAATCTTTATATTTTATAGTTAAGAGATAACCATATAACTTATCTTTAAACATAAAACTTATCTTTTAAATAGAATTTTCGGTGATCATGATTCTATTAAATAGGAAAAAATCTCTAACAATTGCACCGCAAAATATAAAATATTCATTTCTATTTTTAAATATCTAGTATCAAAAGCTTTTACAATTATTAGGGTGCATAATAATTGAGTAATTTAATAAGTTTAAAGAGTTTATACAATTTGAATATTAAGGAAAATATATGATATACAACCTTTCAAAATATTAATATTAATATATTTTTTAACTAAATTAATATTCTATTTTTTCAAAATACTTGTACAATAAGAAACACGGTAGCTTCTAAAATTTTACTAAAACATATACATCAATCAAGTAATTGATTCTGTTTATTTTTATCCAGACAGATTGATTACATGTACTTTAACTTTCTTATTACAAATTTATCACTAATATTGTCGATTATCACAGTATGCGTTAAATATATATTTTCTAATAAACAGTGCTATGTTACTCTCTTTAGTTTATTTCTTATATAACTCATTGGTACTTTCTTTAATTTATGCGAATGTGTTTGTGTATATTAGTTACGTTTTTAATTTATAAGATTGTTCTATTTGATCTATTCTCTAGATAAATAATTCATGTCCTAGATAATAAACACACTACCCCAAAATCGAACACACAAAAACCCTTACAAGGTAGGCAACCATCTTTTAAACTACCCAAAAAAGCTCTTATACATTAGGCATCCATCTTTTAAACTAACCTTATAAAAGATGAATCAACATACACATTCACGTGAAGTTATATACTATTTGTAATTTCATCTAAACACAAAAGTTAATAATAATAGAATGACTTTATTAAGTAATTAAAAATACGAAAAATATCAGATTTTTAAGTCACATAAATAATAAATAATGTCAAATAATATATTGTCTTCTCATCCATCTTCAAAATAAACCCAAAGTATCAAAATCAACTTCCAAAACTAAGCCAACTTCATAATAAACCAAACTTAAAAAAATAACATAATAAATAGCTAATAAACGTTTTAATCCTCATCGTCATGAACAACTCCACCGATTCTTGGTTCATCCTCCTCATCAACCCCTTCGTCACAACATTCTTGGAAGGAAAGGACTTCTTTATGCACTGATTTCCCATACTTGGATAAAACCCTAGATGTTTTCGAAGAAGTGGAATCAACCCCATCGCCATCGAACATCAGCTTCCTCACGGTCGAACTATCTCCATCCAGTTCCACGACTTCGATTTTTTTGATGGGAGTAGTAATCTCATCTTCGGAACAGGCGTCCTGTTCAATTGTCTCAATTTAAAATCAGTCAACGCATATAATTTCAAAAACTTTATTTTGTATTTGGAACCAAAATATAAGCGTTCGACTTCCTTACCAGCCCATTACCGATCTCCTCCCTTTGTATCAAAGTCAGAAAGTCTGACTCCTTCAATAAAATAAAAAGACTGGAAACACGGATTAACTTTTAATAAAATTAAAACACGTCAAAAATAATTAAAACTCAAATTTCGAAAAATACTCTAACTCACATCATCTTCGACGGTCCACTTGTTGTATTTGGCTACCAGAGATGGGTCAGTAATCAATCGCACAACAGATAACGTGCTTGATTCATTATGAATCTGACCCAAACTGACTTTGACCTTGAATAGAACTGTTTGATCAATGAGCTTGAGCAAATCTTCCGGCAGATCATCGTCGGTGTGATTCTACATTACAAAAGAATACCACATTAACTTTGTTCAAATAACCAAAGACAAAAGTTGTAAAAATTTATATCCCACCTCAAAGAATTCAACCCGAAGGTCTGGCAAGACCTCCCGATCAGTTTCTCAGCCTCCTAATCCCAGCATAGCAGGGATGCGTTAGCTGTGGAGTCTAAAACTTCGAGCCTTACTTTGTACCTTCATACGAAAACAAACTCGATATTAAAAAGTTGTCTAAATGATCAATTAACTTTACAAATCATTTACTTTAGTAAAATAATTCCTCACCTAAAGACTCCCGACGAAACCTGCTTACAAATCCCACACTTAAACTCATTCCCATCTTCCTCAAGCTTCCGATGGCACTTCGTGCATGCGTTGTACCACCAATCATCAATAAAAGAACCAACGATAGCACAAATCCAAAAAGTACACGGCTGTATTGAAAATATAATTACTCTATTAAAAATCTAAACATCAAAAATTAAAAATAAAAATCTAATATCTAATATCTAATAAAAATTTAATAACAACTCAAATATCAAAATTGTACCTCCTCAACCGTATACAAATAATCAACCGTATGGAAGATGACATTGCCGGAGGCAATCTCGTCAACTTCACTACGCGATAGCGTTAAACTCCCTCGATTAAAACTCTTTGTTGGATTCGCTGACCCCTTTGGAATTCTATATTTAAGAAAATACACAGTTGAAAAGATATCAAATAAATGAAACAACATATTTTTATGAAACCACTGAAAGACTAAAATTCAAAAAAAAAAAACATACTTGCTTCTAAATTCTGCAATTTCGGGCACCGAATTAGAAGTCACCAACTTTGTAACCTCGAATGAATTTGATAGCGTGACGGAATCTATATACATAAAATTACAATCAGTTCAATAGAATATTAAAATTTTAAAATATTCATATAATTAAGAGAATCTAAAATAACTAAAATAAATAGAATCTGGAAATTTAAAAAAATACGACGCTGAAAATTATATATATACACACAGAATCCAAATTCTAAAACCTATAAAAAAACAGGATTAAAAAAAACATAGTTTTAATTTAGAAGAATAACACATACCAAACTTCAAACAGAGTAGTCAAATAATACGAATAATAAAAAATAGATTTTAGATTTAAAATCCAGGAAAAAAAAAAGATTTTAGAAACAGAATTTAAAATTAAAAATTAAAAATAAATTGAAAAACAGAAATTAAAATTAGACAATCAAATTTTAAAAGCAGAAATTAAAATTAAAAATAAATTTAAAAACAGAATAAAATGTTGAAAATGAAAAAATACTTAAATTACAATTCGAATAAACAAAACTGCAATTAGAATAACAGATTTTAGAATCAGAATTTGAAAATAAAAATTTAAAAGCAAAATAGTATGCAGAAATTAAAAAAATATTAAAGTTAAATTTCGAATAAACAAAACTGCAATCAGAAAAAAAAAAGTGTTATTACCTCTATAGATCTTTGCACGACACATTTGCAAGATCATAACGGGAGTTTCCGCGGAGAGCCCACTCTCGAAAGTTAGAATTTGATCAACATACTCACCCCAAAGGGTACAACTCAAACGACGACCACTATAATACGAAAAAACAGCAAAGAACAATAAGACTCCTAAATAAATACAAAACATTCTAAATAATTAATATATTAAATAATTAAATAATTAATTAGGCAATCTTAAAACTAAAAATTACCTCAAGTCTTCGAGAATCATCTCAATCAACCTTGCTCGACGTCCTCCCGCCGAATCCTTATCTTGAGGGTTACGTATCTCGGCCACCTTTCCTATAACATCTACAACATCAAATTCAAAAAAATTAGATAAAAGAAGTTCGTTTTGAATGTGTTTATTACTATTGAAAAAAATTAAAAAACTTACCAAAGAGAATTATTTCATCAACTTTTTTGACGTCGATAAGTGTAGAGAAAGGACGAAAATAAAAAACGTAATTGGGAAAGGAATCCTCCTTCACATCAACCAATATTGTTTTCGCGTGGAAAATAATTTTAAATTTAGCCAAGGTTGTGCGGAATTTGCTGGTGTTGTTTTCCACGTAATAGTTTCGAATCGCATAAACGCGACCCTCAACTATTCGATTTTCAAATAACTTGACATTAATCTTCTTGATCACCCCAGTAATGCCTCCTCCCTATATTTGAGTTTTTAGAGATTTTGTTTTAATATAATACATCAATATAATAATATTAAGTAGTTAATTGAACATATATACATCTATTTATAAAAACAAAATCAGATTCAAATAATTACCTCGGAGTCATGGAAAACAATTTCCAAAGACGTTTTTTTTTTTTTGTCATCGTAATTGGATCTCGCAAAAAATCGGACGACTCTAAGCTTGAGAGCTTTCTTGTTTGTACGGTCAATTTCTTTCGTCAGTCCGAATAGAGAAGGCATCGTCCCAAAAACCCTAGCTGCTCAAGTTTTGAAAAATAGAGAGAAAACAAAGACACAAACGAAAGATACGAATAAAACTGATATTTTGCAATTAGTAGAACCCTATATTTATAGGGTGATTTGCGTGAAACCCTAGGAATTTTATGTATGGGGTTTCGATCATTCGAAAATTAAAATCAGATTTCGTATTCCTAAATTATAGACAATCGATTTGTTTTACAGATTTTAGTAGATTTTTTATGTGATTTTTGTAATCATAAAACCGTGTTGCTTGATTGCCCTCAAATAAACTATCCTCTGTATTTTAAAACTGCTGACTTCTTTGGTTACCTAATCAACTTTAAATTGCCTGGGATTCGTTTTTTTTTTTAGGAATTAAATAGTATTTGCTAAATTTCCAACATATTAAATATCTTTTACTAAGCTAAAAAACCTAATTCAATCTGATATTTTAAAAAAATACTATATAATGTCTGGTTGTTTAAATTACTACTTTTTATATCAAATCTGTCAATATCAAATTTATTATGTTGCTTGATTTTATTTTATTTTTTAAATTATTAGTTATTGGCTGGTTGAATTTAAAAATAATCGGCCTCGTATAATTGTAATTTTGATTTATTGTATTTACCTTTTATAGGATTCTAATTCTGCAAGAGCATTGAGTTGAATCAACTACCTATTTTACAGATATCATGCACGTAAATGATTCCTGATTAATGCCAAATTCGTTTTTTTGAGGCCTGTATTTTAATTTATTTCCTTACTTTATTTTTTTATCCTTCTTTATTTGGGGCCTGTAATTAATTTATTTAATTTGTTTTCTTGATTTGTTTTTTTATTTTCTTCTTATTTATTTGGGGCTGTCAATAATTAGTTTAATTTGTTTCCTTGCTTTTTTTTTAATTTCATTCAGTTAAATTTTTTTTTTTAATTCTTCGAATCTTAGTTAAATGCATCAAACAATATTTGTAACAAACTGGAAATATTTACATATGGTAACAATCGAATATTCTTATGGATATATATTAAAGTCATTAGAAAAATACGATAACAAATAGAAAAATAAAAATTCCGTTTCCTAATTTATTGGCATAAAACTCGAAATTCGTATGGCTATACATAGAAATCAGACGGGAATTTAAATTGTGTTGAAAAGTCAACAATGGTGGTTGAGATATTTAAATTAAAAAAGAAACAGTTGAAACGTCAACAAAAGTGGCTTTTGCTGAAAAAAAGTTTCTTTTTAGGGAAATAAAACAGTTTTGGCGGGAGACAAAATAATTGCCTCATATAGCCAGCACTGTTATTATATATACTAGTTTTTTTTTTTCACCCGTGCGATGCACGGGGCAGAAAGTCAAATATAGAAATGCAAGTTGTGTTAATATTATTTTTATTATTATTTAATATGTGAAGAAATAAATAAATAGAGAGATAGAGATTAAGATAAATAACTAAAAGATTCACACTTGATAAATTATAAATCGAAACCACACTACGTACATGAACGTTAAGTTCATACATTCATGAATACTTCTTTATACACCACATTATTGGTCATGTTCGATTCCGAATCGTCATCACCACAAACTAATATCTTCAATCCCTTTCGATGGGTGACACGCGACACGGCAACATATAACTGACCATGACTGAACACGAGATTTTTCAGATAAAGGCCGACGTTCGAGAGCGATTGACCCTGACTCTTATTTATCGTCATCGCATATGAAATCATGAGTGGGAATTGTCTTCTTTGAAACTTGAAAGGTATCCTAACGTCAGAAGGCGTTAGACTCATCCGGGGAAGCAACACTTTTTCTCCCGGCTTTGCACCGGTTAGAATTTTGCATTCAAGGACGTGAGTGAAAAGTCTCGTAACAACTAATCTCGTCCCATTGCACAATCCCATTGAGTGGTCTATGTTCCTCAACAACATAACAGGCGTCCCCACCTTCAGATGCAGCTCGTGATTGGGCACCCCAGAACACTTTATACCATTCAAGAATTCGGGCGTGTGCAAATCACTCAAAAAATCACTCCCACCGTCGGATTTGCAGGCACTGTCCGAACTCAGATAGGTGCACCCCTCGCTCGAGTTCAAAGTGTTCATGTACTCGTTGACAGAGTCCACAACATCAAGAGTCGGGGCCAATATGGCCCTATCCTTCAGGAACATCGGGTCATCAATAGAGTCCCTAAACATCGGATATGTATCCTCAACAATAGCCGCAATGGGGTCGATCGAATATCGGAGGAGGATATCATCAGGAATTTCTATTGCAGCACAACCGTCATTCGGTCCTCCTATCTTTCCATCTTCAATGCTGGCAATCCAATCGGATAACTCCTCCAACTCAGCACGTCCTTGACCATCACCAAGACTCCGGAGCCTCATGTTCTGAGTAAGTCTCAACACAGTGCAGTGCCTCCACATGCTGGACGCATTGATAGCCGCATTGACTATGTCCTGCCGGCTGCCCTTGGGGACAACGGGCAATATCTGACGAAAGTCTCCACCAAACACAACGGTCTTTCCACCAAATGGCCTGTGCCTGTTGGCCGAATCTACATCCTCCATTATATCCTGCAAGCTCTTCTCAACAGCCTCGAAGCAATGCTTGTGCATCATCGGAGCCTCGTCCCATATTATGAGTTTGCAACGAATCACCAACTCCGCAAGCGGGGTGCCTTTCTTAATATTACAATCCGACCCTTCGTGCGGATTCAGAGGAATACCGAACCGGGAGTGCGCGGTCCTTCCACCAGGAAAAAGCAGAGAAGCTATGTCGCTCGATGCCACATTCAGCACGATATGACCCTCAGACCTCAACCTAGCGGACAGAGTTCTCCACAGGTACGTTTTTCCCGTACCTCCATAGCCATACACGAAGAACATAACACCACCATAGGACTCGACCCCACTCATTATCTTGGAGTACACAACCTTCTGCTCACTCGTCATTTTCGAGAGAAGTTCAGCATACTCAGCGAACAATGCCTTACGATCATAGTTCAACTCATCCTGGATCAATCTACTGTGACCAACACTGCTACCATCGTTCTCAGGAAAAGGCATGGAATCGTAATCGCGCAGGCTCTTTCCCTGACGTCTCAGTAATTTCTCAATCTCTACCAAAACTAAATCCTTTACTTGAGACTCGCTCAAGTTCAGTTCTGCCAAGTAACAACAAAGGTTTAGGTCATAGCACACTCAAACACAATAAGCATAACTAATAGAGTACATTTAGTGAATTATAATCACGATTCATTATGCTGCACCACGTGCACATACCTGGATTCTGAAAAATCCGACGTTGCCTGTAGAGCACATCCTCTGACAGAAATTGCCAAATCTTGTCCCAAACTTTCTCGGGCCTATCAAGAGTATCAGCCGACAGCAGCGACACAAAAAGACGCCTGAGAGATTGAGCGGAGGCCCACTCACTTGCTTCGTCGATGCCATCAACGTACTCCCTATCGTCTTCCAACAAACCACGTGCATAACATGCCTCACGGTACGACGCATGCTGAACACCATCGTGCTTCCTATAGTCTGCATAGTAAGTAGCTCCGCGGATAATAGTAAGCAAGCATCTCAGGTAGTAATTATCCCCACAGCCTGGGGGAACGTAATACAACCTACCAACACACGGAACTTGTTTCCTGGGCCTCCACTTCCTCGCCTACCTATCCCATACAAACTCGGAGGGTGCCTCTGCATACGTCAGAAGTCTCGCCTGAGGATATTTCTTATTCGCCTCCATCCATTCCAGGAACATGCTCTCCTTCACTGTTTTTTTTATTCAGCACATCCTCGATATCCTCGTCCTCTTCATAAACAATGCTCTATTCGTTCTCCAAATGGAAGTTGAGACGCGTGAGCGGAGGGTACTTACACTGCAGTTTGAAACCCAACAACCTCCATGCCGCCTCACACGAAGAAACATACTGCAGTCGTAGTACATGTTCACTTCGTCAACTGGTTCATCAGAATCACCACAGTCAGCTCTCTGATAGAAAGCGGCGGTGACACGATCGTGTCCCTTGTTGACATACTTGAACAGATACTTGATAAACCTCGATTGGTTGCACCACTCCACATTGATGTGTGCACCGCATTTCATCAACAGTCGACGATTATGAGGGACAACATATCTATTGTCCAGGGGGACACCACCCTTTTCCAGCGTTCTCCCATTATCCCTACGCCTGTAACGCGGATAACCCTCATCGTCAATCAACGTAGCCTCCACGTACTGCTTCGGAAAATGCTTCGTGCACTGCCCCTCAACCATGCACGGGGAGTTTTTCTTTACAACACCGCACGGTCCGTGCATCATGTGTYTTTTCACGGCTTCATAGTACGTGGGGTCGGATGCCTCATCGGGTATTTCGGCTGAAATTATCCTATCTATATCCACAGGAGTCGGATACTTGGCTTCTTTCACCAGGAACAACAATATGTGAGCATGCRGCAACCCACGCTTCTGAAACTCTATCGTGTACACAACTGCACGCATTTTAAAGAAAAATAAATACATATTATAATGGACAGTTTAAAGACAAACACGGATATATATTAATAAACAACACGGTAATAGACAAAGGTAATCTTCTACTCACTTGCGTGTATAGTGGTTGTAGTATAGTGGTGAGTATTCCCGCCTGTCACGCGGGTGACCCGGGTTCGATCCCCGGCAACGGCGCCATTTTATTTTCATAGTTTTAGTGGTGATGAATAAATCATCGGGTTCTTGGCTTGTTATTATCGGAAATCGATTCAATTGAAGTATTCAATGTGTTTCAAGCTTGAAAGATAAAGGAAAAAATGAAAATAAAATAATTAAAATAGCTAACTATCTTAGGAATTGAAAGTGCAAATTGGTAGGATGCCTCGTCGTATGCCTCAATATGTAAATGCATAGCAATAATTAAAACAAGTAAGAAAATGCAATGTTTCACCAAGTACAAGCATGCATGCACAAGGTACAACTATGCATAAAAACTCAAATAATGCAAATTAACAAAAATTGAAAGCGTGAATAGAAAGAGCAATGGAAATTAACAAGAAAGTTCAAAACTTTAAAGAAAATAACAAGAAATGAAGACTAGATCTAAGATTAAGTATGAAACAAAGCACAAAAATTTAATTCAAAATATAGCATGTGTAAAACTCAAAATCAAGATGATCCAAGAGCCGATCTATGATCTAGATGTGTCACTCATCTAGATTCCATAGCCAATTCATATGTTTCATCATGAATTCAAGTAGCTAAGACAAAAAGCATGAAATGAAGAAAAATGCATGAAACATATGAAATTACCTTAAATTAAACAAATCAAGGACTTGATCTATGATTTAGATGTGTCACTCAACTAGGATTCATATCCAATTCACAAGATCAGGCACAACTTCTAATACCTAAGGCAAAAGGCATAAAACAAATGAAGAACAAAACATAAAATTAAAAGAAAGCTTACTAGAATTAAAGAGAGAATCCAAAAGCTTGATTGAAATTGCAAAGAATTAAAAATCCAAGGGAGTACTTGAATCCTTCTTGAGCTTACAAACCCAAGGCAAAGCTTGAAAATTAAATCTAGAGAGAGAAATTAAGTCTCAAACCCAAGCTTGGGTTGGGAGGAGGTGTCCTTCAAAAATGAAAGAATTATCCTATTTATATTACATTTAATTGGGTTTAAATGGGCCAAAATAGCCTTAGAGGCTTAAAATTCCCGGGTTTGACCAAGTTTGACCCGGAGGCCACCTTCCTAGACCCTTGGCTAGATTTTTTGGCACTTTTTGGCTCGAGATGGCTCGACCCATGGCTCGATGTGGCTCGGCCATGGCCGAGCCTGGGCGCTGCTGGGTGCAGGTGGACCCGTAGGCTGGGCCTGGGCGTGGGCGCTGGGGCCTGAGCTTGGGCGCTGGGCGAAGCTTGGCGCGAGGGTTGGCGAGCTAGGGCAGGGTTGGCGACGCTGGGCGCTGTGTGGCCGCGAGTGGAGCGCGAGGCAAGGCGAGCGCTGCGCGCAGGCGCTGGGCGGATGTGCGGGAGCTATGCGCGCGGGTGCTGGCAGGCTTCCGGGCGCTGCTCGGACACTGGGTAACCCAGTGTCAGCAGTGCTAACCCAGTGTGGCAGTTCTGGCGCGGGATTTCGGCGAGCCTTGGCTTGCGCTGGCGCTACTTGGGCTTGAAGTTTTGGCGTGCCCTGGCGAGCCTTGGCTAGTATTCCAGAGAGTTTTGGCGTTTTGGAGCCTCTCTCTTTGCCACCGATTTTTGGCACGCCTTGGCACGACTTGGCTTGAACTTTTGGCCCTTAATGCCTTTACCTATAAAAATAGGATTTTGAACATAAAAACCCAAGAATTTCACCAATCCACAAATCAATTGAACCATTAAACCCAATTAAATATGAAATTAACTAGAAACACGAAAAACAACAAAAACAAGAAAACAAGCGAAAAACCTAAATAAACATGATTCAAAACTACTAAAATCAACATAAAACTCTAATTAAAAATATGAGAAAAATACCAAAATTACATGAAAAACAAACGGCCTGCCCCGAATATTTGATTCCTTGCGAAGATCTTTTATCAGCTCGTCCAACTTTGCCTTAAAAATTCTACAGACGATGTCCGGCCTATCCTCGGTTTCTAAGATTACGTGCATCTAAGAAACGAACAATCTCGGGCCAACTTGGTTTGCACGTGAACGTTATGAACAAATCCGGATAACCATACTTGCGGCATATGGCCATCGCGTCTTGATAGTTTTGTATCATGAAGCGGGCTCCACCGGTAAAGCTAGATGGCAATATAATACGCTTGCCCCGTGCAGACGGATCAGCATCACCGCGCATGACAGCATCAGCCAAACCCCTGTACATCTCACACCGAAGTTTCTTCTGATTAAATCGAATATACTTTAATCTAGCCGTCTCGACCATGGTGTACGCATCCACGACAAATTGCTGAAATAATCGTCTGGACGAAAGAATAGTAGAGGGCTCGTCCTCCCTCTCATGAAGCCTGAATGCAAAGTATTCACGGGCGCTGATATACTTCCGTCCCTTCTCGG
>BMAC01000040.1:1130283-1150564 GCA_014905375.1 Phtheirospermum japonicum
TCTTTTATTTTAAAATCGACCATTAAAATTTATTTTAAAATATCATAATATAATTTTCAATTTCATATAAATTTAAAATAATTAAAACAATTTAGAAGTATTTTTTCTTAGGCTTGGATTAATAATTAAAAATAATCAAATCCAACCCAAAATAATAATTATTTTGAGTCCAAATAAACCCAAAAGCCCAACAACACAGTCCAATTCGAATTCTTAATAAGCCCAATATGCAAACCGGTTCGGAGACCATAAACCGACCCACTCAACATCGTACGGTCAGGATTTAATACACTTCATCTAACGGCCGAGATCAGAGGAGGCGAGTTAACCCTAGGTATAAATACCCTAACCCTACATTTTCGGCCACCCAGCTCATTTCTCCCATCAACCCTAACCCTAACATCTCCGCTCCTCTGAGATTCTCTACACTCTCCGCCGCTCTGCGCAAAACAAAACCATAACCCACTGGTCCGATCTCTAGACACACCGCTCACACACAACACTGTAGCTTACCTCCGCCACTACTTCGCCATCTCATATATCTTCTTTCTCCAACCGGAAACGCTCCACCGCTCATGTCCATAAATACTATCTGTTCGACTCAACTGCTCACCCCGGCGGCCTGCTTCACTCCGCCGCTCATACACAGTAACCCAAACGGTACAGGTATTTCGTTCTTGAACAAAATCACTCATTTTTTTTTAATTATCTTTTCAAAATAATTTTATACTTATTAGATCTATAATAAAAAGTACATCGATTTCATTTTAGCTGAATCTACTGTGTTGGTTCCATTCAGAAAATATTTTTTTCGTATTCTAATGTATTTCTCTGTTTCATTGGAAACTCATTTCAAYGGAGGATCTATTTACCAAAGATGRATTTTGGATCCAGTMGAAGATTTTAGGCTGAACAGCGATGAAGAACGATCCTTAAACAGGTAAAATCTTTATATCTTATTTACAAAAAATAAATACTGCCAGTTATTATTTTTATTAAATTATCTATTTTTAAAATTAAAACAAACAAATAAATCGTCAGATTGCTGCATGTAAAGTATCCTTCCCCTTTATTTTATCTTAAAATTGTACAGATGTGGGTTCCAGTATGCATGCTTTTTGATCTACATGCAATGAATTGATTAACTTAATCACTGTATGATTAATCTATGAGGGATATTGAAATCTGATTTGCTTTTTAATAAAAAAATATTTCTGATATTTTAATGTGTTCACATTTTGCTATAAGTATGACCACAATTGATTTTGTGTATTAATGTGTTCACATCTTGCTATGACGATGGCCACAATTGATTCTGCATGTTATTGTGTTCACATTATGCTTTTAGTATGTTAATTTGTTCACATTTTGCTATGAGTATGACCACAACTGTAGTTGCATGTTCAACTTTGTATGAAACAATTGTTGGTGTTTTTTCTTTAATGATTAACTGAGCAAAACACTTATGAGAATTCTTTTACTTTAAACATAGATGATTGCTTCTTAAGTCATATGCAGTGTGTTATCTTATAGTATTTTGCATGCTGTTTGATCTATGGGTTGTTTATGCATGAATGAATTTTTATGCAACCACTGAAACTCTAATCTGTAATATGTTATATGAGTTGATTTTATAAAACAATGTATTATACCAAACAATCTATGTTCAGCATATCACTACAACTTTTTTATTCTGTTTGAGTATAATTGCTAATGTTTGGTGTTTTTTCTTCAATGATTAGCTCAACAGTACATTTTTGAGAAGTTTTAAATCCTTAAACAAAGATGATTGCTTGTTGATTTATATGGAGTGTTACCTAATACAGTGTTATGCATGCTGTTTGATCTACATGGCAGGTTTATGTAACTTCATGTAACCCTAATCTATTATCTGTTGATATATGGGTTGGTTTTATAAAACTATGTATTTATATAAAACAATTTATGTTCAACAAATAGTAAACTTTGCTATTTTGTTTTAGTATGTATACAGAGTTAACATTTTTCTATTGAGTGTGTTATGTTCAAAACTGTCATTGCTTTTTCATTTACTTAAGTTAATGAAGCTTAACATAATTCACTTTCATATTGGAAAAATCTACTCAGGAAAGAGAGGATGCAAGCAATAGCATTCAACAGATTCAAGAACAAAGATAAGTACACAAAGAAACTTTCTGCACTCAATTCAATTCATACTTTCAAAACTTGAATTTCTTTTTAAAGATATGTCAAAGTTTATCGGCTGAAAACCTGACATGACCTATCGTAGTATGATAATGCCTTTGAATGGAGTCCAGGGTGTAAGTAGGTATAACAACGCCATGAATAAAGACATATCTTTTATAAAACCAACATTTGAGCATTGAACTATACAAACTACTGTTTTATATTTACAGTGCAATATTAATTTGTATATGTTTGATATTTTATGCAGGTAAGGGAACATAGACTGGATAGGAGGCACAACATGAAAAAAGATAAGTACCACATTTTAAATATAAAACACCTTTTACGAAAGCGCCGATGATTCATATAATACTTTTCTTATTTTAAATATACTATATCACAAACTTCTCAAATAATGAATGTTTTGATGTTTTATTGGAATTTAATATAAAAAAACATTTTTTATATCTATTATTATATTTTATAAAGTTATTAAGAATGAATAAAATCTTTATATTTTATAGTTAAAAGATAACCATATAACTTATCTTTAACCATAAAATCTATCTTTTAAATAGAATTTCCGGTCATCATGATTCTATTAAATAGGAAAAATTTCTAACAATTGCACCGCAAAATATAAAATATTCATTTCTATTTTTAAAAATCTAATATCAAAAGCTTTTACAATTATTAGGGTGCATAATGTTGATTAATATTTTAAAATACTTGTACAACGAAAACACGGTAGCTTCTAAGATTTTACTGAAACACACATTCTTGATTCTGTTTATTTTTATCCAGACAGATTACATGTGCTTTAAATTTATTATTACAAATTTATCACTAATGTTGTCGATTATCACAGTATGCGTTAAATATATATTTTCCATTAAATAGTGCTATGTTACTTTAGTTTATTTCTTATATACCTCATTGGTACCTTCTTTAATTTATGCGAATGTGTTTGTGTATGTTAGTTACGTTTTTAGTTTATAAGATTTTTCTATTTGATTTATTATCTAGATTAATAATTCTTGTCTTATAATAAACACACTACCCCAAAATCGAACACACAAAAACACATGCACTCTAGGCATCCATCTTTTAAACTACCCAAAAAACCTCTTATACATCAGGCATCCATCTTTTAAACTACCCTTATAAAAGATGAAGCAACATACTATTTGTAATTTTATCTAAACACAAAAGTTAATAATAATAATAGAATGACTTTATTAAATAATTAAAAATCCAAAAAATATCAGATTTCTAAATCACATAAATAATAAATAATGTCAAATCATATATTGTCGTCTCATCCATCTTCAAAATAAACCCAAAGTATAAAAATCAACTTTCAAAACTAATCCAACTTCATAAAAACCAAACTTAAAAAAAAATATATAATAAATAGCTAATAAACGTTCTAATCCTCATCGTCTTGAACAACTCCACCGATTCTTGGTTCATCCTCCTCATCAACCTCTGCGTCACAGCATTCATCGAAGGAAAGGACTTCCTTACGCACTGATTTCCCATCCTTGGATAGAACTCTAGATGATTTTGAAGACGTGGAATCAACCCCATCGCCATCGAACATCAGCTTCCTCACAGTCGAACTATCTCCATCCAGTTCCACGAACAGGCGTCCTGTTCAATTGTTTCAGTTAAAATCAACAAACGCATATAATTTCAAAAACTTTATTTCGTATTTGGAACCAAAATATAAGTGTTCAACTTCCTTACCAGCCCATTACCGATCTCCTCCCTTTGTATCAAAGTCAGAAAGTCCGACTCCTTCAATAAAATAAAAAAATTTGAAACACGAATTGTTTTCAATAAAATACAAACACGTCAAAAAAATTAAATAAATTGAAAGACTATAAAATAATTGAAACCCATAAATTTCAAAAATTCTCTAACTCACATCCTCTTCGACGGTCCACTGGTTGTATCTGGCTACCAAAGACGGATCAATAATCAATCGCACAACAGAAAACGTGCTCGATTCATTATGAATCTGACTCAAACTGACTTTAACCTTGAATAGGACTGTTTGATCAATGAGCTTGAGAAAATCTTCCGGAAAATCATCGTCAGTGGGATTCTACATTATTACAAAAGAATACCGCATTAACTTTGTTGAAATAAGCAAAGGCAAAAAGTTATAAATATTTATATCCCACCTCCAAGTATTCAACCCGAAGGTCGTGGCATGACCTCCCGATCAATTTCTCAGCCTCCCGATCCCAGCATAGCAGGGATGTATTAGCTGTAGAGTTCAAAACTTCCATTCTTACTTTGTACCTTCATACGAAGACAAACTCGATATTAAAACGTTCTCTAAATGATCAATTAATTTTACAAATAATTCACTTTAGTAAAACAATTCTTCACCTAAAGGCACCCGATGAAACCTGCTTCATACAAACCCCACACTTAAACTCATTCCCATCTTCCTCAAGCTTCCGATGGCACTTCGTGCATGCGTTGTACCACCAATCATCCATAAAAGAACCAACGATAGCACAAATTCAAAAAGTACACGGCTGAATTGAAAATATAATTACTCTATTAATAATCTAAACATCAAAAATAAAAAATAAAAATCAAATATATATTGACTAATAAAAATCTAACAACTCAAATATCAAAATTGTACCTCCTCAACCGTATACAAATAATCAACCGGATGGAAGATGACATTGCCGGAAGCAATCTCGTCAACTTCACTACGTGATATCGTTAAACTCCCTCGGCTAAAACTCTTTGTTGGATACGCTGACCCCTTTGGAATTCTATATTTTCCGAAAATACACAGTTAAAAAGTTATCAAAAAAAATGAAACAACATATTTTTATAAAACACTAATCGAGTAAAAGTTAAAAAAATATACTTGCTTCTAAAGTCTGCAATTTCGGGCACCGAATTAGAAGTCACTAACTTTGTAATCTCGAATGAATTTGATAGTTTGACGGAATCTATATACATAAAATTACAATAGAATATTAAAATTAAAGATATTTATATTCATTTAAAATAACTAAAATATTTATAATCTGAAAATTAAAAATTAAAAATAAATTTAAAAACAGAAATTAAAATTAGACCAACTGATTTTAAAAGCATAAATTAAAATTAAAAATAAACAGATTTTCAAAGGCTGATTCTGAATTTATTTTTAAATTTATTTCTAATTTTAATATCTATTTTTAAATATGTTTTTAATTTTTAATTTCTATTTTTAATAAATATTTAAATTACAATTCGAATCAACGTAACTGCAATTAGAATAACATATTTTAGAATCAGCATTTGAAAAAAAAATTAAAAACAGAATAGTATGCAGAAATTAAAGAAAATATTGAAGTTAAAATTCGAACAAAAAAAACAGCAATTAGAGAGAATAATGTTATTACCTCTATAGATCTTTGCTCGACACATTTGCAAGATCATAACTGGAGTTTTCGCGGAGAGCCCACTCTCGAAATCTAGAATTTGATCAACATACTCACCCCAAAGGGTACAACTCAAACGACGACCGCTATAATACGAAAAAACAGCATAAAATAATTACACACCTAAATAAATACAAAATATTCTAAATAATTAACCACATTAAATAATTAATTAGACAATTTTAAAACTGAAAATTACCTCAAGTTTTCGAGAATCATCTCAATCAACCTTGCTCGACGTCCTCCTGCCAACTCCTTATCAGAAGGGTTACGGATCTCGGCCACCTTCACTATCACATCTACAGCATAAAATTCAACAAAGTTAGATAAAAGAAGTTCATTTTTGAATGTGTTTATTACTATTGAAAAAAATTAAAAAACTTACCAAAGAGAATTGTTTAATCAACTTTATTGACGTCCATAAGTGTGGAGAAAGGACGAAAATCAAAAACGTAATTTGGAAAGGAATCGTCTTTCACATCGACCAATATTGTTTTCGCGTGGAAAATAATTTTAAACTTGGCCAAGGTTATGCGGAATTTGCCGGTGTTGTTTTCCACGTAATAGTTACGTAGCGCATAAACGCGACCCTCAACTATTCGATTTTCAAATAACTTGACATTGATCTTCTTGATCACCCCAGTAATGCGTCCTCCCTATATTTGAGTATTTAGAAATATTATTTTAGAATAATACACCTTTTACGAAAAACAAAAAAAGATTCAACTAATTACCTCGGAGTCATGGAAAACAATTTCCAAAGACGTTTGTTCTTTGTCATTGAAATTGGATCTCCCAAAAAAACGGACGACTCTAAGCTTGAGAGCTTTCTTGTTTGTACGGTCAATTTCTTTCGTTAGTCCGAATAGAGGAGGCATCGTCCCAAAAACCCTAGCTGCCCAAGTTTTGAAAATAGAGAGAAAACAAAGACACATTCAATAGAGAATGAAATTGACGTATTTTGTAATTAGTAGAACCCTATATTTATAGGGTAACTTTCGTGAAACCCTAGGAATTTTATATTTGGTTTTCAATCGTCTGATAATTAAAATCAGATTTCGTATCCTTAAAATATAAATAACCGATTTGTTTTAAAGATTTTATTAGATTCTTTATGTAATTTTTAAATTGTAAAACAGTGTTTCTTGATTGCCCTCAAATAACTATCCTCTGCACTTTGAAAATGCCGACTTATTTGGTTACCTAATCAACTTTAAATTGGCAGGATTCGGTTTTTTTTCTTCTTTTAGGAATTAAATAGGATTTGTTATATTTCCAACATATTAGATCTGTTAATATCAAATTTACGCCTAAAATACTACTTATTAAATCTGCATTATAAAATTTACGACATTAAATCTGCATTATAAAAATTCCGACTTATTTTCTGGATTTTTACGCCTAAAATACTACTTTTTATATCAATTTGTCAATATCAAATTTATTTTGTTGCCTGATTTTTTTAAAACAAAACATTAGTTATTGACTGTATTAATTTAAAAATAATCGGCTTTGTGTAATTGTAATTCTGATTTATTGTATTTACCTTTTACAGGATTCTAATTCTCCAAGAGAATCGGGTTGAAATAACTACCAATTTTACAAATATCAGGCACGTAAATGATACCTGATTAATCTCCAAATTCAATTTTTTTGGGCATGTATATTAATTTATTTCCTTACTTTATTTTTTTATCCTTCCTCATTTCTCGTGGCCTGTAATTAATTTTAATTTGCTCTCTTGCTTTATTTTTTTTATTTTCTTCTTATTTATTTGGGGCCTGTAAATAATTTATTTAATTTTTTTCCTTGTTTTTTTTTTATTTCATTCAGTTAAAAAGTTTATTTATTTTTTTTTAATTCTTTGAATCTTAGTTAAATGCGTAAAACAATATTTGTAACAAACTGAAAATATGATAACAATCGAATAAAGTAAGGAAAATTCTGTTTCATAAATTATTGGTGCAAATCCGAAATTCGTATGGCCATATACACAAAAATAAGACATGAATTCAAATTGTGTTGAAAAGTCAACATTGGTGGTTGGGATATTTAAATAAAGAAAAAAAAACCCGTTGAAAAGTCAATAAAGGTGGTTTTGCGCCAAAAAAGTTTCTTTTTGGGGAAAGAAAAAAGTTTTGGTGGGAGACAAAACAATTGACTCATATAGCCAACACTGATATTATATATATATAGATATAGATTAGATTAGTGATTGCTCTTTTCACCCTTTCATTTTAGGATGAAACATTTAGGCGATTACTACTCTCTATCTCTCTCTTGTTGGGTATAATTAGGGGTGAGCATTCGGTCGGCTCGATCGAAAACCTGTATAAGATTTAAAAGCGAACCAAATCAAAAACTAAAATAAACCGAAAATATGTTTACCGAATTAATCGAATCGAACTAAGAATGACAATGGGGCGGGCGGGGCGGGTACTACATGACCCGGACCCGCCCCATCAATCTCACGGGTGGGCGGGGCGATCCATTACGGGTCGTGGGTCGGGCGGGCCGACCCGCCTATATAATTTTTTTATTTTTAATTATAAAATATCAATTATTTTTAATACAAAAAATTAAAATATTACTATAAAATTAAACATAAGACTACAAATTTAATAAAAATAACAATAAACCAAAAAATAAATTTATTATACATTTATTAGCTTATTTATAAGTTTATTTATCATTTATTTTATTTTATTAATGTATATTATTTATAAAAAATACTATTATCAATGTATAAATGTTAAATATAATATTAAGTTTATAAAAATATAAATAATCATATAAATTATATATATATACATATAAAAGATATTTAAAAAATATAAAATATTGTACGGGGCGGGCGGTACCAACGGGGCGGAAGTGGTACCCCGCCCGCCCGCCCGTAGGTCACGGGGCGGGGCGCCCCAAATGGCTCGGGTCAAGGCGGGTCGGGCCTAAATTGCCTTCCCTAAACCGAATCGAATTAATAAAAAATAATAGTAAGTAATATAAAAATTATTATTATTTATTTTTTAATTATATTTTGGTTAAAACTGAAACGAACCGAAATTTATTTGTAAAACGAACCGAATTTACATAAAATCGAAACGAAAATTTCGATTCTGTCGGTTATTTCGATTTTTGATTTTTTGCTCATCCCTAGGTACAATCATGGTTGTGAAACCTGACTGGTCGGTTTGATTGGGATTAAATTACCTTATCAGTTCGATTCACCTTTAAAAATTGTCTGTCAATAAACCAGGTCAACGAATGACTGGACCGGTGAATATTGGTGGAAAAATCGATTGAATCGGTTAGTTTTATTTATTTTCTTAATATTGTTTAACATAAATACATTTAAATATTTCACACACATATTAACTATTTAGTCAATTGATTTAGTAATTTATATTAATTTAGTATTTCTAAACTATTGATTTTTGATATTTTAAATTTATTTATCACCTAAAATATAAAATAATACTTTTAAAATAAAAATTAATTACTACTAATTTAATAAATCAAATTAAATTGTAAACCATTGAATCTAATAACTTGACCGATTTGATGATGAGTCTGGTTCTAAACCATGGTACAATTCATGTGTGGGAATGTACCAACTGCCAAATCCCCGAAATCAACACAAGTTAGTTAATTAAAACACGTACCTTGATCACGTGAGGTGTTTTTCTTTACTTGACAATGATGGTAGCCCAACAATGAAAGAAGATAGAAAGCTATTTAATATAATCGTGTCAAATAACATGGCTCTACTTATACAATGATAATTAATTAAGTTGATAAAGTTGAAGAATCACAATGAAATTAGAAAAATGCATGGAAATGAAAATCTTAACACAAAAGAATATATACCATACCCACATGATCAAGAACAAGATAATTATTCTCGTCCAAAAAAAAAAAAAAAAGAACAAGATAATTATTTAGCAAAATATCAAGCCAATATTACTAAGTGCTCAAAATGAAGTCATTGTCAAAATTCATTAATTTCAATAACAACCACATGCGAATAGTGATCAGCTTATTATGTGACTCAAAACAAACTGTGGCACATAAAGACTAGAAATTATGATTAAAGTGTCCCACAATTAAATTTTATCCATCTACATTATTTTGTCTGTGATGTTGATTGCTGATGGGGTTGGCATAAATCACACACCTTTGCAAAATCTCATCATTCATCTTTCCTCGCATGAAAAATATAGACGAAATCTGAGTTTTCAGCTGATCAACAAAAAAATTATCTGTTTAAAGATATGCAAAAGGCTTGGTTTTATGAAGAACATGGCCCCAAAGAGGTCCTCAAAATTGGAGAAATTCCAATTCCATCCCCACAGCCTAATCAACTTCTAATCCAAGTCCATGCTGCAGCTTTAAATCCTATAGATTTTAAGTTGCGCCAAAATCTGTTAGCCCCCATCGATCTTCCTGTGAGTCGATTGATTCCAATTTAATATTGATATCGATCGTTGATTCTTAGTTACTAATCTTTATTTTTTCCCTTTGATTTAAATGGTTTGATACATATTACATCCTTGAAGATCACTACAGCAGGGTAATTTTTGTGTGGTGACGATTGAACATGCAACCACTACCTTTTGGTGTGCAACGAGTAAACTATCGAATTAGATACAATTTTCAATTTTAACTAACATTAAATCCTTAGATGATATAGTTTCCAATTTTATTTTATTAATCCTTCTAAAAAATTATTATTGTTATTATTATCTATTAATTTTTAGTACATTTTTAATCTAAAATTGGGTACAATTTCCAATTTTAATTAGCAGTTTTGTAGGTTGTCCCTGGTTGTGACATGGCTGGTGTGGTAATAGCAAAAGGAGACGACGTGTCAAAATTCCACGTGGGCGACGAAATTTACGGAAATATCCAAAACTTCAATGCAAAAGGGAAACTCAAGCAGCTTGGGACCCTAGCAGAATTTACTCTTGCGGAGGAACATTTAGTGGCTATAAAGCCGAAAAACTTGTCGTTCGAGGAGGCGGCCAGTTTGCCGGTTGCGGTTCAGACAGCAGTCGAAGGTTTCAAAACGGCACGTTTTAAGGAAGGGCAATCAGTTTTTATAGTTGGTGGTGCTGGTGGTGTTGGGACATTAGTTGTTCAGATGGCTAAGAACTTGTACAAAGCTTCTTTAGTGGCGGCAACAACTAGCACTGGCAAAGTGGGGTTTGTGAAGGGCTTGGGAGCTGATAAAGTGGTGGATTATACCAAGACAAGATATGAGAGGGTTGAGGAAAAATATGATCTTGTTTATGATACAATTGGTAAGATATTTAATTTGCTTTCTGCAAAAATCACAATTCGGCAAAAATTAAAATCATTTAATTTTAAAAAACGGGCCGAGCCAGGTTGAAATTCGTCCAGGTCACTGTTTTGACGGCCCAATAGAGTCGATGGTTTGGGCATATGAACGATGAGCCCGAGTCCGCCTATTATTGGGCCACGCTACGCCTAAAATAAGAGAAATTATTGTTTACAATAGTGTACGTACACATGATCAAATGTCTGAAATCGAGTCTCTTTAAAAATAACACGACTTTTTTTTTTGTTGTTGTAAATCTAGAGAAACAGGTAAATATTGACCTCTTTTATTTATTTAAGTTATGATCAAATTTTATTCAGGCGACTCAAGAAATTCTTACGTGCTGGCTAAGGAGAATGCCCCAGTCATAGACATAACATGGCCACCGTCAAATCCTAGAGCTTTGCATTCAGGTTTGACAGTTTATGGGGAAATTTTGGACAAGCTTAGGCCATGTTTGGAGAGTGGAAAACTGAAGCCAGTAATTGATCCAACTGGTCCATTTCATTTCAGTAACGTTATCAAGGCTTTTGGGTATTTAGAAACTGGAAGAGCGAGGGGCAAAATTGTCATCTCACCTTTTTATTGCAATGCTAATATGGGACTTGCACCTCAAAATTGGATTTAAAGAAAAGTCATATTGGATAGTGGATACTAGATGCGAGTAATAACTTGTAATTGTTGTCTTTAAAGATGAAATGAATTATTTGTAAAGAAAAGTGTGGTGCGATTAGAAACCAAAACCATCGAATGTCAAATAAATAATTGTTTATAACTCGGGCGAAAATATACGCACTCCAATAATTTATGAACACCCCATAAACTTTTAAAATGTATATTTTTTTTACTAAATCAACCCCACAAACACCCTATTTTACCCATATTTAATATAATATATAATATAGTAATAAAACTAAAAAAAATAATAATAATAAATTGAAAAAGAAAAGAAAAGAAATGAAAAGGAAAGTGAGAGAGAAAGAAACGACGACAAAGAAAGAAACGACGACAAAGAAAAAAAACGCAGGTAGAGGGGACAAAAGGGAGGAAAAATTACTTAAAAAAATCCATATAATTTACTGAGAGGGAGAATGAAACGGGGTGAACCATCAAACGTACGGGATAAGTTTCTCATTGGGTCTGATTCACTTATTTAGGTTAGGTTTTGAAGTGTTTGAAAGAAATTACCGTGTTCTACTCTGGTTCGTAGAACCAGAGCCATCTGTTCGGCCGAAAATTTCGAACATATAGGCCGGACGTAAAGCGTCTGTAGGTGGCTTTTTAAGTCCGCAATATGCAAGTGTTCAAATAATATATTTGAACATATGTATAATGTTCGGTCAGAACTTTCGAACATATATCAATTGTTCATTAAAACCAGATCGAACATATTCACGATTTTCAACCTAATAAATAGTAATACACCCCAAAAAAGAGATAAAAAAGGACTAAAACAGATAAATTTCAAAAAAAATAACATTATTCATCTTGTTCTTATCATTATCTTCAATTCTTACAAGTTTTAATGTGAGTTTTTGTTAGATATTGAGAGAGGTTTAGGAATGAAGAAGAACTTACGAGGGTTTATATTTTTGTTTTATAATAAATAAATAAATATATTATATATATATATATAATTGCATAAATTTTATTTTTTTGAATTTTAATTATATATTGTGAGTAAGGTTATTTTAGTCTTTTCATTTAGGGCTATTTTTGTATAAAATATTTTGGGGTCAACTAATAATATTTTGGGTGCGTATATCCGCGCCCAAAATATAATTCATTTTATTCTTTAAAAACGTTTTTCCTCACTTCTCTCTCATTTATCTCTCTCATCTCTCGACTACCATTAATTTTCTACCACACAAAAACTTTATTTTATTTTTTCTCTCTCATCTTTCCAACATCATTAATTCCCACCACACAAAAACTTTTGTGGGTCCCATTTGAAATTTTATTTACCAAATAATTTTATATCCAATCACTTACTCAAAAAACACAAATTATATCCAATCATTATTTTACCAAAAAATTTTATCTCTCAAATTTTTTATTTTCACTCTTTTCTAGTGAAATGAAACGAAAATAAACAAAATGATATCCAATCGATAATTTAACTAGGAGGAAGTGGGATAGAAGTATAGATGTGATGATAAAAAGGAAAAAGTCTTATTCAAATCTCTCAAAACATATATTCTCAACTGCAAAGTGACGTGTACGATTTAAAAAATATATATATTAAAGGGAAAAACTTAATAATAGTTTTTTTTATTAAGCAAAACAATCTAAAATTTACAATTTTCACTCAATAATAGTAGTAAATCAAAACTCATTTAAATAGTAGAGTTTTATATACCCTCTCTAATTACTAATCACTTATATTATATCCTAGAATTGACCTACACAAAAAATAATAATAATCGTTAATTAAGAGAATTAGAGGAAAATAGAGGGAACAAAATAAGAGGAATATGTGACAATTGACACTGCAAAAAAAATTGTGTTCACTGACGAGTACCGCATGTCAGCACTTTTGACGTCAGCAAATTGATTGCTCGCGAGTGATAAGTATTTTTTTTAATATTTTAAAAATGCTGACGGGCCTGACCCGTCAGCATTTCTAAAATAAAAAAAATAAATAAACTGGGCGGGCATATCCCAACCCGCACCCAGTCATCATTTCTAAAATATTAAAAAACAATTGGGCGAGCGTAGCCCAGCACGCACTTCTAAAATATTTAAAAAAAAATTGGGCTGGCCTAACCCGACCCAAAACCCAACCCAACCCACATCAATTTAATCACATATGGCATGAGTGAGATTCGAACCCCAAACCTCTTGCAAATAGAAGATTAGTGTTACTGTCTCGTCAAATCAATTACATGTGAGAATTTATATATTTTTAATGTATATTAGATATGTAAATTAAGTTATAAATTATATTTATAATTAGTATTATTATATTTATGAATAATGATATTATAAATATATAATATTATATATATATATATATATATATATATATATATATATATATATTATTTGTAAATATATTATTTACAAATATATATATTATTAATATAAATTATATAAAAATATATTATAAATATATATAAAATATATTAATAATGATATATAATTATTTTAAATATATAATATTATTTATAAATATATAAAAGATTTATATTATATTTATAAATGTAGATTATATTTTTGAATAATGATATTACAAATATATACTATTTATAAATATATATTATAAATATAATTATTTTTAAATAATTAAAAATATATATTATTTTGAAATATATAAATATATTATTATTTAGTTATATTATTTATTATAAATATATATTATTTGTAAATATATTATTTATAAATATATATATATATATATTATAGAAATAATGATATATAACTATTATAAATATATAATATTATTTTAAAATAATTTATAATTATAATATTAAATTTATATTTATTTTATATCCCTTTAAATTATATATATATATATATATATATATATATATATATATATATTGCTGACTGGTATTGGCTGTCAGCAAATTGCTCACGGCCTGTTGCCGTCAGCATTATGTTTTTTTTTTTTAATATTGTTGACGGCCTATGCCCGTCAGCAAACCCGTCAGCATAGTGACCCTTTTGCAATCCGTCAGTATATGCTGACGTTGCTCGTCAGCATATCCCCGCTTTTTTGTAGTGTGGTGCTTTTACTTTCAATAGTTATCAATTAATTTGATCGTTGGCGGGAATGAGGTGTGGCATATGAAGACCGAGAAAAATAGAAAGTTGAGAGAATGTCATTTATTTTTCGACGCGTGCATTAAGAATTGTGAAATTTATTATTATAATATTATTTTTATCAGACCATGTACTCCCGCATCCCATTTCATCTATTGTGATTGATCATTTTCACGAAAATTATAATATCATTTTATTTAGAAGAACTAAGAGTGTGGAATAATAAAAGAAGGGTAAAATTCGTAAGTAACATTCAATTTCTTTTATTGAAAAAGTAAAAAAGTAATATTAATTTTCTAATGAAAAGTAAATGTGATATATGAAATTAGATAGAATGAGACTGAGAAAGTATATATAAAATATAAAATGTAAAGTGCTCTTCTTTCATGTTGGCTCTCAGTAGTCGCTCGGTGGGCCCTACGTCACAATCGACCCCGGTGTATTCATTCAAACACTTAAAGATATTTTTAAAATATAAATAAAAGAAGTATTTAATTGAGATAATTTAAACCTATAATGAGTCATTAGATATTTAATAAAGTTTATAAAAGAGATTTAACACTACAAAAAAACAGGCGAATACTGACGAAAAATGTTGACGGCCAACAAACTGTCAGCATA
Organism: Phtheirospermum japonicum; assembly: GCA_014905375.1. NCBI lineage: Eukaryota > Viridiplantae > Streptophyta > Magnoliopsida > Lamiales > Orobanchaceae > Phtheirospermum > Phtheirospermum japonicum. The sequence goes on from BMAC01000040.1 coordinate 1,145,635, forward strand.
CGCTAACAGATTAAGAACATTGACGGATTCCAGATGGGTGAGGGTCGTTAGTGAGAGACCCGTCAACTGCCCGTCAACATTTTATTTTGGCGACGAGTTTGCTGACGGGTGAGAACCCATCAACAATATTTAAAAAAAATAAAATATTGGCGGCCCTTAGGCCGTCAGTAAAGTCGAATTAAAACTAGTCCCCAGTCTGTTCTTTGTTTCAGCAAACCTAAAAAAAATAGGTTCGTAGCCTCCTCACTGTCTACCACCGCCCTCCTCACTGTCTCCATCCATTCAACTGCCACCACTCGATGCTAGGCAGCGTCGTCTCTAGCCATTCCACCGCCACCATCTCCAAAGTCCAAGTATGTTTTGTTAATTTCTTTTATTTTTCTTGTTTGATTTATTAAATTATTGTTTAATTAGTATTTAATTAATAATTTGTGGTAGAATTATTGAATTTTAGGGTAATTATGGAATTAGAATTTAATTTAGGAGTTAATTTATAATTAAAGTTTGATTTGAATTTATTTAGGGTTTTGAGGTTAATGACCTACTTAGGGGTTAATTAGAATTTAATTAACAATTTAGGGTATAATTATATAATTTATGGGGTAATTATATAATTAGCGTTTAATTTAGGGGTTATTTTATAATTGAAGTTTAATTAAAATTTATTTAGGGTTTTGAGGTTAATGACCTAATTAGGATTTAACTAACAATTTAGTGTATAATTATGTAATTTCTTGGGTACCCATATAATTAGTGTTTAATTTAGAAATTAATTATAATTAAAGTCTTGAGGTTAATGACCTACTTAGAATTCAATTAGAGGTTAATTAGGATTTAATTAATAATATAGGGTGGAATTATGTAGTTTATGAGGTAATTATATAATTAGTATTTTAATTTAGGGGTTAATTTATAAATAAAGTTTAATTAGGGTTTGGAGGTCGTCTAGGGCTCGATTAGGTATAATTGACTTCAATCAGGAGTTAATGACCTAATTAGAATTTAATTATGTAATTGTGATTAAAGCAGAGGTTATTTATGTAAGTATAATCGAATTAGGACTTGATTATGTAATTAGAATTTAATTAGAGATTAATTAACTATTTAATATTAAGTTAGTGGCTAGTTATTCGAATTTGGGGTTATTTATGTAATTATGATTAATTTATTTTTTCTTATAAATTATCGTGGTTTAAAATGTTTGTGGTGGTAGTTTTCAAATGCCGTGGTGATCGACAAGTGAATGTTTTTGTTTAATTTATATTTATGTTATATGAGTTGTGATTAATATATACATGCTGTGATTGGTTGGTGTTGTGATTGGTTGGAGTTGACGTAGGTGATGACGTGGTGTACGGCACCGGCCGGGAGGTTCTGTTACTCAAATAATTGATTTTAATTTTTTTTCAAAATGTATTGGCCGTTTAAAAAGTGTGTGGTGGGGGTTTTCCAAATATCGTGGTAATCGGCAAGAGAATGTTCTGTCTAATTAATATTTATGTTATATTATATGTGATTAATATATACATGTTGTAATTGGTTGGAATTGACGTTCCGTGATGACGTGGTACACGATGCCAGCTGGGAGATTTCGTCCCTCCAATAACGGATTTTAATTTTTTTTTTCGAAATGTGATGGTTGTTTTAAAAAATGCGTGGTGGGGGTTTTCAAATAGCGTGGTGATCGGCAAGTAAATGTTCTGTTTAATTAATACTTATGTTATATGATATGTGATTTTATATATATATATATGTAGGATTGGGTTCAAATGAGAACCCCGTCATTATATATGAACTTAGGGACTAATCTTGGCCTTAGATCTAATAATATGTGTGGACCAGATTTTTTTCATTTTTTTTAATTTCAGTAAATTAATTATATGGCCAAAAAGGGTGTTTATGTAATTACACAAAGCCAAGAATCACATCAAAACCTAATCCCTAAACTGCGTCTCTACTATCTTCCCAAAACCCAATCCCCATTAACCCTAATCTGCGATGCTTCTCCGTATCCGCTGCCTCCACCAGAAATCAGAGGGTTGCCGGAGTAGTGGGCGGCGACGATCTTGAATCATCTGAACCCACACGTCGTATGTGGGCGGCGACAGCCTCGAATCGGCTGTTGAGGCAGCGGCATAAACGGACGACCAGAGGCGAAATCGGCCGGGCCCGCTTCCGGTCCGGTGGAGGTCTGGCTCAGCGGCGGTGGGTGGGCGGCCAGCGGCGGTGCTCGCTTCCAAACGGTGAAAGCCGTATGTGTAGGTGAAGGCGGCGCCTGCGAGGCAGCGGCATAAACGGACGGCCAGAGGCGAAATCGTCTGGCCCGCCTTCCGTCCGGTGGAGGTCTGGTTCAGCGGCGGTTGCCTCGCTTCCAAACGGTGAAGCATTCTCCCCCGTCGATGATGATTCGCAACGGAGGTTGACGGAGGTGGTGATGGCGTTCGGGCCTGGAGTTCGGGCCGCGAGTGGCAGCGGAGGTTGACGGAGGGGTTGATTCGGATGGCTGCGGTGGGGCTGTCCCTCGGCGGCTCTTGAATTTTTGTCGAACAGGTTTCGACCGGGGTTTTTGGAATTGGACTTGCAACGGAGGTTGACGAAGGGGGTGATGGGGTTCGGGCCTAGAATTCGGGCCGCGAGTGGCGCGGAGGTTGACGGAGGGGTTGATTCGGATGGCTGCGGTGGGGCTGTCCCTCGGCGGCTCTGAATTTTTGTCGAACAGGTTTCGACCCGGGGTTTATGGGTTGGATTATGAACGGCGGCGATGGTGAAAATAGGCGAGGCGGTGATGATTTTGAACGGCGGCGATGGTAAAACTCGGCGACTATGCTGACCGATTATTTTTATTCAAAAAAAGCAGTGTTTAGTGTAGTACGAAAGCACCGTAACAATATAAGAAAAGCACTCCAGTTTTGCACAGTGCAACTATATGTCCAGATTAATGGTGCTTTTTAAATAGGACTGTAGTGCTAAAATTAGTCATATTCGATGCTTTTACTATCCAGTTTTTTAAATTTAATTATATATATATATATATATATATATTTTTTTTTTTTTTACATTTTAAAACATGCAATATGTATCTTAAATCGTAGATCTTGAGAATGTGATTAATTAGATATATATTTTATTTAAAATGAATAAAAATTAAAAAAGTTATGGTTCGTTGAAGATTTGAGTTTTATTTCGAATTTTTGAATTTGCAGTTATAGGCAAAATTTGTGATGCTTTTTGTACACAATCGTAGTGTTTTCTTTCTTTATTCGTTATGCTTTCTAAAGAGCAATGTAGTGCTATTCATAAACGTCATTATATGTCCAAAATACCCTTTTTAATTATTTAATGCAATAATTTACATTATTACCCTACTGACATGTCACGATCTCAACCATCAAGATTATCCGATCTAATGGTCAAGATAAATCCCTATGTTCACATATAATGACAGGTTCTCATTTGAACCCACCCGTATATATGTATATATATGATTAGGTTCAAATGAGAACCATGACCTTAATTGTGAGCCTAGGGTCAATTATGAGTTTTATATCTAATTATTCTTTGTGTATTTTTATTTGATTAAAATTATTAGAATTGTATAATAAAAGCATTGTTGGTGTATATAACTAAACTATTAATAAAGTATTGTGATTGTATAATAAAAGCACTAATAAAATCACTAGTTCGCAGGTTCGCAAATAAGGATATGGTTCTCATTTGAACCCACCCATATATATATATATATATATATATATATATATATATATATATATATATATATGGGTGGGTTCAAATGAGAACCCCGTCATTATATGTGAACCTAGGGACTAATCCTGGCCTTAGATCTAATATTGCACAGTGCAATTATATGTCCAGGTTCATTGTGCTTTTTACATAGTACTGTAGTGCTAAAATCAGTCCAGTTTTTTTTAATTTAATTATATATATATATTTTTTAGGTTTTAAAACATGCAATATGTATCTTAAATTGTAGATCTTGAGAATGTGATTAATTTGATATATATTTCATTCAAAACGAATAAAATTTAAAAAAGTTATGGTTTGTTGAAGATTTGAGTTTCATTTCAAAATTTTGAATTTGCAGTTTATAGACGAAATTTGCGATGCTTTTTGTATACAATCGTAGTGTTTTTTTTCTTAATCTATTGTGCTTTCCAAAGAACAATGTAGTGCTCTTTGTAAACGTTGATATATGTCCAAAATACCATTTTTAATTAATTAATGCATTTTTTTACATTATTACCATGCTGACATGTCATGATCTCAACCATCAAAATTATTCAATCTAATGGTCAAGATGAGTCCCTAGGTTCACATATAATGACGGGTTCTCATTTGAACCCAACCCTATATATATATATATGATTGGGTTCAAATGAGAACCCCGTCCTTATATGTGAACCTACGGAATAATCTTAGCCTTAGATCTAATCATGTGTGTGGACAGTATTTTTTCTATTTTTTTAATTTTATTAAATTAACATTATGGTAGGCAAATGAGGTTTTATGTCCTTTTGCAAATCCCCAACCACAAATCCCCCCTTTGCGGTCTCCGCCTCAGAAAATCCCCTCCAACCAAATCAGAAATCTGCATTCTCCTTCCTTCTCCAGTCAAAATCGGCGCCGGTTGGCCCCTGCCCGCTTCGGTCGTCGGCCAGTGAACCGGGCGGCAGGAGATCGACAACCTCTCCAGGCTGCTGGAAGTGCGGCGCCCGCTCACTCCGTTCAGTAGGGGGACGACGACTTACAGAGGTGGTGATGCAGCCGCGGATCGGTGGGTTGCGGCATTGGGGAAAGAACCTGGGGAGGCCGAGCCCGCCGTGGGGGGACGACGGGGACGAGGGATATTGTGGCCTACCGAAAAGAGGTTTAGGGAAAGGGTTTGAGGGGGGTGGAGAGTCGGATACTTCTA
>BMAC01000040.1:1150638-1192051 GCA_014905375.1 Phtheirospermum japonicum
CAGTGGGGTCATTGGATGGTGGCGATTTTGGATTGCCGGGGTTGATTCGGACGGCTGTGGTTGGGGTTTAGATCCTTTGTTTGCCGGCTGTCACTTGGCGGCTATCGGGGGTTTTGGGGTTGGATTTCGAACGACGGCGATGGTGAAAAATAAAAAGCAGTGGTAGTGTAGTAAAAAAAGCACTGCAAAAATATTAAGAAAGCACTCCAAAAAACTAGCACTGCCAACATATAAAAAAAGTATTGCTATGTTATTATAAAAGCACTGGTTATATAATAAAAATCCAAATTCTTACTCGTAAAATAACAGTGTTTTTCATACAGTACCGTAGTGCTAAAATTAGTTATATGCGATACTTTTAATATTTAGATTTTTAAATTTAATTATATTTATTTATTTTTTGCATTTTTAAATATGCAATATGTATCTTAAATCGTAAATCTTGAGAATGTGATTAATTTGGTATAAATCTTATTTAAAACGAATAAAATTGAGAAAGTTATGGTTTGTTGAAGATTTGTGTTTTATTTTAAATTTTGAATTTTCATACGTAACAAGAATTTCGATGCTTTTTTAATTCAGTCGAAGTGCACTCTTTTCTTTACCGTTGTGCTTTCTAAGGAGTAATGCAGTGTTGTTCATAAACGTTGATATATGTGCAAAATACCCTTTTTATTAATTTAATGCAGTTCTTTACATAATTACCCTGCTGACATGTCATATTCTCAACCATTAAAATTATCCAATTTAATGGTCAAGATAAGTCTCTAGGTTTACATATAATGACAGGGTTTCATTTGAACCCAACCCTATATATATATATATCACCCCTATATATTAATGCAAAATCCTCCTAATTTATGTGTCTGTTTCGTATGCTTCGTTTGGCAAATAAAAAATTTTGGTGCTTCGTTTGCTTATATGTCATCCGAGCCCAATATTTACCTAATTTAATAATTTTCTTTTTAATGTATCTTACCTAATATATTTTCTTATTCAATACTTTCCTTTTATTCTCCTAATATAAAAATATAAACAAGTCATATATAATTAGTAGATAAGATCTAAATTAGTTATTTTAATTAAAAGAAAAACTACATATGAAATAATTTTAATTACAAAAAAATATTATTATGAAAATAATTAAATAAGTTTTATTGATAATATAATTTAAAATAATTTTATTTTAGGAGTATCAAATATTTTATATAGGTAAAACATGAGTTATTTACAATAATTTAAGTATGCAACTAAATATTAATAATGTATTCAATCTAAACATAAAGTAATTACTAATAATTGATAAATATTGATTAGACACAATTACAATGCGACACAGGTTGAGAGTATGACATCTTTTGAATATCTCAAAATATGTAACTAATAATTATTAACGAGTTTATTCTAAATATCATTATATAAAATTATTTAATAATAATAATTAAAAAAATAGATATTAGACACGGGTTTAGAATGTGACGTCTTTTGAATTTTTATAAGTATGTAACTAAATTACTAATGAATTTAATTTAACATAAAACACAAAATTATTAATATTTATAATAATTAATAAATAGATTAGACATGTACAAGGCACAAGTTAATAATACATTATTTTAATTTTTTATTTTAGATTTAAAATTTAGTAATTATCACAAATATTTTTTATATTAATCTTTAGATAAGTCCCGTGTAATACAAGGGTGTTAAAACAAGTATATAATGCAAAATCATCTTAATCTATGTGTCTGCTTTGTATGTTTCGCTTGGATAATAAAAGATTATGGTGCTTCAGTTGCTTATGTATCATTCGAGCTTAATATATACCTAATTTAATATTTTTTATTTATTGTATCTTGCCTAATTGTATATTTTCTTTTATTATATTTAGACTAACATAATAGTTTTATTTTATTATATTTTGTCTAATTCAATAATTTTCTTTTATACTCCTAATGTAATAATATAAATAATTTATATATAATTAGTAGAAAAAAATCTAAATTAATTATTTAATTAAAAGGCAAATTACATACGAAGTAGTTTTAACTAGAAAAAACTTATTTATGAAAATAATTAAATAAATTATATTTATAATAAAAGTTGAAATAATTTCTTGAAATTTTAAATATTCTATACAGGTAAATTATGATATATTTGCAATAATTGGAGTATGTAACTAAATATCAGTGATGAATTCAATATAAATAATATATATATATATATATATATATATATATATATATATATATATAATAATAATAATAATAATAATTAATTATATTTATAGATAATTGCACAATGCGGGAAGGCTCGAGAGTATGAAACCTTTTTGAAATCTTCAAAGTATGTAATTATAATTATTAATAAAATTAATCTAAATATAAACATATAAAATGGGTTAATAATAATTAATTAATATAGATTAAAGACGGGTTGGAAATGTGACATCTTTTGAATTTTTATAAGTATGTAAATATAATTATTAATGAATTTAATCTAAATATTAAAATATAATATTAATTAATAATTATTAATAATTAATAAATTGAACAGGGCACGGGTTGAAAACACATTCTTTCAATATTTTAATTTAAATCTAAAACTTTGTAATTTTACAAATATTTTTTATATTTAATTTTTTTATAAATACGTGTAATACACGGGTGTTAAACTAATATATATATATATATATATAATATATTATATATATATATATATGTGTGTGTGTGTGTGTGTGTGGTGTGTGGTGTGTATTGTTAACCATGATAATCCTAACACTAGTGGACCTTAACCATGGTAAGGTGACAGTTGTGCCTGAATGTGCAGAACAAAATACAAAGGAAGCTACAGGACAAGGAGAGCCGCTGTGCATGCATTCTGCTAACCCTAGCACGACTCTTTGCCTACGTGTTAATCAGATAGTGTAGCTAGTACATTTGTATTGTGTGGCTGAGATCATTTGAGGAACAACGTGATGTATGCTATATATATGTGCACATCTTGTTTTGGAATTAACACATAAAATTAGATAAATAAAAGCAGCCTTTTGATGTGTATTTTTGGCAATATGAGCTGTTTTTCTTTTCCAGCTTTTGGTCTCTTTATCTTTCATGGTATCAGAGCGGGCATATCCTGCTTCTGATGACCAGTCCTTGTCACAATAAATAATACCCTATATATATATATATATATATAGGGTTTGGTTCTGGTGAGAATGGGTTCGTGGGTGAGAAATGAGAATGAATTCTAACCATTATATCTAGCCTAATCTAATGAATCTAATTTAATCAAATTCTCACACTCCTCGTAGACCCCCTTCACGATACCCCTCGGACTTCTCAGAATCCTTGGCATCATTCATTCCCTTCGCCGATCTCCCCTCGAATTTTGTAGGCTGACGGTGAGGGAGGCGGATCCCTTCACGATTCCCCTCAAATTTTAAGGTAGAAATTTGAAGGGAATCTACAACGATTGCCACTCTTTTGATCGAGCAGCCGCAAGAAACTAGTTCACCGGAGAAGATTGACGGCAGTGGCTTGGCTAGGGTTTTCGGTGCCTCCGATATGCTGGATAATGACTCGTTATGTTTGTTTTTCTTTGTTACTTTTTCGCAGTGAATATCCTCTTGGTATAGTGATTTGAAATTTTCGATTAGGAATCAAACGGTGTCGGGTAATGTTACGCCGTTGTTTTCCTTCTTCTCTTTGCCGCCGACAGCAAAAGACATCGTTTTTGGGTGGCTGCAACCACGACATGTCTCAGATTGGATTTGTTTCCTGGAAATTTTGAGTTTTTGAGAGGCACTTGTGTAAGATTTTTGAACCTGCTTCGACATGTTGAAATTTTTTTCTTAGTTCTACGAATTTTAACTTTGGTTGCACCCCAATGGCTTCAATTTTGAACAAATTAGGTATTGTTTTATTTTAATTAGGTGAGTTCATCTAATTTTTGGGTATTTATGTTTGGAGATTTTTAGTTAACCTGGTAAACATCCGTACATGTCGTTGTCTGATTTTGTGTGATTTGCTTTGTGAACAACTCAGTGTCAGTTTATGCACATTAGTGTGTTCCCTTGTGCACGTCCGTGCTGAATGGTATTTTGCACGTGTCGTGAAGTTTTAAAAAAATCTGTGAGTGTCGTTGTCTGATGTGGTTGTTGTGTGATTTGTTTTGTGCACAACTCAGTGTCAGTTTGTGCACATTAGTGTGTTTCCTTGTGCACGTCCGTGCTGAATGGTGTTTTGAACGTGTCGTGGAGTCTTAAAAAAAATCTGTACATATCGTCGTCTAATGTGGTTGCTGTCTGATTTGTTTTGTGCACAATTCAGTGTCAGTTTGTGCACATTAGTGTGTTCCCTTGTGCACGTCCGTGCTGAATGGTGTTTTGCGCGTGTCGTGAAGTCTTAAAAAATGCATGAGTGTCGTCGTCTGATGTGGTTGCTGTCTGATTTGTTTTGTGCACAATTCAGTGTCAGTTTGTGCACATTAGTGTGTTCCCTTGTACACGTCCGTACTGAATGGTGTTTTGCACGTGTCGTGAAGTCTTAAAAATATTTGTAAATGTCGTTGCCTGATCTGGTTGTCGTGTGATTTATTTTTCTGTCGTGTTATATGTGGCATGTACTGTTTTGTGCACTGATTGAATGCGAGCTTTTGCAGGTGATGTTGAATGTTCTTCCCACAATTGTGAGCCTGTTCGACAAACTATGGTCATGACACCTAGCTCTTATTTTTAGCGTTCAAGACTATGTGAAACAAAGGAGCAATTGGCAGAGTTCAAGACCCTTCATATTATTTTCTTATTTTTATTACTCTTAATTTTGCGATGTAGGTTGTGCACAAACAAGTATGATTTTTTGCACAGCCGATCAATAAATTTTGCACAATAGTGAAATAATTTATGCACAATGGTATTTTATAAATTCCTATTTTAGGTGATGGTCTTTTGGGCTTTTCGTACAAATTAATTGGACTATAGTTTTGTCTGAGATTCAGAAATAAGACATTTTTGGCGTTTTCTTTCTCTATTTGCTTGTTATCTTGTATTTAAATATGTTTACATATTCTCTTATCGTACATCGACAATGCTTAATTTGGGTCTGATGACAAATCCAACCTGATGATCGGATTGTAATTATATCATTTACACAAGTAATGCAATAACATATGTCCAACCAAAAGTGCAACCATCTAAGTTAAAAACTTGGAAACTTAAATATTTTTCTTTCCCTCACCAGGACCATTATTAAAAATTTCTAATATGCAAAACACAGCTTTTTTGAGTCGCAAAAAATCTCTTCTATATTAGTTCACACAAGCATGCACAACAAATTGCACATTAGTTCATACACGCGTGCACATTAGTTCATAACTACATGCACAAAATAGCCTCTATATACAAAACAATTAAAAAACACATGCACATCAAATTGCACATTAGTTAATAAACTCGTGCACATTAGTTCATAACTACATGCACAAAATAGCCTCTATATACAAAACAATTAAAAAATACATGCACATCAAATTGCACATTAGTTAATACAYTCGTGCACATTAGTTCAAAACTACATGCACAAATAGCCACTATATACAAAACTATTAAAATAATACATGCACATCAAATTGCACATTAGTTCATACGCGTGTTCACATTAGTTCATAACTACATGCACAAATAGCCACTATATACAAAACTATTAAAATAATACATGCACATCAAATTGCACATTAGTTCATACGCGTGTGCACATTAGTTCATAACTACATGCACAAAATAGCCTCTATATATAAAATAGTCACATCAAATACCTGTACAGATTCCCAGTTCCATCCAAGATGAATATTAGTATCAAGGTCGATGACTTTTAAAGAACAAATCAAAAATAATTTAAAATTCAGGAACAAAACTTTCAACTATACATGATCACAATCCAACCAACAATTTGAAATTCTACAGAGAAATTGAACTGGCTTGATTTGTTCAAATTGGCTCATTTCAAAGCTAACTAACAATAGGAATTTAATTTATACCTTTTCAAACAGAATTAAAAAAATATATTATCGACATATGTAGTAGTACAACACTTGAACTATAGTCTTAATAATCGACTGGTAATAAAAAGTGTTGAACTCAAGTGCGGAGCTATATCATGCGAAAAACAGTCTTCGCTTTTCTTTGTTGTATGCGAGTTCAGAGTTGTAGCTGCTGCCATCTTGTTCTCCATAGGGCTAAACGGCTGACGACCAGGCCACTGGATCGGCTTCACAGGGCGCAGACAAGCCAAACGACCACCATCACGTAGCTGGTTGTTGCAAATCGGAAGCTTACTTGCTTGTATAGTTGCATCTTTCTCCTTAGCTACTGGAGCACCAGAAGGGTCCCCGACAAGAACAAGAAAAGTGAAGGCTTGCTGATCCCCCCGAGATGAATCTCTATCAGCTTCCTCAAATCAGCGAGACTTGAATCTTTCAAAACCTTCAACGTCATAATCATCTTTCCCAGGTTTTCCTTCGAATTCTATTTACCCGAGCAGGAGCACTTTGCACGATTATCAGAAAGCATCTGAAAAAAAAAAAGTTCAAAGAACAAGCCAATACGCAAAAGGATTCTAAAACAATCAAGCCAAATTACGATCTCAAGCAAAAAAATAAAATAAAAAATTAATAATTACTACCATCTTCGATATCTATGTTTGAAAATAGTCCAGCTGGCGAGCTGCTGTGATGAACGAGGCTAGAATTAGCAACACCATTAACGTGCTCCATCTTCAACTGAATCGGGTTAAATGAGCCCGAACCCGAGAATCCGTGTTTTCTACCCCCGTTGTACATGGCATCTCGAGAAAGTGTGGTTCAAGTTTTGAAACCACATTGGCGTAGTGGGCCATGCTTTGTCCTCTTAGAAACCTCGAGAACGCATCCTTCTTCAGAAAAATAAGAATTTTATGTGGACAAAAACAACAAGGAAAATAATTTGAAAAAAATAATTACAATTCTAAAGAATTATGTCTGCATATTATTTCACATTATTGTGCAAATTTATGTTTCAATCTGTGCACATTTATGTTTCAGTTCAGTGTGTGCACATCAAAGAACCTGAATCGCACGGTAAGGAAAAAATTCTTGTAGCAACAAAGAAACTGTGAAAATTACCTTCTGGATCACATAAATAAAAACTCTGCTAGCTTTGTTTTCATTCTTTATTTAGACAGGATATTGATTAATTTTAATTTTGGTAGCATTAGAGAGCTTTAGATATACTATGATCAAAGTTTATATGAGATATTTTCGTTCTGATATAAGCACACGAAATATTGCAGCAATAAATGCAAGAGATACACAAAATTTCGGTCACTCTCACAAGGAGAAAGATATCTCTCAAGGATCAAAATTCCAGTCACTCTTACAAGGAGAAGATATATCACAAGGATCATTTCCGGTATTATATCAGTCCTGACCCGTAGGTATTTCTATATAACACGTCAGTTCTCATCATTTATGTTTCTTTATAAACTATTTCAATCTGAACCAACATCATTTACAAATACCTAAATTTCTTTCGGAGTTAAACTCCCATTTGTCCAGATTTCGATAAACTTTAATGTAAACAAATTCTATCAATTTTTTACCAAATAAAACAAATCGGAAGAAATATGGAGAACCTTCCAAATTTTATACATTAGAACCAAATACACGAACATAAATAGGAAAAACTACATATATATATAAATTGTAGGAGGAGCAAAGGAGATTTACAGGCATAGTTGAGGGTGTAGGATAAGCCGTTGCAGCCCCGAGCCTTAACACCGAGCTTGAGGAAAGATCGTTGGCGCTGCTGAAGGAGTTCGCGTATTCTAGAAGCGGCGGCTTCCGTTAAGGATATCACTTACTTTTCATAGTGATTTCCGATCTTCTTCGATTGAGATTTCTGCAGAGTTTGTCCCATCGATTGTACACACTAGGGTTTCGGGATTTTGAAAAAATGGAGAAGAGTTGGTCAATGGCGAGGGTTTCGTGGTTTCAGAGAAATTGAAGACGAAAATAAGAAATTGCTGAGATGAGAAATGGAAAAACTCGAAGACGCAGAGGATTAGAGTGTTCTGTGCAAAAAAAAATGAAACAGGGAATGTTCTGTGCTTCATCGCGACTTTGTTGGTGAAATGAGAGAATGAATGTAATTACGAAACTGCCCCCGGGATGTCTAGAATTACGAAAACTGCCACCGGATGTCCAGAATTACGAAACTGCCACCGGGTAAATGATTGGTCAGGATGCATTCTCATTTCTCACCCACGGATCCATTCTCACGTGATCCTATACCTACACAGCAACACACACACACACACACACACACACACATATATATATATATAATATATATATATATATATAATATATATATATATATATATATATATATATATATATATATATATATATATATATAGGGTTGGTTCAAATGAGAACCCGTCATTATATGTGAACCTAGGGACTTCATCTTGACCATTAGATTGGATAATCTTGATGGTTGAGATCATGACATGTCAGCATGGTAATAATGTAAAAAGATGCATTAATTAATTAAAAATGGTATTTTGGACATATATCAACGTTTACAAAGAGCACTACATTGTTCTTTAGAAAGCCACAATAGATTAAGAAAAAAAAACACTACGATTGTATATAAAAAGCATCGCAAATTTCGTCTATAAACTGCAAATTCAAAAATTTGAAATGAAACTCAAATCTTCAACAAACTCATAACTTTTTCAAATTTTATTCGTTTTGAATGAAATATATAATCAAATTAATCACATTCTCAAGATCTACAATTTAAGATACATATTGCATGTTTTAAAACGTAAGAAATATATATATATAATTAAATTAAAAAAACTGAAGCCTGATTTTAGCACAATGAACCTGGACATATAATTGCACTGTGCGATATTAGATCTTGAGGCCAGGATTAGTCCCTAGGTTCACATATAATGATGGGTTCTCATTTGAACCCAATCCTATATATATATACTATATATATATATATATACTATATATATACTATATATATATATATTCTCAACACCTCACTAGAAGAGTGTAGTATTCAATTTTCCTCGATTTCACGTGAATAGTTCAGTTATTATATTTAATATATATTAATTTTTAATTAAAAAATTTAAATATTTTAATTATAAAAATACTAATTCCATCATTAATTTATTAAAATAAAATCCAAGACAAATATAAATAGAAAATTAAAATAATTGAATATGTTAACTATATAAACTATAATTTTTTTAATTTATATCAAATTAACCACAGACTATTTAATAAGAGACGAAAGGAATATATAGTATATATATATATATATATATATTATATATATATATAGTATATATATATATATATATATATATATATATAGGATCACGTGAGAATGGATCCGTGGGTGAGAAATGAGAATGCATCCTGGTCAATCATTTACCCGGTGGCAGTTTGGTAATTCTGGACATCCCGGTGGCAGTTTCGTAATTACATTCATTCTCTCATTTCACCAACAAAGTCGCGATGAAGCACAGAACATTCCCTTTCTCATTTTTTTTTTTTGCACAGAACATATATGTATAACCCCACCATGGCTTATTCAAGCCAATCTAGCTCATCAAACAATATCACTTCAGTAAACACAAACAGCCTGATCTACCCTCAAAGCCAACTTTTGTCCATAAAGTTGGATGAAGCAAATTTCTTAATATGGAGACAGCAAGCTATAACTGCGGTCAGAGGCTATGGACTGGAATACCTTATCAAAGAAGATGCTCAAGCACCAGAGAGGATGCTAATGAATGGAAATGGACAACCGATTTCAATAAATCCTGAGTTCAATACATGGCAAAGACAGGATCAAATACTTGCTTCATGGCTGCTCTCATCCTTAACTGAAGGTATACTGATTAATGTTGTTGGTTTGAGTTCTTCTAAACAGATCTGGCATGCTTTAGAAAATAATTTTGCAAGCCAATCAAGGGCTAAAGAAATGCAGCTCAAAATTCAATTGAACAGTTTCAAAAAGGAATCTCTATCCATGAGGGAATATCTGAGCAAAATAAAGTCTTGTTGTGATATGCTTGATGTGATAGGGAAAAGTGTGAGTGAGCAAGATCATATTTTGCACATCATCACAGGTCTGGGGAGTGAGTATGATTCAGTCATGGTCTCAGTCACATCTAGAATAGAACCCTGGAACTTAGCTGATATTCAAGCATTGCTATTGAGTTATGAAGCAAGATTGGAGGCTGCATGTTTATCCATGAATCAATCTAATGTCAATACTGATGGAAAACTACCTGTTGCAAACTCTGTCAATCAGCAAAACTACAGGACCTTTTCCCTAGAGGAAACCAGAATCAAAATTAGTTTAGGGGAAGGGGGAGAAACAGCAGAGGAGCATATAGAGGAAGAGGAGGTAGGTCACATGCTACAAGGATTGTGTGCCAAGTTTGCCAAGGCACAGGACACAGTGCAGCCAAGTGCTGGTACAGATATGACTCAAGCTACAATGGAGCATCACAAAACTCCTCTGCAAACTCCTCAAGCTCACAATATCCAGCAAATTTCAGAACACCTGCAGCTAACATGGCTCAAATTCCACCTGCACAGCTTGACAGCACTATGGATCAGTTTTGATATCCAGATTCAGGAGCAACCAATCATGTGTGCAATGATCTCAGCAACATGAGCATTGCTTCAGAGTATCATGGAGATAATAAACTACATATGGGAAATGGAGCAGGTGAGAAAATCACCTATATTGGTAAAGCCTCTCTCTTCTCTAATGATGATCCTGCTAATTCCAGAATTTTTACCCTTAAGAAACTCCTACATGTTCCAACTATAACCAAAAATCTCCTAAGTGTCTCTGAATTTGCAAAAGACAATAATGTTTTCTTTGAATTTCACCCTGCCTTTTGTCTTGTCAAGGATCAAGCTACACAAGCCATACTCCTCAAGGGAAAGATTAAGTCTGGACTTTACCAATTCAATCTTCAGAGTTCCAAGCCAAGTCACTTCCCCAGCCTTCAAACTTTGCCTCAATCAAGACTTCACCATTCTCCATCTGTTTTCAGCACTACTTTGAATAAAGATTGTGATGTTAATCTTTGGCATAAGAGATTAGGTCATCCATCTAATGATATTGTAATAAAAGTGTTGAAGTCTTGTAATGTCCCTCCACATCAAATAAAATTTGTGTCTGATTTATGTGCACCTTGTATGCTTTCCAAAACCCACAGGTTACCATATTCCTTATCTGAACATAAAAAGAAACCTCTTGAATTGATATACTCTGACTTATGGGGCCCTTCTCCAGTAAAATCAAGAAGTGGTTTCCTATTCTATGTCTCTTTTATTGATCATTCAAGCAGGTTCACATGGATATATCTACTCAAACAAAAGTCAGACACTCATCAAGCCTTTTTGCACATGAAAGCTCTTTCTGAAAACCAATTAAGCTGTACAAATAGATTGGGGTGGAGAATTCAGATCTTTAACCACCTTTTTCCAAAATCAAGGCATCCATCACAAGGTTTCCTGCCCTTACACACCACAGAAAAATGGTCTTGCTGAGAGAAAGTACAGACACATTGTTGAGATGGGATTGTCACTCCTAGCACAGTCAGGTCTACCTCTATCCTTTTGGGATGATGTTTTCACCACAGCATGTCATTTGATCAACCTGCTCCCCACCAAAACCTTGTCATACAAAAATTCCTCAGAGACACTCTATGGTATAGCTCCTGATTATCAAAGACTCAAAGTCTTTGGATGCCTCTGTTACTCTCATATCAGACCATACAACTCACACAAACTCCAATTCAGATCAAATCCTGCCACTTTCCTTGGATATAGCTCTCACCATAAAGGTTATAAAGTGCTGCTCACCTCTGGGAAAACCATTGTCACTAGAGATGTTGTATTTGATGAAAACACTTTTCCTTACTCTACATATGTACCTCAATCATCTCCTCAAAACTCCCAACACAACAAAATTATCATCACTCAGCCACCTATAATCCAACCTCACTTTCCCAATTCCACTACAGATAAACATACTCCTTCATCATCTTCATCTACACCTTCATCTCCATCTCCACCTCCTTCCCCTCATCACTCACCTGGTATACACTCTCCCATTCCTAGTTCTACACATGACTCTAACAGTACAATTCCATTGTATGTCCACTTGCCTCACTTCAGTGACTCTCCTTCCTCATCACAACCAAATCAGTCCACACAAGTACCAGCTGATCAAACCAACTTACACCCTATGATTACTAGAGCAAAAGCAGGTGTTTATAAACCTAAAGTTTTTCTTGCTGACCTATCTGATCAAACACCAACCACAACTCTGCAAGCTCTATCTATTCCAGTTTGGAAATCAGCTATGCAAGCTGAATATGAGGCTTTGGTTGCTAATAATACATGGCCACTCACCCCTTTACCACCAGAAAAGAACCTTGTAGGCTGCAAGTGGTTGTTTAAAATCAAGAGACATGCAGATGGCACAATCTCAAGACACAAAGCAAGGTTGGTTGCTCAGGGCTTCTCCCAAGAAGCTGGTTTTGATTCTCAAGAAACATTCAGTCCTGTGGTCAAGCCAACCACTATCAGACTTATACTCAGTATTGCAGTTTCCTTTGGCCGGTCCATTAAGCAACTTGATGTCAGTAATGCCTTTCTACATGGCAAACTGGAAGAAACCATCTATATGAGGCAACCACCTGGCTTTGAGAGGGGGAACAATCTGGTTTGCAATCTATCCAAAGCTATCTATGGGCTCAAACAAGCTTCCAGGGCTTGGTACCTCAGAGTGAAACAAGTCCTTTCTATGCTAGGTTTTTCCAACTCAAAGGCTGGCACATCTTTATTCTATAGGACTCAAGGAAGGATCAAAGTGTTCCTACTGATCTATGTAGATGACATACTCATCACAGGAAATAGCAATGATCACATTTCAGAAGTAATAAAGAGACTTAGAGATGTATTTTCACTCAAGGACTTGGGTCACCTACATCACTTTCTTGGAATAGAAGTCTCTTACACCTCAGATGGATTGCATCTTAGTCAAGGTCAATATATCAGAGATCTCTTACAAAAAGTGAACATGGCAAATGCTAAAGGACGTCCAACCCCTATGGTTTCCACTTCCAGATTGTTCAAACATCAAGGAAATTCCACCATCAGTGGTAAAATGTACAGAAGTGTGGTTGGTGCTCTACAATAAGTAACAATCACAAGGCCTGAAATAGCATTCAGTGTTAATAAAGTCTATCAGTTTATGTCATGTCCACTTGATGAACACTGGAAAGCTGTAAAAAGGATACTAAGGTACTTGGCTGGATCACAGGACCATGAAATTCATTTCAAGAAATCCAAACACATGATCTTGACTGGATTCTCTGACTCAGATTGGGCAAGTGATCCAGATGATAGAAGGAGTGTAACTGGTTACTGTGTGCTTCTTGGATCAAATCTACTGTCTTGGAGCTCAAGAAGCAACATTCAGTATCAAGAAGCAGCACAGAAGCTGAATATAAGAGCTTGGCTTATGCTACAGCTGAAATCACCTGGTTGCAATACCTGCTTAGAGAATTAGGACTGTTGCTGGATCATATACCAAGGGTGTGGGTAGATAATATCAGTGCTATTGCATCAGCTTCCAATCCGGTTCTTCATGCTAGAACAAAACACATTGAATTGGACTTTCACTTTGTCAGAGAAAAAGTGGCATCAAAATTCATTGAAGTCTGTCATGTCCCCTCTGCTGATCAGGTTGCAGATATCTTAACTAAACCTCTGAGTAAGCAATTCTTCTCTTGGCTCAGAATGAAACTTGGAGTGTCATCCTAACACTGGTGACCTTAACCATGGTAAGGTGACAACTGTGCCTGAATGTGCAGAACAAAATACAAAGGAAGCTACAGGATAAGTAGAGCCGCTGTGCATGCATTCTGCTAACCCCATCAACGGCTCTTTGCCTACGTGTTGATCAGAAAGTGTAGCTAGTACATTTGTATTGTGTGGCTGAGATCATTTGAGGAACAACGTGCTGTATGCTATATATATGTGCACATCTTGTTCTGGAATTAACACATAAAATTAGATAAAATAAAAGCAGCCTTTTGATGTGTATTTTTGGGGAAAATTGCTTTTTTGGTCAACTCTGTTGTCTACTTTCCAATTTAGAACCAAGATATTGTCCACTATCAAAACACATACACGAAGTTGGCAAAATCATCAAAAAAGGTACAAAATTATCCCGATCGGGCTTTTTTGCTGACGTGGCGTGATTCAATAATTTCTTATCACTTTTTTTTTATTTTTAAACATTAATTGAACAAAAAAACATGAGAAAGAATTCAATTTTGGTCCATTATATTGGCCACATTTTAAAAAACGTACGTGACATTGACCATTATCAAACCACATTTGCTAAGTGGTCAATTCATAAAAAATGGTTCAAAAATATTTTTTATATTTTTTAATAAAAATATATATTTAATATATATTAGATATGTAAATTAATTTATAAATTATATTTATAAATAATTATATTATATTTATAATTTTAGATTATATTTATGAATAATGATATTATAAATACATAATATTATAATAAATATTATAAATATAATTATGCACAAATAATTATAAATACATATTATTTAGAAAATATATTATTAATTATAAATACATAATATTATAATAAACATATTAATTATATATATATATATATATATATATATATATATTATAAATATAATCATTCATAAATAATTATAAATACATATTATTCAAGAAATATAATATTAATTTAATATGTAAATTAGTTTATAAATATATTATATTATATTTATAAATGTAGATTATATTTATGAGTAATGATATTATAAATACATAATATTATAATAAATATATATATATATATATATATAAATATAATTATTCATAAATAATTATAAATACATATTATTCAAAAAATATATTATTAATTATAAATACATAATATTATAATAAATATTATATATATATATATATTATAAATATAATATTCATAAATAATTATAAATACATATTAATATATATTAGATATGTAAATTAATTTATAAGTTATATATTATATATTATAAATGTAGATTATATTTATGAATAATGATATTATAAATGCATAATATTATAATAAATATTATATATATAATTTATATTTTTATATTTATTTCTAATTTTATTAATTTTTATTAATTAAAATCTTACTAATAAGAATTATATATTTGTAACAATTATATATCATTATTTGTATATAATATATATTTATAATTAATAATATATTTTTTAATAATATGTATTTATAATTATTTATGAATAATTATATATAATAATATTTATTATAATATTATGTATTTATAATATCATTATTCATAAATATAATCTACATTTATAAATATAATATAATTATTTATAAATTAATTTACATATCTAATATATATTAAATATATTTTTTTTATTTAAAAAATATAAAAAATATTTTTGGACCATTTTTGATGAATTGACCAACTTAGCAGATGTGATTTGATGATGGTCAATGTCACGTACGTTTTTTGGAATGTGGCCAATATAATGGACCAAAATTGATTTCTTTCTCAGTTTTTTTGTTCAATTAATGTTTAAAAATAAAGAAAAATGATAAGAAATTATTGAATCACGCCACGTCAGCAAAAAAGCCCGATCGGGATAATTTTGTACCTTTTTTTGATGATTTTGCTAATTTCGTGTATGCGTTTTGATAGTGGACAATATCTTGATCCTAAATTGGAAAGTGGACAACATAGTGGACCAAAAAAGCAATTTTCCCGTATTTTTGGCAATATGAGCTGTTTTCCTTTTCTAGCTTTTGGTCCCTTTATCTTTCATATATATATATATATATATATATATATGTTGTATACATCAGCGATGACTTGGTTTACTCTAGGATCAATTATATTCTTTTTTTCTATACTCAAACACTTACTTTAGACATGTTTGTGATTTAGTATCAAATAGGGAGTTTGATATTGAATTCTGAATTGTCCACTTATTTGGACAGTTTGAAAATGTGATTGTAATGTGATTATCTTAGTACCTATGTATTTTGTGGATTAGTTTTGCAATTTAGCCCTATTTTCTAGATGCCTTTGTAAGTTTGTGTATAATTCATAGAGAGATTTTGTGAGAATTAATCACCGTGTTTATCACACTGGTGTGGTTGTGTATTTATATTAGAAATGTACAAGAATGCATAACAGCCTCCTATAATAAAGGAGAAGATTACTCTAAATCACTACCAAATATACACAAGAATCTATGCTAAATATATACGAAGTTGACTAATAATTTGAATTAGTCATTATCTCTATTACCCCCCGTCAAGCGTTGCGGAGGATGAAGACATACGCATAGCTTGGACCGTAAAAACTCAAAGGCAGGTCGGGGAAGACCCTTGGTGAAAATATCCGCCAGCTGAAGATGGGAAGGCACGAAGCTTGTAGCGATGCGCCCTGAGGATACCAACTYCCTAACAAAATGGTAGTCCAAATCAATGTGTTTTGCTCGCTTATGTGCAAYTGGATTTTGACTCAAGAAGATGGCACTCTTGTTGTCACATAACAAAACTGGTYGAGTAGGTGGTAATGCTCGAATTTCCTTAAGCAAATTGAGAATCCAAACRATTTCGGATGCAGTATTAGCCATAGCACGATACTCAGACTCACAGCTGGATCGAGCAACGGTAGGCTGTTTCTTAGCGCTCCAAGAAACAAGATTGCCTCCAATAAATATAGAATACCCATATGTGGAACGACGAGTGTCAGGACAGCGAGCCCAATCAGCATCAGAATAGGCCAAGATAGAAGAATCAGATCGCTTATTAAAGGAAAGCCCAAAATGAATCGTACCTTTAACATAGCGAAGGATTCGTTTTACTGCTAGAAAATGATCTTCAGTGGGTGACTGAAGAAACTGGCTAACAGAGCTTACAGCATAAGATAAATCAGGTCTAGTGATGGTGAGATACTGTAAGGCCCCAACCAGAGAACGATAAAGTGTAGGATCCTTAAAGGCAGGTCCCGTGCTAATAAGAGACTCACCAGCAGCGAAGGGAGTGGAAACAGGCTTCGCCTCTACCATGTTTGAACGCTCGAGAATGTCGAGGGCGTATTTGGCTTGACCAACAAACAAGCCACCATCAGCGGAGGAAGAGACTTCAAGACCGAGAAAGTAACTCAAATGACCAAGGTCCTTGATAGCAAATTCAATGCCAGTACGGGCAATAAAACGACGAAGAGCTGCAGAGTCATTGCCGGTAACAATAATGTCATCTACATATAAAAGAAGATAAATGACAGTGGTACCCTGATGTAGATAGAAAAGCGAGGAGTCAGAGCGACTCTGAGAAAAACCCAAGCGAAACAAGAAGGAGCTGAAACGCAGGTACCAAGCCAAAGGAGCTTGGCGAAGGCCATATAGGGCCTTCTTCAAACGACAAACGTGATCAGGATAACGCGGATCAACGAAGCCAGGGGGCTGAGCCATAAACACAGGCTTGTGAAGAATCCCATTGAGGAAGGCGTTCTTGACATCGAGCTGATGAAGAGACCAACCATGCTGAACAGAAAGAGCTAGGATAATTCTAACTGTAGCAGACTTAACCACAGGGCTAAACGTGTGGTGAAAGTCAACACCAGGAATCTGAGTGAATCCCTGAGCCACCAGACGGGCTTTATGACGTTCAATGGAGCCATCCGCGAGAAACTTCGTCCGAAAAACCCATTTTGACCCAACAATGTTAGTATTCAGAGGACGAGGCACCAAATCCCAAGTGGAGTTCGAACGAAGGGCATCAATTTCCTCTTGCATAGCGGCAAGCCAATGAGGGTGCTTGACGGCAGACTTGAAGCCACGGGGCTCAGAAGCAGCGACAAGAGCCGAGAAGAGAGCATGAGATACGATATCAACAGGATATCGAGGCTTGAAGGTTCCAGCACGAGCCCTAGTTATCATGGGATGAGTGGGAAGAATAGGTGCAGGTATCTCGGGAATGACAGGATCGGCACGAGGAGACGGGGGCTGAACACGCGCAGCCGGCTCAACACGGGGAGATGGGAGCTGGTCTGGTTCATTAAGAGGAAGGTGGACAGCCGGAGCAGTCGGCAAGGAAAGCTCAGGGGTTTCATCGTAGATCGGGGGCAGGGACCGAATGTCATGATCAACCGAAGACCTGGGTGGAGGGCGCACGGGCGCGGAAAACTGAATTCAAAGGAGATTTGGACGAGACATCCAAGAATGTGGATATTTCTAAATCAGACACCTTCGTCGAAGAGGGAGCCCCGGAAAAAGGAAAGAACATTTCGTCAAATTGAGCATGGCGAGTGACAAATATTCTAGAGGTAACCGGATCAAAACATCGGAAGCCCTTCTGAGTGCTGCTGTAACCCAGAAAGATGCAAGGACGACTCCTTGGTTCCAACTTATGGGCTGCATAATCCCGTAAATAAGGATACACACGACAGCCAAATGGCTTGAATGTAGCATAATTAGGGGGATGACCAAATAACACTTGAAATGGTGAAGTGTTATCAAGAATGGGCGACGGAAGTCTGTTAATGACATAGACCGCTGTGGCAAATGCATCTACCCAAAGAGAAGTCGGGGCCTGAGCATGAAACAACATGGATAATCCTGTTTCAGAAATGTGACGGTGTTTTCGTTCGGCCCTGCCATTTTGTTGAGGTGTATATGGACAGGATAGTCGATGGTGTATGCCATGTAACTCCATAAATTGTCGAACCCTTCCATTTACAAACTCAGTACCACCATCTGATTGAAACGATTTCACAGTACGAGAAAATTGGTTGCAGACAAATGTGTGAAAATGGACAAATACAGCATAAAAATCGGACTTTGCACGCAAAAGGATATAGCCAAGTGAAGCGAGAGAAGTCATCCACAAAAGCAACATAATACTTAAACCCATCAGAAGAAGTAACAGGTGATGGACCCCACAAGTCACAGTGAATTAAATYAAGAACTGCCGAAGCTCGTTTTTCATTCAATGGAAAAGGTAAACGCCTGCTTTTAGCTAACTGACAAGAAGAGCAAATACTAGGGTTTGGCAAAACTGAAGTAACAGACAGACAACCCAATTTATTTAACAAAGAGACAACTGAAAATGGGACATGCCCCAGGYGTAAATGCCATAAATCATAACTAGCWTTTAAATTCTTGACCCGAATAGCTGCCACCAAAGCTGGAACACCCCGGTCAAGTAAATAAAGACCTTGACTACACCTTCCYTGGGCCAGAATTTTCTTTGAGCTCCGATTCTGAATCGCAAAGAATTTATCAGAGAAAATCACATCGACAGGATAGTCCGCAGTTAATTTACTGATAGATAATAAATTCTTCGTGATGTGAGGTACCCCAAAACATCTAATAACTTAACATCTTCGGAAAGTTTAGAAGTACCAATGTGCGAAATATTTAAGGAGTTACCATTTCCAACAATGACAGATCCATGACCAGAGTAGGACTTGTGAGTATCAAGAGCGGAGAGTTGGTTTGTCATGTGGGCCGAGGCACCTGAGTCGAGGTACCAGTCAGGGGTTGGATCCGAGACATTGCACGTAGAGGTGAAAGCTTGGGCAAGGTTGGCAATGGGAGAAGAACCACGAGCATTGAGGTATTTCGGGCATTTGTCGGCAAAATGTTCGCCACAACATAGTTGACACTTAGGCACAAACGGACGACGCCGGCCTGAATTTCCACCCCCACCTGAGTTACTACCACCTCCACCAGAATAACCAGATGATCGGGAATGGGAGTGAGGCTGCTGATGAGCACGATGGGAAGAGCCGGACGATGGGCGTTGATTGGATGAATCCTGATTATGGCGAGTAGCAGAGAACGCCGTCGATGAGGGAGAAGATCCCTCCATCGATTTCAACATCAGATCGAATTGGACAGCCTGGTGCAGGAGATCGCGAAAGGCCGGAATAGGAGTGAGTGCCATGCGAGTGTCCGCAAACCCGGCAAATTGAACCCCTAGGCCAMGTAGAAACCAATGGCATTTATCAGTAGCATCTACAGGGCGACCAATCGCCTGCAATTGATCACAAAGAAGYTTGAATTTACGACCGTAGTCGTCGACAGACAGATCGCCCCGACGAAGGGAGAGCAACTCCTCACGGAGCTGATGTGACCGGGAGGAGGAAGCATAGACTGCTTCGAGAGCGACCCACGCCTGATGAGACGTAGTACAGTCAATGACCTCGGACGTCGCATCAGATGATAGAGAGGTAAATAGAACGCTGAGAAGGCGCTTATCCTTGAGACGCCAGGAAACGAACTCAGGATTCGGAGAAGGAGTGGCGGTATCACTAGTCGTCGTGGTGGTTGGGGCGATGGTGGGCGATGGCGAAGGAGAAGAGCCATCTAAATGGCCAAGAATGTCGAAACATTCTGCCATATGTATCGCTTGACGCCGCCACATGAGGTAGGTTGAGGAGTCGAGCTTGATCTGCATCATGTTGATCATGGTAGTGACGGGAAGAGGGTCTGTGGCAGATGAGCGATTGACGAGCGATTGGTGTAGGAGGCTACCTGTCCAACAGATAATCGCTGACAGAAGAAATCCGACGGAGGCTACCAGTCCGTGCGATCAGAGAGAAAAGGAGGGATGCGGAAGAATTAGGGTTTGGATCAGAAAGTTAGGCTGATACCATGTAAGTTTGTGTATAATTCATAGAGAGATTTTGTGAGAATTAATCACCGTGTTTATCACACTGGTGTGGTTGTGTATTTATATTAGAAATGTACAAGAATGCATAACAGCCTCCTATAATAAAGGAGAAGATTACTCTAAATCACTACCAAATATACACAAGAATCTATGCTAAATATATACGAAGTTGACTAATAATTTGAATTAGTCATTATCTCTATTAGTCTTTTTTTTTTTTTTTGATTTTAAAAAAAAATCTCATTATAAATATACGTATCCTTTCAATGTTCAGGATGGGAGATGTGCTGAAACAGATGATACACTTCTAGATGGCTTCAAACTGAGAAAAGGAGATGGTGCGTATTACATGGCCTATGCAATGGGACGTATGATGCATGTATGGGGCGATGATGCTGAAGAATTTAAACCAGAAAGATGGATCAAGAATGGGATATTCCAACCTGAATCACCTTTCAAGTTTGTTTCATTCCATGTAAGTGTATATAGCTCGTCTGTACAAGAACTACATGCGCGTTTGTATGTAATCGATCGGGTTATAATTGGTTGATCGATTTTTCTTTTCTTTTTTTAAATTGATAGGCTGGACCTAGGACTTGTTTGGGAAAAGATTTTGCTTATCGGCAAATGAAGATAGTATCAGCAGCTCTTGTGCACCTTTTTCAGGTTCAGATTAAGTGATGAGTCTAAAGATGTAACTTACAGTTTACACTTCATATCAGGGGAGCCTTAATATCCATGCAGTTCCGAGAACACGCTTTTGTTGAGAGTTTAAGATGCGTGAGAAAGTTATTCTCACGGGCTGATGTAAATAAAATATATAGTTTATATTTAAATAAAATTATGTTTTGATTTTCTCTAAGAACTTTTGTTGTTATTTCATAATTCCATTTAATGGAACAGTGATAGAAACGCGAAAAGAAATGCCAAATGCCAATATAATTATCATATTGGTTTTAGTGTTTAACGAGTGTTTCATTATTGTTTCATGTCCATTTCTAATCAAGTGATGGTTTGTAAAACCTTAAATAATGAAAAAATGAAACCAACTATACTTATTGTATTTCTAAAATTTAAATAGAAAAGTAAACCGTATTAGGATCATTTATTTACTAAAACTTAAATAATAAAAAAGTGGACCCTAAGTTTGCGATTCAAATAAAAATAATTTTTAATTCTTTTGCAATATATGTTTTTTACTCTTAACTTAATAGGAATTACTTAATTGTGAAAATATCTAAGTCTGCGTTTTGGATGGAAGGAATTGAGGAGGAATTTGGGGGAAGGGATATAAAATTCACGGACAAATTAACTCGCATGTTTCGTTTAAAGTTAAATCATGGACTTAAAATCCTTTCAAATTCATTCCCAAAATTTAGTTCATTTTGTATAAATTTGAGATTCATCTTAAATTTAGTCATTTGAAATCCACATTGTCTCCATTAAACATAACACACAAAAAACACAAACTACACACATTTTACACAAAATACATTTCACTCGCTAAACACATATTTTACACAGGAAAAATACACTACACTACACACATCTCAAACACAAAATACATACTACGCACGTTGCACACCCCTACATACATTTCATTTTCAGGACAATGTACTGATTTTCTATTACTGTACCGTATACCGTACCGAAAATACCAGCTTGACAAATCTTAGAGCGACATCATATTAAAATTTACGGCATGAAGAAATATATACTGATACCATACCGAAATCTCGATATACCAAATATACTGGTATGGTACGGTAAAATACCGAACTTTTTATCACAATATACTGAAAGTGCCGAAAATACCAAAAATTTCTAGATGCTTATTTGTGATTTTTTGGTATTTCGATATATACTGAAATCTCAAAAATGGCATACCGTTACAGTATCAAAATATGGGTATACCAAAAATCAATGTATTTTCGATATAATTCGATATACCAAAAATTTTGGTAGTTTTACCCGACATTTCACACACATTTCACATTGATAGGCATCAAAATTCGACTAGACCATGCAGAGTTCTGGTTACGACCTAGATGGTTAAAAATAGGTCGCTACTATGATAAGAAAGTAATGAAAGAGGTAGAAGGTTGTGGGTCCCGACTTATAAGATTTTTGTGGTAATATGATCTTATAGTTAAATATGATTATGAGATCCCAACATGTCGGTAACATGGTAATAATAATATTTTATGATTATTGTTTGATTATGAATACTAATATGAGACGGTTTCTCAATTATGGATCGAGTGTAATAAGAAAACATAAACCCAAACTTAAATAACACGTATATATAAAGAGAACATGTGTATCACTTTATAGAATAATCATTACAAGAAAAATTGTAAATTAGAGACGGATTTTTAGAGATAGATTTTTCCGTTACTAATAGAGACAGATTAGCAACCGATATTTTCCATAATTTTTAAAGTTATTATTTTTAAGTAATAACGGAATTAAAATCCGTCTCTAATTAGCAACGATAATATGGTCTGTCTTTAATTAGCAATAGAATAGCAATTGATTAATCAGTTGCTAATTTTTTTCCCACTTTTCTTTTTTATTTATCAATTTTAACAACGGAATAGAAATCCGCCTCTAAATATTTTCTTATTTTCTTTTTTTATTTATCAGTTTTAGCAACGGAATAAAAATCCGTCTCTAAATATTTTTCCATTTTTTTTATTTATCAATTTTAGCAACGGAATAAAAATCCATCTCTAATTTATCAGTTTTAGCAACGGACCTATCTCTAACTTATAAATTTTAGCAACGGAACAGAAACCCGCCTCTATATTTTCCCCAAAATTATTAGCTCAGCCCGTCCCGAACACTCGTTTTTCATTCCATTGATTTTCATTTACCGCATCAAAAATCGCCGCCTATCGCCACCACCCATACCACCGCCGGGAAAGAAAAGGTGAACCAATGGCCGCAAAGTACGACTTGACGCCGCGGATAGCACCGCAACTGGACAGGCATCTCGTGTTCCCTCTGCTTGAATTTTTGCAGGAGATTGGTTTGTACCTGGAGGAGGATATTCTGAAGGCGAAAATCGAGCTGCTCAATCAAACGAACATAGTCGATTACGCTATGGACATCCACAAATCCCTCTACCGCTCCGACGACGTTCCACAGGGTATGCAATGTTTTGTGGATTTTAATTTTGAATGGTTCTGTGAATTGATGTGCGCTAGGGTTTGGTTTGTCAGATGTGGCGTTTGTTGTTTACGTGTGGTGTCCTTGATTGGTTTTGCAGTTTTCATCTTTCCTTTCTCGAATAAATTTAATTCGAGCCACCTAGAATCGCTCGCCCAGTTCTGGATTTGTGATTATGCCGAATTGGGTAAATAGGAATTAATAGTTGAGGAATAATGGCTATATATTGGAGTGCTTGCTTGTTTAGTTATGTCATTTCTGCCAACGCAGCCTTGAATTGAAACGGTATCGTGTTTCCGTAATACATTTTCAACAACAACCAAAAAAAATAAAAAAATAATAATAGTAATAGGAGGGAGTGTTGGTAAACACTCGAAGAAAATAAGTGATTGTTTGACTTCTTCTGTTTCTAATATTAGAGTGTAAAAGCACTTTTACAGCTTATTAACCAGACACTATCTTTTAACTTTTTCAATTTGAATTTTGCATCTTATATTCCATTTAACGTGCACATCATGTTAAAAGAAAAACTCTTTTGAATTCTCATTTGTTGTACGGAGCTTTGATCGTAGTCGAGCATCTTTATGGCTGGATAATTTACGTGTAAGAACATTTTCGTGCTCATTCACTGTTGTTGGACAGAAATAAAGCTGTCAACTTCCACGACTTCTTTGGAATAGACTTTTACGTTATCTGAGTAAATGTATCAGAAAGTATTAATAGTTGATTTTCACTAAAAAAGACTTCGTCAGCATAAAAACTTTGCTTGTAGCCTGTAGCTGATCTTATACGTTTCGTGGTTTATAGAGAACATTTTGGGGCTCAGTTTCATTAAACATAAAGATCCAAATTTTGTAGAGGTGTTTATAACTGGTTAACTATCTGTCCCCTTAAATTTTAGGGATAATTACACAAATTACCCTGAGGAGGCTGAGGTTTAGTCTAAACTACACAAAAATTACAAAAATACAAAAAAAACCAAAAAAAAAAAACGCTTCTCTTTTAGAATCTCATATACCCCACTTTTTGGTAGGCGCTTTTGTAAAACATAATCAAATGTGGGGATATTTGTAATTTTGAAATTTTGGATTTTTTTTGTTATTTTGCTAAACCTCGGGGGTGGTTTTTGTAATTAACTGTAAATATTATTGCAGTTATGTAATCCTTCAGACAATGAGCCTTATGCAATCCTTCTCAGTTTATTAATTGTGAATTTTTTTGGTTTTTTTTTGTGTGTGTAGTCCATGATCTTTTCTTTTCTTGGTGATTATATATTCAGCTATAACCTAAATGACTGCCAAGAAATATGTTTATTAATACTGGCTGAAGCTCTAGTATTTCATATATTTATTTTAACTGTTCGTGAGCTAAGAATACAGCAATCATACATTGTTTGAATATAATTGGACAATTTTGGTAATTTAAAATTTGAAAATGTGATTTTTTTTCCAATTTTTTTTCTAATAATTAAACTCGTCACAGATTTTACGCAGCAGAGATCTTGCTGGCACTTGAGTATCTTCACATGCTAGGGATCGTTTACTGAGACCTAAAGCCTGAAAATGTCCTCGTACGCGAAGAGGGCCACATCATGCTTTCCGACTTCGACCTATCCCTCCGCTGCTCCGTCTGCCCAACGCTCGTAAAATCCTCGCCCGTTCACAACAGCCATTCTAGCAGTAGTACACCTGGTGGCCTCCTAGACAACGACACCTCACTGCGCGGCGGCTGCATGCAGCCGTTGGGTCCCGCTCCTCCTCCTCCCCGCCAAAAAGAACCACATTTGCACAGCTGGGGATGATTTAAAAGCTAGTCGAGTGTTTAAAACAAATTGGTAAGCGATAAGATGATGAATAGTGTCGTAAACACAGATCCTTTTAATTTGAACGGTGATTTTTTTCTTCTTTTTTTATATTGTATGTAGTCATATGAATTGAGACACATATTTAATATTTCTTGTTATATCTTTTGTTTCTTTTTCCAGGAAGATAAGGCCAAAGATGACAAAATCAATATTCTTCAAGATAATGGTGCTTGCATTCTTGGAGTAATGTCCTTAAACACCTCATGATTTATAGTATATTATTCCATTTTGTATTCTAAATTCCTAGCTAATTACATTGCATGGATCAATAACAATAATAATAAGTATATATACACATGATATTTATCAAACATACTTGAAAGACTAGTATAATAGAAAATGAAAGAGCTATCTAAATTGATATGTTACATTATACATGCATGCATGTGTTAAATCTCATGCACTATATAGTATATATGCATGTATTCATAGTTCTCGATCATGTAAGACCTCTAAGATTATCATATGCACTATAGAATATATGTAATTATAGTAGTACTCCCTTTTTTCTCGACTAATATTTTTTTCACTAGTCCCTTTTACTATAGTTTATTATAAATATATTTATTTAACTCAGTTCATTATACTATTGTCTCTGTTCCAATATTATCAGTATGGGTTGTTCTTGGTGAAAATAGTTCAGTGTTTGGGTGTGTACATCTAATTTTTTTAATTTGCTCGATTCTTTGCAAATACTATTGTGTTGTATGTCTGACTCTTTCCATTGCCTTGGTCATCTAATGATTCCTTTTATCTGGTATACAATTCTTATCTGTTATGTCTCTAGGTGGGTGTTGAAATGCCATGCTTGCTTTAAGGTGACTACAGAGAGTAGTAGAATTTTCTGTCCCTCCTGTGGGAATGGAGGCACCCTCCGAAAAGTTGCTGTTACAGTTAACGAAAATGGTATCATGTTGGCTGCACGGTGGCCTCGTATATCCTTGTGTAGAACAAAGGTATTATTGACTTTGCAAGCAACAATGGCTTTCTAGTTCTTTCTATTTTTTTTATAAATTCTTAAACTCCACCTTAGAATCTGGATTTCGTTGTATCCCTATCATATCATCTTTTGGAATCCACTTTTTAACAATCATTATTCTTTGCGTGCCTTATTTCACCCTTCAATAATATAATATATCAAAAGAAGCATGGTTTTAATTATATTTGATAGTTATCCTATGATCTCGTCAAAAAAAAAAAAAAGAAGATTCTCCTATGGTATTTGGTTCTCTCAACATATTTAGTTATACTTGTAGGCTGAGTTTTTGATGCACATTCTTGTCAGGCTGCCTAACCCTAAACTAATTTTATTTTTTAATTAATATATATATATTTGCAAAATTACTGAACATTTTATATGTGGTTCAAACAGTTCTCTGCCAGCACCCCAAGGAGGTAGAGATGCAGTTCTCATTTTGGATGTTGCCGTTTGACATTTAGGATATTATCATTTTATCTTTTGGCATTATAAATGTTGTGATTTTTTATTTGACATTATTTTTGTTTGTCACTTTGTATTTTGGATATGTTGTCACTTTTTCGTTTGATAATATTTTAATTGTCATTTTGTATTTTTGGATTGAGTTAAATTTGAGGTATTTTCTAGTTTATATGTTGATTTAGTATTTGTATGAAAAATATTTGGTTACGGGTAAAAATGTAAAATATTAAGAAGGTTTGTTTATTATACATTACAATTACGAATAATCAATTCCGTTGCTAAAAATGGGATTTCTATTTTAGCAACGGATTTAACGGACCTATTTTGTTGCTAAAATAGCTAAAAACAGTTTCCATTTTAGCAACGGATATATTCCGTTGCTAAATATCCAAACCAGAGAGAATTTCTGTTGCTATTTAGAAACAAGACTTATTCTGTGCTAAAAATTGGTATTAGAGACAGATTTTCCGTCTCTATTTAACAACGGATTTATTTCTGTTGCTAAATAGTAACGAATTAAGGACATATTATTCTGTCTCTATTTAGCAACGGAATTAATTCCGTTGCTAATTTTAGCGATGGATATTATTTCCGTTGCTAATAATTAGCGACGAGCAATATAACAACGGATTTGGTCGGTTGCTAATCCGTTGCTATTTTAATTTAGCAACGGAAATAACTTATTAGCAACGGATTTTTCCGTTGCTAATTTCCAGTTTTCTTGTTGTGAATTGAGATATTAAATTATTCATACTTTCTTATTCTCGTTTTATACAATTTATGAGGTAATTGATTTAAGTATCCGAGGGGCTGTCTGAATTGGGTTGTGCAGGTTAACTATTCCAGTTCAAGAAGGCCACTTTGCACATTTAGTCATCCTCCAGGTCGATCGTGAGTTCCAGAAGCCACATCTACCTCTTTATTGATGAACCTGACTTTTTAGGTCGGGTCCTACATATTTTACCCACAAAACATATACTACACACATTTCACACACACAAGCTCACGCCGCACATAAAACACATATTTCACACTTCTGATTTTTGTACAATACCATACATTTCACAAATAAGTTAAATATTTTTGTATTATTATTAACTAATAATTGTGATTTTTTTTATTTTTTTCTTAAATTTGTAATGAATTTGGAATTTTGATAAATCAACGCTAGACTAAAAAGTGATTTGAAATGAATGGATTTTGAATCCAAGATATTTGAAATCCGTGGATCTTGAAATTCATCATATTTCAACTCCTCAATCCAGATGCAAATGAATTATATTTCAATTAAACCCATTCTCAGAATTTCAAATAATCTAAATAAATTACGAAATGTATAAATTAAAAATTAATTAGTTTACAAGAAAGCCTTAGCATGTACCTCCCACACAATACAATAAATTAATTGTTGAATAGTGGCCAATTGGCACGCACGCCAGACATAAAACCGAACCTAGCTGAATAGATTAACTCATAACCTGTCCGAGATGCTTACATTATTAATTAATTGCACACACATGCATTGATCTCAGAAGTGAAAACGCAAACATGGTCTCTCATCACCAGAGCACACGCTAAAGGGTGGCGGTGAAAGAAGATAAGAAAAAGCAACAACTTTGTTGACTACCTTACCGCCGCGGTTAAAAGCCTACTGTATTTGTAAATTGTAATGATAAAATAGATATCGATCCATCAACTCAAGTATCAGAAACTTATTTGGGTTAAAAGACTTTATAGTTCGAACTAAATACAAGAGCGCATAAAGTCTGCCACAGTAGAGAAGATAGCGCATAAAGTCTGCCACAGTAGAGAAGATATTTAGTGGGAAAATTCACAAAATTTGACAACATAATAAATGCAGAAAATTCCAAGTTTTGATAGCTAAATAAAAATCCGAATTTTTTTGTAGCATCCATCCTGTTGAACAATTAAAAAGAAAAAAACCGCAGACGAACAAAATATGATGAAGCTTAGCAAGTCTTTTATCAGAAGAGTTCTTTAAACATAAGATGAGGTATGATCACGAGAAACGAGAAATCATGAGTGTTTTGTAAATTTGAAAGGGTGTATATTTCAAAGGCAAAATCTCAGGGTAGCTTTCCAATTAACCTTTGCATGATAAGTTGGGTTACATGTGCAAGTAACGAGTTGCCAAGCGACACAGGTGGAATAATAATACCAGGGGAGTGACAATTTTCACTATTTACTATTAGCTTCAAAATCTGCAACGCCAAGGTAGCCTGCTTTAGTCAATACAGCGTACACAGAATAGTTGAGGTCGGTACCACGTGCAATAACATCTTGATCAAAAGAACGTTGCATTTGCAAAACCTGCAACAGAATGAATTCAGCATATAAAATCGGAGGAAATGTATTTGGCAAATAAAATTCATTATAAGCTAATATATGCCGCTTACATTTTCAAGCCGCGTCCTATATTCTAGAGTACCAGGTACAAAGCCTTTAGAAGCCAAAGCATCGTGTAAACCCTAGTAAGATTATTGAAAATAAATCAATACTTAACAAGGTATCAAACATTACATTATTTCTAAGTAGACAGATAGAACGGAAGAAAATTTCACAAATTCGGTAACCTGATTTTTTTTTTTCTAAATTAACATTAATACATATATTTAGTAGTCTACCTTAAATTGTCCATCAGCATAATCATCATATTCAAGTGTTATATACTCTTTTGGGTCCGGGTTATACACAGTAATTTTCACAACCTCCCCGTCCCCAAGTACCACGGTTTTAACTGTCCCCTCCTGCAATTAAAGTAACAAGATCATCATTTAAATTTATTGAAAAAAAAGAAAAAGATAGCACATACTTCATCATAAACTTCTTTGTTTGTAGACGTAACGGAGGTTTCTGTTTCTCTTCTCTTGGCCTCGTCTGGGTCAGACTCATCATCATAAGGACATGCTTTTCTCTTATCTCCAGTTTGGAGACAATCAGATTCAGAAACGCTCTTGGAAGATCCAGATCCATCCTTAACGCCCTTGGAAGATCCATCATCCTTAACAAAGGTCACAGAAAAACATTAAACAAATATAAAATAAAAGGTGGACAAATCAAGGGTACGGTAGTTGCACGAAAAATAATTAAGCACCTTCACGGAGGAGAAGGAATTGGGGTCCATCGCGAGAATAAGTCAGTCAAATATAAAGCTAGAGCCAAAGTTTTAGAAAAAAAAAGAAGAAGAATTTAAATGAATCGCCGCCACTTACACTTCAAAATATGATATTTTGCCGTGTCGTGTCCCCCGTATCGTGTCTTGTTTTACGTTATAATTTACGTGTCATAAGCGTGTCCGCGTGTCGTATCACGAGTCCAATTCCCGTGTCGGTGCAACCTTTGGAACTGTAGAAGCCGAAGGAAAGATATGAAATTAGGGATTTTTGAGATAATATTAAATAAAAAATATATATTTTAATATTAATTGAGTAAATAATATAGGAAAATTTTACGGTCCTATCACGACCCATATATGGTAATTACGGTAGAAATCCCCAATAATATATATGTGAAAGAAATTTAAAAAAATGTATCGGGATGCTCCCGGGTGAATTTGAATAAAAAAAAAAAAAAGTTCTAACGTGGGATGCTGGTGGCACGAGTCATTTTGTAAGTTACAAAATACATGGAATGCGAACGATTGGTTAACGCAATTTTTATGGAAAACATACAACAAAATACCACTACACGTCTAGTTTTACGAACACGTTTTTTTGTTATTATTTTTATTTGAAATTTTAAAATTATTTTATTTGAGATTTTCAATGACTACTTATTTTTTATTTGATTTGCTCAAACTTTAATCATTTTGTACGAGTACTAAATGATCCATATAAAAAGCTATTTATATAAGACTATGATTTATTTTGATCTAATATCCACAATTTATTTACCATATTTATCTGTTAAAATATAAATTACTAAATGCTTTAGAAATATATTGTTTAAAAATGGTTGTGTATCATTAGTAATTTATATTTTAATAGATAAGTTTAGATAAATTGTGAATATTAGATTATAGTCATAAATTAGGTGTCGTCTAGGGGTGTAAACAGGTAGGGTAGAGTGCGGGTACGGCTGTACCCGTACCCTACAACACAATGACCTCTATTTAATGGGTCAATTAAAATACACACACACCCTCTTTCTAAATACACATACTGGTGGGAATTAAAGACGAGGTGGGTGTAGTGCAATTAAGCTCACACAGTCCTAAAAACACATATTCTATTGTATCAAAATCATGATTGCCTACAAATGTGTGTATGAGATTTATATTCAACAACAATGACTCTTCAATTTGACACTAATATCTTTTTCACACTCACAGACATACATTTAAATCAAATGGAAGAAAGAAAGGGAAAAAAAAAGGTATAATCACAGAGCAATATAAATTACATAAACTTGTATTAGTATTCACCCAAATAAAACTATGAAAAACTGAAAGACAGAAAAATGGCATCCAAATGCAAAACTTATGTAGTTCCATCAATTGATGACTACTATATGTTTTTTAAATGTATATAAGTAGAGACGAACGTGAAAAGCTCCTAAAAAATTAATATAAAACCTCATTGATCAGAAAACTAACCACAATCATAATGGAGCCACATATAGATACACATGCATAGCTAGGAACCCACCAACCCATCAGAAAGAGGAAAGGAAATTAAAATCAACAACATATAATCATCTAAATTTAAAGGTAAGGTACGGGTAATCGGGTAGGGTACGGGTAGAGTGCCCGTTAAAATATAATCGGGTAGTCTGGTAGGGTAATCGGGTATAAAATTCTTACCGGTAACCTACCCGTACCTGATACTGTAGCTTGCGGGTAGTACCTTCACCCGACCCGCTACCCAGTTTTTGAGGGTAATACCCTACCCGATTCATCGGGTAACCGACGAGTACCCTACCCGTCGGGTAAAATTGACAGACTTAGTGTCGTCTAGATATAAATAATATTATGTCGATCATTTAGTACCCGATTAAAAAAACTAAATAAAGTTTATGCAAATCAAATGAAAAATAAAGTAGTAATTAAAAATTTCAAATAAAATATATTTTAAAATTTTAAATAAAAATAATAAATAAAGAAACTTTGCCGTAAACTAGGCGTAGTGATATTTTATTGTAACATCTCCGATAAAAATTGCGTCAAAGAGTAGTTGCAAGTTTTTTGTATTTTGAGTTTTACAAAATGATCCGCGACGCCGTTGCCACCAGCATTGTGAATTGAAACTTTTGTTTTTTTTCAAATTCACCCAGGACACTGGTGGCAACAGCGTCCCGATATATATATATTTTTAATTTTCCTCACATAATATAATATTTAATCAATTTATATTAAAATATATATTATTATTTAATTTTCCTTAATTTTTTACCGAGTTAATTTATATCGAGTCATGTAGGGTTGGGAACTGGGCCTGAAAGGCAACCGACTTTAAATTTTAATTGGGCCTGAAAGACAACCGACTTTAAATTTTAATTGGGCCTGCCCATCAATGGAACCCTAGGAAATTCAATTTTTTTTCAAACAAAATACTTAATTTATTCTAAAATTACGTTCGTTTTTTTATAAGGCATCCAAATTGTTTCTAATTGATTAATATACTCTAATAATTGAGAAAGCAAACTTTGTCACAAAACATGTATTTTTTATATGGTGTTCAGTTTGTTTTCAATTGATTTACTAATAATTGAAAAGTGAATCATATCAAAATATATGTGTCTATTATGGTTTTCATTTTGTTTCTAATTGGTTTTATACTCTAATAATTAAGAAAGTGAACCTGTCAAAATATGTGTTTCTATATTATTTTCAGTTTATTTCCAATCTGTTTCTATACACTAATAATTGAGAGAAAGTAAACTCTGTCAAAACACGTGTTATGTTTTATGTTTGGCAAAGACTTGCGTTAGGCAAGATTGTCGGGTCATGACCTGTTAGGTCATCTGACCCGATACTCCAATGTATTGGTTTTTGAACTATGATGTATTAGTTTTTTACTCAAAAGTATTAGTTTTTCATAAATATCTGACCCGTGTTATGATATATTGGTTTTTGTATTAGTATTATGATGTATTGCCTTTTTACTATAATGTATTGGTTTTTATACTATACTGTAACGATATAAAATTTTGCTTAAGGATGATCCGTTAGTCCGGCCTGACAAGAGTGTTGCCCTTTATGTTTTTGTATCGTTTACAGTTTTTTAATATAAATCGACCCATGCTTTGCTGCAAAATGATTTGTGATTCTAAAGAAAGTTCAGATCACTACGCGCATCTTCTTATTTAGTCTTTGTATTCAAAGACAAAGTGAAGCTTGGATAATAAATTTTCTCGTATATTAACATGATATATAACGTGGGTGAAATATTCAAATCATATATGTTTGTCCTCCTAAAAAAACTAAATGCACGTAAACAAATACTACAAGAAAATCCGGCAATGCTGACGGTCAAATCTGTCAGGATTCCGTCAGTATATGGAATACTGACGGCCTCCTGACGGATAGTGGCCGCCAATATTGTTGTGGTCAGAATTCCAGTATCCTGACGGGAAAATGTTCCCGTCAGGAATGCTGGTGGATTCCTTGACGGCTAAACCCGCCAGTATTATCATAAAGCGGCCCCAAAATTGGCTTGGTTTCAAGATGTAGAATATATGTTGAATCACCATTTAGCAGGGTTACTAGGACTTGGGTCTCTCTCTTGGGCGGGGCATCAGGTGCATGTATCTTTACCGATTAACCAATTTCTAAACGCTGGAGTAGATCCTAAAGAGATACCGCTTCCTCATGAATTTATCTTGGATCGAGATCTTTTGGCTCAACTTTACCCAAGTTTTGCCGAGGGAGCAACCCCATTTTTCACCTTGAATTAGTCAAAATATGCGGCTTAGATCTAGTAACTGGGGGTCTATGGTTGACCGATGTTGCACACCATCATTTAGCTATTGCTATTCTGTTCTTGATAGCGGGTCACATGTATAGGACTAACTGGGGCATTGGTCATGGCTTAAAAGATATTTTAGAAGCCCATAAAGGTCCATTTACAGGCCCCGTATCAATAATTATGATTTTACGTGTGGACAATTCCTCAATATCTTTTTCATTTGCAACAAAATATTTTCTTTTACGTCGGTAAAAAAAACATGCTTTTGGGGGGAGAGATACTATTTCACCAATCGAGTCATAGGTATCTAACATATTCATATCTAACGATTTTCCACAAAGTGGTGACGAAACGTATAACTTGTCCAAATCTTTCCATTTTCCAAGTCGATACGATCAATTCGTTCGTAGAACTATTGACTCGATCGCAGACATTCCTAGAACATCTCTAACAGAGGGACAAATAGTCAATTTTGAAAGAACTTATTGTCAACCTCTTTCAGATATGAATCTATCTGATTCAGAAGGGAAGAACTTGCATCAGTATCTCAATTCAAACATGGGTTTGATTCACACTCCATGTTCTGAGAAATATTTACCATCCGAAAAGAGGAAAAAACGGAGTCTTTTTCTAATGAAACGCGTTGAGAAAGGGCAGATGTATAGAACCTTTCAACGAGATAGTGCTTTTTCAACTCTCTCAAAATGGAATCTATTCCAAACATATATGCCATGGCTCCTTACTTCGACAGGGTACAATTATCTAAACTTGATATTTTTAGATACTTTTTCAGAAATATTACCGATACTAAGTAGCAGTAAAAAATTTGTATCCATTTTTCATGATATTATGCATGGATCAGGTATATCATGGCGAATTCTTCAGAAAAAATGGTATCTTCCACAATGGAATTTGATAAGTGAGTACCCTCCAGGAACATCGGATGCTTTCCTGGCGGGTTTGGTT
Source organism: Phtheirospermum japonicum (assembly GCA_014905375.1). Classification (NCBI taxonomy): domain Eukaryota; kingdom Viridiplantae; phylum Streptophyta; class Magnoliopsida; order Lamiales; family Orobanchaceae; genus Phtheirospermum; species Phtheirospermum japonicum. The sequence continues at coordinate 1,185,849 of BMAC01000040.1, forward strand.
ATCAGCATTCCTGGCGGGTTAGCCGTCAACATTACTAGCGGGTGTACTCCTGGTGGGTTAGCCGTCAGCATTACGCCGGTATCCTGGCAGGTATTTGCGGTAGTTTCCGTCAAAAAGTCTATTAATAAAAGTTTTGATATATTAATTAATAATTAAATTAAAAATAATAAATAAATAAAATTTTAGATAATCCAAAATAAGCTATCCACTAATAAAAATCAAAACAAATCATCCAATATCTAAATATGACCACCATCTGGATCAAGGGGAGGCTGACGAGTCACGGCCCGAGCAACAACTTCTTTAATCTGCTGAAGGAGCATCAACTGGGAACGCTCTTGCTCCTCACGGATCTGCTGAATCTCCAGCGCCTGCTCCTCGCGGATCCGCTGAAGCTGCTCAAGCTGCTCCTGCTGGGACTGCACCTGCGTCTGGTGTTGACGAACATCGGCGGTGGAGGTGGAAGAAGTACTGCAACCCTTTTGAGTCTTCCCGAAGCATCCAAGGCCATAGCGTTGACCCTTCCTATTCCTGACAACCTGTAGGTAGACCTCGTTCGGGTCTACCTGAGGGCTGCTATCATCAGACGACGCATCACGCCTCTCCTCCAAAGCCCTCTCATAGTCCTCCTGATATCAGAATTCTCAGCTATTATTACTAAACAACTTTTATTATATTTTATAATAAATCAAATATATATAATATATAAAATTTACAGCTATCCTCTGGGCTTTGGGATCCGTAAATATACCGTCAGGATTTTGATGATACCTCAGCAGAAGCTCGTAGTTACTGGGCTGCGTACCCGTCTGCACAGCTTGTATTTAAAGATACATTTACAATATTTAATATAATGAATTAATTAAAACATAAAATTATACATGTTCAATAATATAATTAATTACTTAAAATATTATTGTTGACTTACAATCTCGGCCGCCTGTCGATTAGCCAGCATAGACCCGCCTCGATGCTTCGCTATACCAATCGAAGGGCCTCCGGGCTCGCTCATTCTGTTCCGTCTGGCCTTCTAAGACTTCTCCACCTCCTCAAGTCGCTGAAACTCCACCAGCTATCTGTTCCAAATCGACTCCCCTACGCAGGAAGGTATCGTCCCATTTAGTCGATACGCCTTCTTCCACTCGTATATACGACTGTTATAAGAATCTCGCATCGATACGTAGAATGCCGTCTTTATGGCATTCTTGTCGTATATACTCTTGTCCCACCACACCAATACCTACAAAAGAAATAAAATTAGACAAAATAATCAATCAATTTAGGGGCATTGACCATATACTCCAATAGATAAATATATTATCCCAAATAGTCTATTGAAATTCTAACTAGCCATTTAATCCAAAGTACTACAAAATAGTACTAAATTATCCTTATTAATAATTTTTTTCTTTCAATTTTTTTTCTCTATCTTCCAAATTGAATTTAACTAAAATTCATCATTAAAATTCATACTATTTCATATCAATTCCATACCGCTCATTCATAGTAATTTCCCACAATTCCATACTACTCCTTCATATTAATTTCATACTACCCACAATTCCACAATTCCATACTACTCCTTCATATTAATTTCATACTACCCTTTTATTCTACCCACAATTCCATACTACTCATTCATATTAATTTTATACTACTCACCATTGCCATTCGAATTTCATATTATATCGTGAAATCTCATACTAAGTCGTTAAATTTCATACTACTATTCATCTAAAATTAAAATGTGGAATTTCAAATTATGTTGTGAAATTATTTTATGAATAATGTCTTACTTGTGTAATTGAGTAGTATGTAATAAGTAGTTTCACCACACTCCCTTTTATACAGAAAACATGCTCAGGGGGGAGGTATGGTCCCGCTTCCTAATACAGTTTAAAAACCCAAAATCTAATCGAAAACAATTAACCCACGCCATTGTACGTAAGGCTGGAAAGCCCAATTAGTTTGTCCTAACAAGCCCAATAAAACATTAGGAATACAATTAGGCAAAAAAAACATCAAATCCACTGGCCTGTTTCTCTCACTATTAATGTGGAAAAGATGAACTTTCTGCGGCCTGCAAACACCAGTAGCCTAATTGATTTATCTGCATTAAGATCACAAGTCGCCGCCCCATCGTCTCTTTCCGTGAGCACATGTGTGTGTGGTGTTGTCAAGAATAGGTTAGGGACCAGAAATATGATTTAGGCTATCGATTGTGAGAAAGAAATTTAGGGTCGTAAGGTGGGAGAAAGTGACGGTACATTAATAAATAGGAAAATAGAAAAAGAAAAGGATAGAAAAGAGAGAGGGGTATTGTAGACCACTTGTATTATGAATTTTGATTGAATGGTAAATATTTAGTTTAAATAGGATGGATTTTTATTAGATGAGTATATGGCAATTAAGTGAGATTTATTTGTATCAAATGGGAATTTCCCCATCAATTTACTTAACACAAATCAAAATAAATAAATAAAACTACCCTAAAACGAGGTCACCACATCTGACGATGGCTGTCCGGGATGTGCTCGAATTTCCACCCTGCTGGGTGGATACGAGACTCGTGTATAGTCCTAAAATAGGTCGGCAAGTCCTTCGACGGACTTCGTAACTTAAAAATTATTAAGTTTATTTCAATATATGTGAAATAATTAAATTATATATTGAACACATAACAAAATTGATTAAAATATTACTTACCTATTTCTGATCACGACTACCTTGATCCCGATAGTCCTGACCTCTGTACTGGGCGTGCTTCATGCCTCATCAGATGAGGTAGGTGGAACAGTATTATCGAAATCCATGTCGGTGGCATCATCAGTATGGGTTATTCGTGATTCACGCCTTACCTATTTTTGAGTGTTATTCGTGATTTTAGAATTAAAGAAGGTGGCAAAATTTCGGCAGCATTACGAGAAGAATGAGTAATTTGAGTTATAATTGGTAAGACTTCTATCTCATTAAAGAACTTGACATTTAGTAGTATGTATTATCTTAAAATATACATTTTTCTTAGATTCAAAATTTTGGCAGCATCTCCTCCCAGTTCTCGTAGTACACGTATATTTCACTGCACCCGAGAACAATTAGAGAGATGCAGAAATCAAAATTTCAAAACAAAAAAAAAACCATACACATAAGATAACCATAAGTCACATTCTCAAACTGTCCAAAAATGGGACGACTCGAAATTTAGTATCAAACTCTATATTTGATACTAAATCTCAAACGGATCTACGGAATATTGGAATAATTCAAAACTTATCTTTTTTGATATTAATTCTCAAACAAGTGATCTATATGAATCGCGTCACTTCGCCAAGGTTCCAAATAAGCAATTACCATCGTCACATTTTTGAAAACTATTTTGAAAACTTAAATAAAATCACGTGACACCCCATCATATTTTTTTAAAAAAATTTAAAAATCCGCTATTGGAGGGACAACACCTCCCGGTCGGCGCCGTAACCCACGTCAACATCTAACGGTATACAACCAACAATACCAATGACAATAATATATATAAATAAAATTAAACCACGTCCGATCACCACCGGCCTCCCATGCATGAACAATATATATACGTGCATATATCACAATATAATTTGCCCCTAAAATTTATTTAAATTTGAAAGCAAACCCTAATAATCTAAGTTATACAATGATTAACTAGAAAATAAACTAATTATTTTAAAATTAAACTCTATTTGAAACCTAATTATTTTAACTAGAAAATAAAAACAGAATTTTAAATAAATATTTATAATTTAAAATTAATTTACAAACTACAAATTTATTTTCAAATTTAAATAGAAATAAATGATTAACTACAATTTATATTAAAATTTTTTGAGTCCTAATTAGGTAATTATGATACAAGATTGCTTCTAAATAGGTAGATTCTGAAGTAGACAAGTGTTGTCTATAAAGAGCCACACAACATTCGTATACAGGTCATCGTTTTCCTCGGCCACCCTCACCATGCCTGCTCCAAAAATCAAACGGCTCCTTGCTAGCATGGTCACTAAAAAAAGACACCTTCATCGACTGTATCTACTGCTGAATTATAGATGTTTGGAGCCGACAAGGGGAGGGCGTTTGAGGAGGACAATCTCTGTATGAATGTTGTATGCGCTCTTTATAGACACGTCTACTCCAGAACCTACCCAAGCTTAATTATTCCTAAATTGAGCCCTAAGTCGGTGATTATTTCTAAATTTAACCCTAATTACGAAATTATTCCTAAATTGAGCCCTAATTATATAATTATTCATAAATTGAACCCTAATTATGTGATTATTCCTAAAAAAAAAAAAAGAGTACAATATCCGAAGGGTTGCTGCATGTACAATTATCTGGTTGTAACTTATTTACATGTTTTATATTGTATGATTGCTATTGTATGGTATGTGCTTCAGTTCCCATTCACTGTATGTACAATTTTATGAATAGTTTTTTAAATTTAAATAGACATAATATTTTTTGATAATATTTTACTGTATCTATTCTTGATTTATGTGGGGTGTGTTCATTTCTTAATTTTACATGTTCTTTGATCTATTTGGTAGGACTTTGCAATTAACCTGACACTGTATTAGCATTATCATTTTGCTTTGAGTATGTTAACACTTTGCAATTGACTTGTTTTTTATTTACTTAAGTTTATTTTTTTTTAAATACATTATCCTTTAATACAACTTATTTAACTGAACCCATTTTTCAAAATATTAAACATGGCCTTTGATAACCAAAGTAAACAATTTCTAACTTTTATACTTTACTATTTTAAATGAAATAAAAGTAATTTAATATATATGATAATTATTTATAATATATATGTTTCAATTGAATCATCTCAATTTGTTTATCATAAATTATTAATTGAAAAACTAGCCCCAAAAGTTTTAAACTCAATGTGTGTTTTTTAATAGGAAGTATATTTTTGGATCAAAATGTATAAATAGATTGTTTTGTTTATTACTTATTTAAATTACATTAACAAAAAAAATCTAAATTATACAATCAATTTTCACAACAAAAAAACATTCGACGATACTGACGGGTATCTTGACGGCCATAAGGCCATCAGTAATGATGATGGCTTTACTGGCGGCTGACTTTGCTGGCGGAATATGCTGACGGCTTTGGCCGCCAGTAACCCGTCAGGGAAAGAGTGGGAGTTTATCCCACTTAATTATACTAACGGCCATGCCCGTCTGTGTATAAGTTTGGCGTCGCTGACGGTCTCAGGATATAATTTATAATTAAAAAATATTAATATTATAGCCGTCAGCGTATAAGTTCGCTAATCCTGATGGCCAATGGCCGTCAGGATCTTAACCTAAAAATTGGAACCAGCTCCTTCCCCGCCTCACTCTGTCCAGAACTCCAAAAAAAAAAAAAAAAAAAAAGCTCCAAAGCCGTCGCCGTGCTTCTACGTCGTCTGCCCGCCGTGAAGATCGTGGTCGTCGCTCGAAGGTCGAGCCTCCACCGCCGCCGTGCCGATCCAAAGCCCAGCCTCCACCGTTGCCGCTCCACTCCAAGGCCTAGCCTCGAACCGCCGCCGCGCCTGGCCAAGGCCCAGCCACCACTTCCGTCGCCGCTCCAAGGTCCAACCACCATCCGCCTGCTCCCTTGCCGCTGCTCCAAGGTATTTTTTTTTTCAATTTTAATTTTATTTTTTGTATATTTGTATTTGTTTGTATATTTTTTTATATACTTGTTGTTTATTAATTATTATATAATTAGTTTTAAAGGTTAGGGTTTAGTATTTTATTTAGGGATTAGGGTTGAAATTTGGGTTAATTAGGGAATTAATTACAGAATTAAGGCTAGAGTATGAGTTTATTATTATTAAGTATGTAATTATGATTCAATTAGCCATAAATAACTAATTAGAATTTAATTAGGAGAATAATTATATAATTATTCTTCAATTAGGGTTTAATTTAGGTTTAATTTGAAATTAGGGTTTCATTTAGGGTATAAATTAAAATTATGTAATAATTTAGGGTATAATTTATAATTCTAGTTTAATTTATTTGAAATTAGGGTTTCATTTAGTATAAATTAAAATTATGTAATAATTTAGGTATAATTTATAATTATAGTTTAATTTAGGTTTAATTTGAAATTAGGTTTCATTTAGTATAAATTAAAATTATGTAATAATTTAGGGTATAATTTATAATTAT
>BMAC01000040.1:1196012-1234480 GCA_014905375.1 Phtheirospermum japonicum
AATATGGTATTATTCAATGAATTATCAATATAATTTAGTTGTAATTGTGTTGATTTAAGCAGGTGAATAAATATTTATTAAATTAAATATATATTGATGGGCTTCTCATTTTGTTTTGTTTCTGTCACTCTAAGATATATATTATTATGTTTCGTCTCTCTCTATCTCACTCTTTCTTTTTGTTCTAGTTTTTGTGTCTCTTATTAATTAAGACGGTATTTATTGGATTCGGGGTTTTATTATTTTTCTTCGAAAATTCTATTTCACATAACGACACGTATAAATACATTTCAGTATAGATACTTCGAATAAATACCAACCTATGTATGTTTTCGAAATTGTTTTTAATCTCCTGTTACTGTACTAATGATTAACGCGTCTATAAAAACTGTCATATTAATTTTCAATCATAAATTGTGTTTTTTTTCTTAATAATAATGAAATATGAATCATTTTAAAATAGAGTGGAATAGGAAATGAAATATAAATCTATTTTGTTCTATAAGTTAATTTGTGAAAATGTTATTGTCACATGCAACTGTACCAAATATCCTGCTAAAATTGTAAAGACTTAATTAGTGATAACATTGGTTATTAAAGGTCGATTGTGTTTTTATTGATTGTGAATTAAAAAACCAACTGCCAATAACCTTAGCAATGCTCAAAATGTTGGCCAAAAAAGGAAACAGTGGGGCCTGGATGAAACTTGTGTGATATTTGTGTTTACTTGTTTGGCAATAGAGGTGGAGTAAGGTAAAAGTGGTTCACATCACAGGCCATAGTTTTCGCTTGAAGATCACTGGCCAGAGGTGACACTTTTAAAACAATAGATATTAATACATTCTTTAGACAATCTCCGCCAGCGCATCGCCCAGAGTTAAGGAACGAGGAGAAAGAGAAGGATCCCCCGAGGAGAGGGGTGATTAACATGATTGTAGGAGGACTTGGAGACGGCGATTCAAACAGATTGAGGAAGGGGTACGTCAGGGCAGCTGACCCGGAGAGGAGGAAAGGACTTGAGATCGGTCAAGTGGCGGATAGTCCTGTTATACACTTCGGGCCTCAGGATGTTGGAGAGGTTTTAAGACCACATGCAGATGCTTTGGTGATTAGGGCAATGATAGCTAATTACGAAGTAGGACGCATCTTTGTGGATACAGGAAGCTCGGCGGACATCTTATTTTTGGATTATTTGGAAAGGATGGATCTCGAAGAGAAGTTGGAGCCTGTGGAGACCTCTTTGATTGGGTTCGCAGGAGGTACTATACAGCCTTTAGGGTCAATAGTACTTTCTGTCTCCTTGGGCGAGGCACATTGTTGAAAGACCAAGATGATCCATTTTTTGGTGGTGGATGCCCCTTCGGCATATAACGCCATGCTCGGGAGACCATCACTCAGCAGTTTCCTGGCGGTGGTGTCTATTTACCATATGAAGATGAAGTTCCCAGTAAGGGATGAGGTGGGGGAGGTAGGTAGCGACCAGTACACTTCGAGGAAGTTGTACGTGCAGAGTGTAAAACAAGGGAGGAAAAAGGAGGAGCCTGCTAGAACAAACAACTCAGGACCAGACATTACCAGACGATTCGAAGGAGCATGTCGAGCCAAATGAGATGTTGATGATGGTGTATATAGTTCCTGGAGAAGCACACAGAGTCGTGCGGGTGGGAACTACCCTGTCTCCAGATATATTTAAAGAGCTGGTTAATCTCTTACGTAATAACGTAGATGTGTTCGCCTGGTCGCCGAACGAGCTAGTAGGAATCGACCCCTTGGTCGTGGAGCATAAGCTCAATATCAATCCCTTATTTACGCCTGTCAAACAGAGAAAAAGGGATTTTGGGGCCAAGAAAGAGACTATCATCCGGGTAGAGGTGACCAAGCTGTTGGAAGCCAAGCACATCAAGGAAATTCAATTCTCAGAATGGTTGTCCAATGTTGTTCTGGTCCCTAAACTAGAAGATAATTGGAGAATGTGCGTGGACTTCAGGTACCAGAATAGGGCTTGTCCTAAAGATCACTACCCTCTACCACGAATAGACCAGATGGTAGATTCAACATCGGGCTGTGAACTCTTGAGCATGATGGACGCCTCTCAGGGCTATCACCAGATAAGGCTAGCAGTCGAAGATCAAAAGAGGGTCAGCTTCATCACACCTTTAGGCACTTACTGTTACGTGGTAATGCCTTTTGGCCTTAAGAATGCGGGAGCCACATACCAAAGGTTGGTAGACAGAATGTTCTCTCAGCAGTTAGGTAGGAACATGGAGGTGTACGTGGATAATATGCTCGTGAAGAGCATCAAGTCGGGGTCACACGTAAGTGATCTGGCGGAAACCTTCCAGACGTTGAGGAAGTACCGGATGAATTTGAACCTAAAGAAGTGTGTGTTTGGGGTTAGGCCGGGAAAATTCTTAGGCTATATGGTCACTGAAAGAGGAATTGAGGCCAATCCTGAGAAGATTCAGGCTATCGTTAACATGACCCCACCGAAAAGTGTGAAAGAGGTCCAGCATCTGACGGGGCACTTGGCATCATTGAATAGGTTCATTTCGCGGGCTACAGAGTGTAGTCTTCCTTTCTTTAGAGTATTGAGAAAGGCTTCAGGTTTTTGTTGGAATGAAGAATGTCAGAGAGCCTTTGAAGAGCTCAAGGCGTATTTATCCGAACTATCGCTTCTGACGAAACCAGGCCCAGGAGAAATGTTATACCTCTATATGTCAGTAGGAGAATCCGCGGTAAGCACGGTGTTGGTTAAGGAAGAAGGGAGAAAACAAGCTCCGGTGTACTATGTCAGTAAAGCGCTCAAAGGAGCTGAGCTTCGATATGCTAAAATCAAAAAGGGAGCCCTAGCCTTAGTAGTTACGGCTAGACGACTGAGGCCGTATTTTTCTGCTCATAAAATAATAGTCAGAACCAATCTCCCTCTAAAATTAATTCTCAGCAAGCCGGATACTTCGGGAAGTCTCATCAAGTGGGTAATTGAGATGGGCGAGTATGAAATCGAGTTCCAAAACCGTGTAGCTATCAAAGCGCAAGCCTTAGCAGATTTTCTACAAGAAATGACCCGACCTCAGGAGCCGGAGGGCCAGTGGACGGTCTTTGTGGATGGATCAGCAGGGTAAATGGGATGTGGAGCAGGTATAGTGCTGATTAGCCCAGAAGGGGACGAGATGGAATACGCTGTCAGGCTAAATTTTCGAACCTCTAACAATGAGGCAGAGTATGAGGCGTGTATAAGGGTATTTTTGCAGTCAGAAAATATTGAGAGCAGGGTACTTTTGGCCTTTCCCGAAAGCGGATGCAGAAAAAATTGTAAGGAAATGCGAGAGATGTCAGAAGAATGCTCCTTTGATGCAGAGACCAGCTGAAGAGCTCATGACCATGAGTGCAGCGTGCCCCTTTGAGAAATGGTTGGACCTTTTCCTATTGCCCCGGGACAGAAGAAATTCCTTGTGGTAGCTGTGGATTATTTCAGTAAATGGGTGGAAGCCGAGACATTAGCAAGAGTCACGGAGGAAGCCATATTAAAATTCATGTGGAAGAATATAGTGTGTCATTTCGGGGTACCCCGAATGCTCGTATCAGACAACGACACCCAGTTCACAGGGAAAGGTTTGAAGGAATGGTGTGATAGGATGAAGATCAAGCAAAATCTCACTTCGGTATACCACCCGCAAGCTAATGGGCAAGTAGAAGCCACCAACAAAATCTTAGTGAGAGGTATAAAGACGCGATTGGAAAAAGCGGGAGGTAAATGGGTGGAAGAGATCCAACCAGTCTTATGGGCATACCGGACCAACCTGAAAGAGGCCACAGGGGAAAGCCCGTTTAGCCTAGTGTATGGCATGGATGTTGTCATACCAGCCGAAGTGTGGGCCATGACCCATAGGGTTGTAGCATTGGATGAGGAACAGAATGAGATATTGATACAAGAATCTTTGGATCTATTAGCTGAGAAGAGAGAAAAGCATTCCTCCGAATGGAAGAAATGAGGTGAAGAATGAAGGCTGCTTATAATAGCAAAGTGGCTAAGCGAAATTTTCAGGTCGGGGATTTGGTTTTGAGAAGAGCAGATCTAGTCCGGGGCTTAGGAAAACTCGGGCCTAACTGGGAGGGACCTTTCAGAGTAACCAAGATACTGGCAGGAGGTGGATATGAGCTTGCAGCTATGGATGGACAGGAAATTCCGCGAGTTTGGAATGTGGCGAATCTGAAGACCTACTTCGGATAAATAATAGTTGATTCGGTAAATTTACTTATGCAGATTTCCTTTTGTTGTATGTGAGAGAAAAATCATTTCTAAAATAAAGACATAATTTATCGATTGAATATTTTATAAACTTAGAACCATCGAGCAGAAGCTCGGAACAAATTCTACTTAACATGGTAGCTCGGGTGAATACTCGAATTTCGGTTGATAAATATCAATCTCAAAACCTATCCACCGTGATAGGTCGGGTGAATACTTGAATTTTGGTTGATAAATATCAATCTCAAAACCTATCCGCCGTGATAGGTCGGGTGAATACTCGAATTCTGGTTGATAAATATCAACCTCAAAACCTATCCGTCATGATATATCGGGTGAATACTCGAATTTTGGTTGATAAATATCAGCCTCAAAACCTATCTGTCGTGATAGGTCAGGGGAATACTCGAATTTTGATTAACAAATGTCAAATCCTACCCGCTGTGGTAGGTCGGGTAGACACTCGGAATAAATCTAGAGGAGCGGATGCCATTGAACAACATGCGAAAAAAATCCATGTGATAAAAAATAAACTATGCGGATGTAAAGGTATAAAGCAGAATAAAAATTTATTAAAACTAGACCATAGGGTCTAATACTTATTACATGAGCATGGGGCTCTAAAGTCCAAGACTCGAGCACAAACATAAAAAATGATAAGCAGAAATCATCATTAGTCAGAACGACGCTGAGCATTCTTCAATTTCCAGAGCTCATGATCCGTTTCACAGAACCTCATATAGTACATGTCAGCGCGATGAGTCTCATCCCTTGCACTGCTAATTAAAGCTTCATTCGCATTGTATAGACGATTCACCTGCTGGCGAAGATCCAAAACTCCCTCACGAAGATGAAGAACATGGTTGTTTGACGATTTCCAGTGATCCTTATAAAATTGTTTGTGTTGTCCTTTCCTTTCCAGCTGATGGCGGAGCTTGGTTACTTCTTCCTGAAGTTCATAAACGTCCGGCGGTAGGCTTGCTGAAAATCCAGACATATTTGGATAAAAGAAAGATGGAAGGGAAGAGGGGGAAATAAGTGCCTATAAAGCAAAATTTTCCCCCCCAAAATATTTGAAAAGTTGTACGAAAAAGTACATGACCCGCCCAAATGAAGTATGAGGTCGAGATGCCTTTTAAGAGTTTTGTTAGATAGATCTAAATCCTACAAAGTAATCGAGTTAACAGATATGAATCTAGCAACAACGATAAAATGAAACATAAAAAACACAAGTCAAAACAGATGTTATTCATTAAATAGCAAGCCTGGGTTACAAAAGCGACATCGCTAAAACAGAAAAGGATTACACCAAATTCTAAGACATAGAAAGGAGATTCTCTTCGAGCTCCCTGCTGTATCGGCTGGTCTCAATCTCTTCACCAAATTGGGCATCTCCTAATCATTGATTGGCATTCTCAGTCAAAGGAGCAGCAGAGTGGGAAGGTCTGGGGAAATGGTGAAGGGCGTACTCCAAGAAGTCGGAAGCTCCGACAGAATTGAGTCGGGTATCTTCGTCGGATGGAAGGAAAAGGGGACAATCAGGAGTATCTTCCAAAGCCGCTTCCTCGTTGAAGGTCTCCACCGAGCCTCCAGAGACTACCCATTCCTTCACCTTGCCCACATAATAGTGCAAGTAGAAGGGAATAGTCTTTATAAGGACTTGGTAAAGGTCCTCCGAGTTGACGAAATTATGGCGAGTGGCGTCCCAAACCCGTTGATTCACGGACAGCCCTTCCTATGATCTAAGGTAGCTCTCCCTGCCCGCTCGCTCGCCTTCGGAACAAGCCTCCCCGACCTTTAGCATTATCTCACCTTCTTGAGCTGCCAACTGGGTCTTGAGAGCAGAATTCTCTTCCTCTTTCTCCTTTAGAGAAGTCCGAGCCTGCTCCAGTTCCGAGGTAAGGGCGTTGATCTTCTCTTGAGCAGCTCGAAGGTCGTGCGTCAGTGTAGGATCATTAAAACCCAAGCGTGCCCGAGCCACGACGTTGGAAGTTAGGGCATAAGCCTATAAAAAATATATATGTAATAACAATGAAATAAAGGCGGAAAAAGCGCAAGTCTAAAGAATTCGGGGATACATACTTTTGAAAGAGCTAAGTTCCAAGCGTCGAGAAGCTCTGCATCTGCTAACTTCTCCACTCGCTCTCGGTCAGTGGTGGGACAAGCCCCTTGAACATAGTGAGTTGCGATCAAGCCATCATCATTCCTCAAGACACTTTGCGTGAAAAATGATTGATTCGGGGTCGATGGAGAAGGACCTTGAGAAGGAGTAATCCTGGCCCTTTTTGCAGGTGGAAGGTTAGTCCCAACCAACGCTGGCCTAGTATGGGGCCCATCAGAGCCCGTACCAGTGGTAGGCTCTGGAGTTGATTTGGGGAGAGCCCGACCTACTGACACGACCTTTTCCCATGCCTCCCCCTGCTTAGCTAACAGTTTCTTGAACATTGTGTCTGCAAAAATGAAAGTAAGGGTAAGGGAAATATAGACAAGTAAAAGCAGTATAAGAATAGAGTTGGGTGATTTACCAATGTCCGCTTCGAGAGGGGACTCAAGTGGGCTAAGACCATAGTAGTAAAGCAAAGAAGGGCGAATAAGATGAGACAAGTCGTAGGGCCTGCGAGTGATTCGGTCGACGAGGTTTTGAGCGCCTTGTGAGCGATTTTTGGTATTATACTTCCGTTGAACAGGGATCTGCCAAATCCACTCAGTGGGAAAATCCCAAGATTCGGAAGATCTGACAAAAAAGAATTTTTTTTTCCATTCTTGGTTCTAGGTCGGAGCTTTGCATAAAAATCTGGCATCCCCCCGAGAAGAAAAATAAAAGAAGCCTGGAGGATTGAGAGACTTGGCTTGAAAGAGAGAAAAGAATAGGGATGCGGTAGGTTTAATTCCTAAGTATTGAGCTACCATTATGAAGCCTACCATATCCCTAAAGGAGTTCGGGGTAAATTGATTAAGGGGAATCTCGTAGAGACGCGAAATCTCCATTAACAGAGGAGGAATCGGAAAACGCAGACCTCCATCTAATTGGCCAAGAAAAAAGGTTAAGCAGACCGGGGGTGGATGAGGGGCCCTATCCTCGGGAGAAGGAAGAATAAATTGATAGGAAGAAGGGATTCCTATATTTGAACGGATGTACCCCAATGTTTTATTGGATATGGAACATGGTATGTGACGAGGGTCTAAGATGGGAAGCACTGAGGATAAAGTCTCCCCCGAATGGTGGGGAGCCGAAGAAGACTCACTTCGAGGAGACGAGGTACCCTCTGGAGATACCGATTTTCACCCTGCTCGGGAAGAGGAACAAGTACGAGCCTCATGTCGTCGGTAGCAGTTCGAGATGAGGCAGACATTATGGAAAATTGATAATAACAGCAATAAAATAACAAAAGCAATAAACACATATAAACAAAGGGGTATTAAGGAAAAGGGATCAAGTAGTACTTATGCAGAATATCTAACTCCTGGGAAACTCAAGAACAGTCTGGCGATTGTTTGAAGACTTGAAGATCTAAAAGATCGAAGATTTGAAGATTCAAAAGAACGAAGATGTCAGAGAGGAGATCTTGTCAGAGCGGAAATAGGGAATGTAAAGACTAGAAATACAGACTCTGTAGTTATATGAAAAGACATTCAGAGAAGGTCAAGAGTTTTCTATTTTTTGTAGAAGCAGGAAAGGCACACCTTCTAGGGAAATGCAAAAATCCTAGAAAAAGCGGCTCGGATAAGGCTTAAATTGGGCCATAACAGCTCGGATAAAGCTTAAATTGGGCCTGGAAAAATCAACGGAACTTGCTTAATGGGCCGAAGCAGCTCGGATAAGGCTTAAATTGGTCCTGGAAAAATTGACGAAATTCGCTTGATGGGCCGAAGCAGCTCGAGTAAGGCTTAAATTGGGCCTGGAAAGATCGATGGAGCATGATTAATGGACCGTATTAGCTCGGGTGAGGCTTGAATTGGGCCAAGAAAAACAAGGGAACAGCTCAAGACCGAGAATTCCAGCCAGAAAATGGAGGGCAATAGCTCGAGGTCGAGGTTGAAAAATTTTCACCCTTAAAAGGCCAACAGCCCGAGGTCAAGGTTGAAAAATTTCAGCCTTGAAAGGCCAACAGGTCGAGGTCGAGGCGAAAAATTTCTGCCATAATTATTAAAGAAAACAGCTCGAGGTTGAGGTTGAAAAATTTTCAGCCTTAAAAGGCCAACAGCTCGAGGTCAAGGTTGGAAAATTTCAGCCTTGAAAGGCAAACGGGTCGAGGTCAAGGTTGAAAAATCCTCAGCCTTGAAAGGCCAACAGGTCGAGGTCGAGGTGAAGAATTTCTGCCAGAATTATTAAAGAAAACAGCTCGAGGTCAAGGTTGAAAAATTTTAAGCCTTAAAAGGCCAACAGCTCGAGGTCAAGTTTGAAAAATTTCCAGCCTTGAAAGGCCAACAGGTCGAGGTCGAGGCGAAGAATTTCTGCCAGAATTATTAAAGAAAACGGATCGAGGTCGAGGCTAAAATCCTCAATTCAAAAGAGCCAACAGATTGAGGCCAATGCTAAAATCCCAAGAGTAAACAGCTCGAGGTCATGGGAAAAATTTCTTTCTGGAAAAGCAAAGAAATTAGCTCTAGGTCAGGGCTAAACAGCTTGAGGCCAAGGCTAAAATCCCCCAATTCAGAAGAGCCAACAGCTCGAGGTCAAAGGAAAAATCCTGGCCGGGAAGAACAAGGAAATTAGCTCTAGTTCAAAGCTAAAAGAGAACAGCTCGAGGTCAAGGCTACAAGCCCCAGTAAAGAAGGGCGAACTGCTCGAGGTTAAGGGGAAAAAAAATTTAGTCGGGGAGGTAATTTGAGATCATAAAAAAAAAAAAATTCAATGGCTTGTTAGCTCAAGGTCTTGATTATAACTCAGATAGAGAGTAGGAAAATTTTCAATGGTCATATTCTAAGGAAATACAACCATAGTAGGGGGGAGTAATTGTTTTGGGATAAAAGAGATCAAGATCAGCCCAGCCCTGTGCCTCTAGCTCGAGGGTAGTGTTTAATCCGGCGCTGTGTATACAGCTCGAGATCTTTGACATAGGTTGAGGTCATGTGGAGAATCTTGAGGCTCTAATTCAAGGTATAGTAACAAAAAGAAGAATCCAGAAGGATGACGTGGCGTAAGCCCTGATTTTAAGAAAACCCTAGAAAAGTACACCTATAAATAGATAATCACAAACGTACAGAAGATAAGTTATTCTCTAATCAAGCAATTATTTTCCCCAACTCTCTCCATATACTAATTTAAGCATCGGAGGGGGTTCGCCGGAAAACCCTTCCGGTTCCCATCTGACATTTGTTGGTGGTTGCAGGCATCATTCCAGCTTTTTGGGGAAGTATCTTGAAGGATAGAAGGCATTTATTTGTGACCCATTTTCTCATAACAAACAATATAATTATTAATAAGATTTTTTTTGATCAAATATGTTATTATTCAATGAATTTTCAATATAATTATTAATAAGATATATCCTTAGGCGAGAATGAGGCGAGTGAGGCGAGAATTTAGGGTTAGGGTATTTATAGTAGGGTTAGATTATTGAGGGTAGATTAGGACCGTTGGATGTGGTGTGGGATTTATGGACCGTCCGACTTCGGATGAGTTTAAATGGGTAGTATTCTGAAACGGGTTAAGGTTTTTTTTTGGGCTTTCGAAATTGGGCCGAATTAACTGCAAATTTCTTTATCAATTAGGCTCTTAAAAATTATTTTATTTGTATTTCTTATTTAAAATATATAAACTTAATGTATTATCCATAGAAATATATTTAAATTATTTATATATATAGTATAATATTTGATTAATATGTCTATGTATTTTATTTTATTTAGTTTTGCTTCTTCAAACTTAGTTATTTATTTTAATTATTAATCCAATAACATTATATTACTTTTTCTTGCATTAAATTATAAGTATTTATTTTGTTTTTTAAAAAGAATTCAATACAAATAAATTTATTTTTATTTTCTTTATCAATTGAAGTACTATTATCTATAGAAAATATAAAGTTACTTTTTGTATGTGTATGTATATATATATAATTTATTAATTTGAATTGAAATAAGATATTAGAATAATAATTATAGATATTTCTTATGATTTTTTATATAATTCAAAATTGAAATAAGATATTAGAATAATAATTATGGATATTTCTTATGATTTTTTATATAATTTAAAATTGATAATTTTATTCATTTTTTATGTATATAAAGAGAGCATGTATGTATATGTGTATGTATGTATATACTTTATTACTTTTGAATTGAAATAAGATATTAGAATAATATCTTATTATAATGTTATGTTAATTTAAATGCATTATCCGATAATGGTGTTATATCTATTTTATTTAATTAAAAGCATGTATTTGGTAATGTATTTATCTAAAATCAAAATACTTCAAATTTTTTTGCCACGAATCGGCTTTTATAACTAGGGTTATATTATGGATGGGTTGGATGTAATTAGTTAAATGGGGTTTAAATGTGTTGAATCTGATTAATTCTATTATCAAATATTTCTAAATTATTTTTATTTATTCCAAATTTATAGAAATTTAAAATTTCATTTATTGTGATCTTAAAACTTTATTATTTTTGTTTGAATTAAATCAATTATCCGTTAATGTATATATTTCAATTCTTAATTTCAAAGTCCATGCATGTAGATTAATTTAATTTAGACATTTGATTATCTATTATGATGTAATGTATATTATCATATGTGTCTATTATTTGTTTGTATTTGATTTATATCTTATATATGGTACTGCATACATTTGTTTTCTTTTTTTGACATCCGTCTCTATCAATGTAAATTAATTTAATTTAACTTAATTTTCTAATTTTATTAATAATAAATTTATTTCTAATTGTTTGTAATTGTAAAATTAGATTACGATATTGTCAAAAAAAATTTATTATTCAATAAATTATCAATATGATTTAGTTGTAATTGTTTAGATTTAAGTAGGTGAGTAAATATTTATTAAATTAAATATATATTTATATATAATATTAATAAGATATTAATATGTTATTATTCAATGAATTATCAATATGGTTTAGTTGTAATTGTGTAGATTTAAGTAGGTGAATAAATATTTATTAAATTAAAAATATATATATTTATATATAATTATTAATAATATTTTTTTTCATCAAATATGTTATTATTCAATGAATTATCAATATAATTATTAATAAGATATATCCTCAGGCAAGACTTCTGACGTATGAAAAAGCACCCCTCGAGTTTTTATAAGACATGTATGCAAGGAAGTGGAAGCCCAGGAAACACATTCCGTGTGTTGGTAGGTTATATTACGTTCCCCCTGGCCGTGGGGACAATTACTACCTAGGGTGTTTGCTTATTGTTGTCCGCGGAGCTACCTGCCATGCAGACTATAAAGAGTACGATGGTGTTCAGCATGTATCGTACCGTGAAGCATGTTATGCACGGGGTTTGTTGGAAGACGATAGGGAGTATATTTATGGAATCGCTGAAGCAAGTGAGTGGGCCTCCGCTCCCTCTCTCAGGTGTTTTTTTTGTGTTATTGTTGTCGGTTGTGGGGTAAGAGTTGGCAGTTTCTGTCGGAGGATATGCTCTACAGGAAACATCTGATCTTTAAAAATCTAGGTAAATGCACGTGGTGGTGCATAATGAATCATATTAGTTATGGTTATTATTATTATGTGTGCTATAACCGAAATGTGTATTATTATTTGATAGGGCTGAATTTGAGTGAGTCTCAGATAAAGGATTTAACATTGGTAGAGATTGAGAATATACTGATACGTCAAGGTAAGAGCCTGCACGATTATGACTCCATGCCATTTCTGGAGACCGGTGGTAGCGATGTTGGTCACAGTAGACTGATCCAGTATGAGTTGAGCTATGATCGTAGGGCGTTGTTCGCTGAGCATGCCGAACTTCTCTCGAAAATGATGAGTGAACAAAAAGGTGTTTACTCCAAGATAATGAGTGGGGTCGAGTCCAATGGTAGTGCTATGTTATTTGGTATGGCTATGGAGGTACGGGGAAAATGTATCTGTGGAGAACTCTATCCATTAGATTGAGGTCTGAGGGTCATATCATGCACACTACCGATTCGGTATCCCTCTAAATCCACACGAAGGGTCGGATTGTAATATTAAGAAAGACACCCCACTTGCAGAGTTGGTGATTCATTGCAAACTCATAATATGGGACGAGGCTCTAATGATGCACAAACATTGCTTGAGACTATTGAGAAGAGCTTGCAGGATATGATGGAGGATATCGATCCGGCCAACAGGCACATGCCATTTGGTGGAAAGACCGTCGTGTTTGGTGGAGACTTTCGCCAGATATTGCCTGTTGTCCCCAAGGGCGAAGTGAATGCGGCTATCAATCCGTCCAGCATGTGGAGGCACTACACTGTGTTGAGGCTAACTCAGAACATGAGACTTCAGAATATCGGTGACAGACAAGAACGTGCTGAGTTGGAAGAGTTTTTCGATTGGATTGCCAACATTGGAGATGGAAAGATAGGATGATCAAATGACGGTTGTCCTGCAATAGAAATTCCAGATGATATCCTCCTCTGATATTCAGGCGACCCCATTGCAGCTATTGTTGTGGATGCATATCCGATGTTTAGAGACTCTATTGATGAACCGATGTTCATGAAGGATAGGACCATATTGGCCCCGACTCTAGATGTTGTGGACTCAATCAACGGGTACATGAACACTTTGAACTCGAGTGAGGGGTACACCTACCTGATTTCGGACAGTACCTGCAAATTCGACGGTGGGAATGACTTCTTGAGTGATTTGCACACGCTTGAATTCTTGAATGGTATAAAGTGTTGTGGAGTGCCCAATCACGAATTGCATCTGAAGGTGGGGACTCCTGTTATATTATTGAAAAATATAGACCACTTAATGGGATTGTGTATCGAGACGAGATAGGTTGTTACAAGACTTTCCACGCACGTACTTGAATGCAAAATTCTAACTGGTGCAAAGGCAGGCGAAAAGGTGTTGCTTCACCGGATGAGTCTAACGCCTTCTGACTTTAGAATACCTTTCAAGTTTCAATGAAGGAAATTTGCGCTCCTGACACTACTACAAAACAGGGTTTTCACGTCGATTTTTTTTTCACTTTTAACGTCGGTTTTGGAACCGACGTCTAAACGGCCGACGTGAAAAGTCACGTCGATTTACGTCGTTTATGGAAAACCGACGTGGATTCTGTGACTTTTCACTTCGGTTCTCAACCGACGTAGATTCCTTGACTTTTCACGTCGGTTTAATAAAACCGACGTGGATTTTGTGACCTTTCACGTCAGTTTTTTCTTAAAACCGACGTGGATTATGTGACGTTTCACATAGGGGGAAAACCGATGTTAAATATTTCACATCGGTTTCTGGTTATATGTATTTTTTTTTTGTGCACAAATCCCAGATTTCACTCCAAATAATCTCATTTAAAATGCCATGATACAGGCATGTTCAAAACGCTTGTATAATCTATGCACATAACTAGAGACATAAATTAGATGTTAACCATTCACATAAATTGCCATTGGATTCCATATGGCAATCAACAAAGATACATGCTAAGTTTTTCATTCGTCACGAAACTATATTAAACAGGATTTCAAATGTGCAACACAATAAAAATTTAACATTCATCATCTGATATTATAAGTGCAGATTCTAAGGTTCTCTGTCAAAAATATACATGTTCACAGTTCAAAATACCTCCTCTAATGAATTATAGTTGTCCGCAATCTTTGAATATCTCCAGTACAACTGCTTTTGTGGCGGTGCATGCGATTGAGATGTAKGAGGAGCATTATACTGATGACCCTGTGGTGCAGCATAAGGATGCGATTGTCTCATGGGGTTAGAGCTCTATTGTTTCCGATTAAGGCAATCTATGATTTATCTACCAGACTATCCAAAACAAACAACGCTACTTTGTTTTCTCTGCAACATGAAACGTATCAGCAAAATCACGACAAAAAATAGGAATATGAGGAGCATTATACTGAAGACTCTGTGGTGCGGCATAAAGATGCGATTGTCACATGGGGGCTAGAGCTCTATTGTTTCCGATTAAGGCAATCTATGATTTATCTACCAAGCCCTACAAAACAAACAACACAACTTTGTTTTCTCTGCAACACGAAGCGTATCAGCAAAATCACGACACGAAAAACAGGAATCCAAATATTTCCGATAACCAAAGTTTCTTCACAAAAAAATAGAGAGAGAATGTTGGATACCTATTCCTATATAGAAAAGGAAAAGTAAATTCGATAAAGTGTGAATCACACAGAAAGACGGCTTCCTAAATCCTAACAACAAATGAACTCTCAAGCGGTGCGCCTACTCACATATAAACTTGACGACTAATTTTGCTTTTTTTGTTTTCAGATAATTATTTGAAATAAAAAACAACATTTTCTCAAATATAACAATTTATAACCATATACGATCCAAACACCGTGAAATGATAATGAGTTATAAATGGATTACTGAGAGAGAAAGGGCCGATGTCAACATCAAGAGGAAATATCAACATCAATCTGACTTTGCAAGGCACTGTCGGAAGAAAGAAGTAGATTGTTTCTGGAAAAAAAAAAAGAACTCTAAGAAGTTGCCAAATTACAATTTCTTTTTTCACTAATTTCATAATACATGACCTCACGTTACATACCTGATACTTAAAGACGAAGGTTAATAACAATGTTCTTATGTGAGCACCATCAACATCAGCATCTGTTAATATTATGATCTTGTGATATCGGAGCGAATCCTTATGATAATCCTCACCCTGAAAATAAAGGAAATTAAATAAATAGATGAATAACAGAATTCAAAACACAGAAGAATATATACATACACACACACACACACACTAAAGTTTAAAGAGCGACACCTTCACTCCAAGTCCCAGGCCGAGGATAAGATTTTGAATCTCTTCATTTCTGTACATTGCAGCTTCGTCCTTTCTCTTGATGTTCAGGATTTTACCCCTTAGAGGAAGCACAGCCTGTATGATGACATCAGCATATTGTTTCAAAAAAACAAATCATGATTAATATTTTAATCAACCGTCTGTAATTTTGGAACTAAAGTATCACCTAAAATCGGCGATCACGGTAACCAAGGTAAGCTGTGAAAGAGCGAACAATGTTAATTTGATATTGTCAATAATAATATGTAAAAGGACAGAAATGATTAGGCGAACCTGAACGGATTTGAATACATATACGAATGAGTTTCGTTTCATGAGAACAAATTCTCGTGACATGCATGCTTTGAAAAGAGTCCATTTGGACAGAGAATAAACGTTGAAACTAATTGAGTTCTTGTAGCTCTTGGACTTATCGAACGGCACAGAAAGTTCGTCACTGAGATTCTTCCCATGCAGACTCCTTATATTGCTTTGAAAACATATCGATAGATACGTAACTGTAAGGCTGCTGAGTTTAGTGCCAGTATTGTTCTTGATCTTTCCTCGAAATAACCTGAAAACAGTAAAATATTTAACTCATTTTGTTTTTCCCTTGAAATACAATAAATAAAAGGGTTAATTAATTTAAACTACAAAAAGCACCCTTAAGTTTGACCTAATTACAAAAAATAACCAACTAATTTTATTTTGTCTTACATTTACCTCTTCATAAGCAAAGAGTGGTTAGCCCTTTGAATTCTAACACTGAATCGAACTTCAGGGCATTTTTGGTAGTTTCAAAAGCTAGTTTTTTTTTTTAATTAGACCAAAACCTCAAGGGTATTTTTAGAAATTATCCCTAAATAAAAATGTCAACCCTGACTCCTGGATTCCTCGATGCTCCTGTCGTCGGCCTGCATCACAAAACACAAGGATGAGAATTTGTTCGAGTATTTTGAGTCGAGTTCTATTGATTCGTGTGTAACTCGGTRATTGCTTGTTATCAACGAGTCAAGTGTTGGACTTAGTATCAACGAAGTACTTGATAAAAGAACGTGATTAAAGTCTTGTTGTTTTTCAAAATTATGAATATCTCAGTGACCAATAAYTATGTGTTATAAAYTGCACCCATCGAGTATAGAAGGATTAATTTGTAAATTAATTACAATTTTTTTGGAAGAAAATTGTATTTTTAATTTTATYTTAGAGCATGTGCATTACCAACTTAGAGTTGCACTCTTYTTCTCACCGACTCCTTGGAAGTTTGTAGCTGTCCTCGCACATTTTGTCTCATATCATTACTATAATTTCTTGTAAAGGTAGAAGGTTGGTTTAGTAGACTTTAGCAAACTAATAATTGTACTTCTTATAAAGTAGCTTTGTGCATTTGGTTCCAACCACCTTGGTGGCTTTATTCTCTTCAAAATGTGCCTCACGTCTTTTAAGTTTACAGTGCATGAGTTGCTGGAAATTATTTGATTTCTCTACTATCAGTGAAAGGAAACACTAGGTTAATTCCACAAATTAAGGTATGAGAGTTCTTGCAATGATTCTCCCCATTAAGTCTCAGAAAGTGAGATATCTCATCTCAAAGGACCGAAATAATTGGTTATTAACAAAAAGGTTTTGAACGTTACCCGGCTATTAGAATATTGAACATCACAGTCGCTCCTACTGCAATCCCCGCAAGCTCCCCCACCTATTTTTATGGCAATAAATAAATAAATACTTGATTAAATCACATAAAAAAAACTATGAAAAAAGAAAGATTCTGCAGATGGTCTGTACATTGTACTAAGTTTTAATTAATTTCAATGAAGYGGGATCTGAGATCCTTCCCTTGGTTTTATAAGAATTTCAGAAGAAATAATAAAAAAGAAATAAAATGGTCTCTCTATATGATCCCAATTGCATTATAATTGTCAGATAAACCAAGTGGCATTTAACTTGTGGGACTGGGTGTTTTGTCATTGCAATTAATGTTCATTAATTAAAAAAGAAACTAAGGGAATGATCATGTGCAGATATTATGAAAAGCCAGTCGAAAATATCTGTATTTCTTATTTCAATAATCTGTAATTTATAACAATCTTGAAAAGAAGATGATAAAAAAAAACTTTTCTTGAGTTCAATCTTCTTACAGGAACTTCACTTATCTTTGAAACTAAAAATTACACTACCTGTATTTGCAACACAAAAATAAACCTAATTCTAAAAGATAATGGAGCTTTTAATAACGAACTAAAATAAGGATAAATATTTGTAATTTATCCATAACAATAAAAACAAATAAGAAAAAGMAAGAAAGATTTGTACTTACAGCTCTTGTATCAGTTGCACAACTGTAGTAACAACAAACATGAGGTTGAAAGTGATTATAAACTCCAAAGCAAAAGCTTGAGCATAACCCCCTTCAGGAACAGTCACCCCACCACCCATTATGGGATGAAAAATATCTTTAAGCTTAAACAAAGCTATTATAGATGCCACCACTTGTTCTCCTATTTAAACTGGAACCTGAAAAAAATTATCCAAAATTAATAGCCCATATCATAATTACTTCTAACAAAAAATTATTGCAAAAAGGCCCTTAAAACAAAACTATATGCAATATTTATTTATTTATTTGCTTACATGTTTCCATGGGAAATGCCTGAGAGCAGCAAATGCAATTGTAACAGATGGATTGAGATGGGCCACAGAGATGTGTCCCGTGGAGAGTATGACGATCATCACGGCTAGGCCGGTCGAGGCCGCCAAGCCCATGAGGGTCTCCTAGCCAGTAGTCTTTTGGTTCACAGTGGTTGTGGCTGTCCCAGCAAAGATTAGTATGAGTGTGCCTATTAATTCAGCTCCAACTTGATTTTTGACAAATTACCTGCTTATAATCTATAATTAAAGATGCTAAAAAAAGAATAATACTCCCTCTGTTTTAAAATATAAGTCATTTTAGAGTAAAATTCTTGTTTCACAATATAAATCGTTTTGCTTTTTTCACACAAATTTAGTAGAAGAAAGAGAAGAAAAAAGGTAAAAAGTGAATTGGAAATTGAGATATTGGAGGAGAGAGAGATATAAAAAGGTAAAAAGTGAATTGAGAATTAGATATTTGAGGAGAGAGAGTAAAATAAAAGGAATGTGGGTAGTTTACGATAACAAAAAATTAATTATTTACTCATTTATCTAGGTTTCTTAATAAGTGTTCTTTTTTCCAAAATGACTTATATTGTGAAACAAAGGGAGTAAACCTTAATAACAAATTATCTGCCTAACGACCATCAATGCAGTAGTCCCGCTGTTAACGCATGTATTTTACGGTGCTGCTCCAACTGTTGATCCACTGCAGCACACGTCTTCATATACGAATGCTTCCAGATATTGAACCTGTGATGCTTTTTATCCGAATCAAACTCCAAATCGGGATTGACTGAGTCCTCGTGCTTCTTGCCAGTTACAGAGTAGAGATGACGGCATCGACTCTCTCACATTCTTCGCCACAAAATGTCCCCACGAACTGTGCCCGTCAAATATCCCACAGAATATCATGTCTTCTTGGCACCCAAATTCCTAAAACCACAAAATCAAAAACACATTTAAAAAAAATCCAAAAACTTAATACAATTAAGAGTAGCTGAGCATATATAAATAAATATACCTCCCAAATGACACAACAATCTTGATTCACGCCTTTCTCGCCTCTCTTTGAGAAAACGGAAGCCTAAATTCTCGACCAGTCAGATGTTGACAATGCAGATGTTCGAAGGCGGCAACGGCAGGGTCGGATTCGAAATGGATGGAGGGACGGCGGCGATCGGAGAATGGCGAGGTGGTGGTGGAGGTGAAGATCTGGGTGAAGTAGCGTGGGTTTTGGTTGTCGAGGATGGAATTGGGTTAGGGTTACCGGGTAGGGAATTGTAGGGGTAATAGTAGTGGTGGTGGTGGTGGCGGCGGAGAAGTAGAAGAGTGTGTTTCAGGGCGGGCGGAGGCGGTGGTGGCTAAGAGGGAGAGGAGGAGGGGAGAATGGAGGTCGCGGGTTTCGTAGAGAGAGAGAGAGAGAAGGGAATTACAGCATTAATTTGATGAACGAATAAGTGCCGGGTTTATTATTTATTTTTGCATTTAATATTTTTTAATCAAACTTTTCACGTCTGTTTATTTAAAAACCGACGTGAAATATTTTAGATCACGTCGGTTTATTTAAAAACCGACGTGAAATATATTTTACGTCGGTTTTTAAATAACCGACGTTAAACTGCCGACGTGAAATCAATGTTTTGTAGTAGTGTGGATTTCATATGCGATGACGATAAACAAAGAGTTAGGGTCAATCACTTTCGAATGTCGGCCCCTTTAATCTAAAAAATCTCGTGTTTCAGTTTATGGTTAGTTATATATTGTTGTGTCTCGTTGTCACCCATCGAAAGGGTTTGAAAGATAATTAGTTTTTGGCGATGACAATTCAGGATCGAACCATGACCAATAACGTAGTTGTAAAAAGAAGTATTCAGTAAACGTATAATCTTAATGTTCATGTATATAAGTCTGGATTCGATTTTTAATCTATGCAGTGTGGATTTTTTACTTATTTTATCTCAATCTCTATCTCTCTATTTATTTTATATCTTCACATAGTAAATAATAATAAAAGTAATATTAATATAATTTGCATTTCTATATTTTAACTTTCTGTCCCGTGTATCCGTACGAGTGTAAAAAAAAAAGTTAATATTAAGAGGGTACAACAAGGTGTTTATATTGTCATTGTATTTATAATTTGTGTGGACTTGACTTGAAAGACAAATTTATATAATACTAAATCTTTAATTTGCACAAAAAAAAAAAAAAAAAAAAAAAATCGCCAGCAAAATCATGCCCAAATCCTACTAATAAATATGAGATTTCACACATTTTTCTTTTCACTCCCAACGAATCAGTAAATCTTTAAAATCCAGAATCATCTTAGAGCATCTCTAATGGAACACTATGAATCCCAATGACGTGACAAATATATTATAAATATTTAAAAATCTTGGTAAATGTGAATTGTGTAAAATACTTACTATTGGTGGAGAGGAGAGAGAAATAAATTAATTAATATTAATGAGTGAATAAATAAGGTAAATTGTTGAATAAACAATCACACCATCTAAATGTAGACGGTGTGTTAGACATTGTCTACATTTTATTTTTTTTGCCACATAATATGTGGGAAAAAATCTATTCCAATTGACATTCCATTAGATATGCTCTAAAATCATATTTTAGAAAAACTTAAAAAGTAAATCTTTAAAATGCAGAATCATCTTATATTTAGAAAAAGCTAAAAAAGTCTTTACCTGTCACAAATAGGGGTGTAAATGAGCCAAACAGTTTGTGAGTTATTCGCTACCCGACTCGATAAAAGCTCGCTCGAGCTCGTTTAATAAACGAGGAAACTCTAGATTCATGGTATTCGGCTCGTTAGCTCGTGAGCGGGTTCGTTAGTGAGTTTTAGAGTGAGTTCGTTATTAAACTCGTATAAATTAAACTAATAATTTAGTTTTAATTATAATTTTTATACTTGTTCATATGAAAAATATAGAAATATATATATAAAAACTTATTTGTTTACGTATCTTAGTAGGTGTATTATATACTTTAAAAAATATTTTATTTTATTTTTGTAATAAAGTAAAGATAATTTAATTAATAATTAATATCTTTTGAGCTCGTTTAGGCTCGATTAAACTCGAAAAAGCTCGCGAGCTATCGATATATTCGTTAAAAAAAGCTCGAGCTCGAGCTCGATAATAAACGAATAAGTTTAAATTCTCTAAACTTGACTCGTCTCGCCTCGTTTACAGCCTGAATACACCCCTTTTATTTCGGGATTAGGCAAAATTGCTTAGATTAGTCAAGAATCCAATATTGCGGCAAAATCTTTCTTTTGAAAACATGCGTTGATTATTTTACAAGTCTCCCATGCAATGCTATTCCGAACCATGATGAATTAGAACTTTGTGGCCAATGGAGTTATGCCGACACAACTAGGATATTTGATTCAAGCAATAGAGTAATTCTATCGTCATTGAATTTAAATGGTCCTGATCAAAACAAATAATTTCGTTGACTTGAGAACTAAAATATTAGGTACAAGCATGAGCGTTTATGTATAAAATTATTTTTATAAAATTACACCCATTCAGGTATTACAAACATCCTCAAAAATGTAGAAACAAAGACCAAGTGTGTATAATTCGTTACTTTAAAATATGATTTTTAACGTTTATTTCTTTAATTAATCTTAAGATATATATGATAAACTTACCTACTAGTTGACTTAACCTTGCACCCGATATATAAGTTTATGCAGAGCTGTCAGGATGGGTCTGGCCGTTGAGTTAGTCCGCACCGCTAATAACAAGGTAGGAGTATGGGTTTAGAACTCAATTGCCCGTTAACAGGCGGGCCTATATGGGCTAGCCCACTCGGACCACGAGTTTTGGCGGGGCAGGGGTGGGTTGGCCTGTCGCATGGAGAAAACGATGGTTTGGGTGATAATGCAGTGAATGATAATTAATGAGTTTTTCTGTTTTTCTATTTTGTTAGTAATTAAAATTGTTTTGGCTTTATAAATTTGTTAGATTATTTTGTTATAGATTTATTTGATGGAAACTAATTAGAACTTATTATGCAACTAATCATTATGACTGTTGGTTTATGTATTTAAATTTTGAATGAGTCTCTTAAAAAAGAAGAGTCTGAACTTTCATGTTTAGAGAGTATAAGAAATATTTTATTCAATTCTGCATTCAAATATGTAAAAAAAACAAAAAAAAAAAACTAACGGGCTAGCCTGCCCAACCCGCGGCCCATAAGGGAGGGGTTAGGGTTGGGGTTTTTCTCACCCCACCAAATGGTGGGTTTATGATGGATTATGGGACAGCTCTAAGTATATGTCCAATAACATACAAAACCATCAACTTTTTAGGAACATTGTTTTGTGTTTTAATTTCCTTGACTTTGGCCTGGGATTGGGACTTGGGAGGACGTTTCTAATCTTGCTTCTTTGTAATTTCCAGTGTTCATTTTCATTGAATAATACTATTTGGTTTTTCTTTATATATATTTTTAAAACAATTAGCCTAGACCCCACCCAGATGCTAAGTCTAGTTACATGTAGAATATAAGGAATATTTGATTAAAACGCCTGAGTCCAAAATAGCCAGATCTAAAAACAAGATATGGGAAATCCTTCTCATCACCATCTATATTATTACAACATCAGTTTTGGCTATTTTCTTACTCTTACATCCTTATACTCAAAATCCTCATAGGAAAATCCATCAGAAACCCGAATTACCCTCCAGTTTGTAGGAACCGTTTTTGGTCAGCTTTTCTATTTCAACAGAATTTATGACTACCAACAAGCCTCGCCAGGGAAGCACAAAACCTCCAGGCTTCTTGCTCCGGGACATAAGCGAAATCTACACGACCGAGCCTAAAACATCGAATATATCCTCAAAACAAGATTCAGTAATTACAACAAGGGCAAGTATAATCAGGATATATGGAGTGACCTGTTTGGCAACGGGATTTTGGTGGTGGATGGCGAAAAATGGCGCCAGCAGAGGAAACTGGCGGAGCTTTGAGTTCTCTGCTAGAGTCTTGAGAGATTTTAGCTGCTCTGTTTTCAGGAAAAACCGCAGCCAAATTGGTTGGCCTTATTTATGGGTACTCCAAGAACAAACAGGTTTTTGATGTGCAGGTAACATGTAAAATTTGTGGATTTTTACAATTTTTTTTTTTTTTTTTTTTTTTACTTTGCCCGGTCAAACAGGCCCGAAACTCTTTTTTTTTTTTTTACTATTTCTTTGGTAATAAATTCAATTTGTTGCAGGCTTTGTTAATGAAATACACTCTAGACTCCATATTCAAAGTTGGTTTTGGAGTTGACTTAGACTGCCTAGGGGGGTCAAATGCAGAGGGTAATGAATTCATCAAAGCCTTTGATGACTCGAGTGAATTAGTATATTGGGCGCTATGCCGACCCATTTTGGAAGCTTAAGCGATGTCTCAACATTGGTGGAGAAGCGATTCTTAAGAAGAAGATCATATTTTATTCATAACTTTGTGGACAAGGTGATCAGAACCAAGAGAGAACAATGGAAAAGGGACAAAACTGTGTGAGTACTATAATTTTGTAAGGATTAATTAACAAATATAATCTTCAGATTCATTCTAATTAAAAAAAACATTTTTAAAAATTACAAATACCTTGATAAATTTTAATTATATCTTTCATAAATTACATTATTTATGGCGATTGTTTGCAAATACCAAAAAAAAAAAAAAATAATAATAATAATAAATAAATAAATACACTCAGCTTCAAGGGGAAATTTTGATTTTTCATGTTTGCAAATGTCACCCGCTATTCTTTTTTTTTTTTTTTTTTTTTTTTTTTTAACGAATAAAAAGAAATCAACGTACATTTTATTCTACCTCATTCTACTAAAAACTAAAAGAAAGAAGGGTATATGATTTAAATTTCTTATACTGCTTCTGGTTTGACTTTACGTATAAATAAAAGTTTTTTTTATAAATTTAAAATTTACCTATCAAACACTCTCTATTAGAACTATCTTCAATGAGATGTTCATTGAAGTAAATTTTTTGCCACGTAAGTTCAAAAATTTTCTGGCAAAAAAAACAAAAGCAAAAAATGTTTATCACATAGTCTAATTCTAAATATGTGCTAGAAATTTTCAATAATCTTCCTTATTTATTCACTCATTTAAATTAATTAATTAAATTGACTCCATTCTCACTCAATAATTAATAAACTATCTTACACAATTCATACCATATAAGAAGATTTTAAAATATTTATATTCTGTTTGTCATCTCATCAGAATTGATAATGTTTCATTGAAGATGCTCTCAACTTAATCTATTTTCCTCTAAAAACAAACCAATCAATTTTCAACTTCTGTCTGTGAACACTTTCTCAAAAAACAAAGGTATTTGAAGTTTCGAATAGAAATTTATTTATTTATTGGCCAAACTATAATTCTTAAAAAAATAATTATACCTATTCTACATTAAGTTATAACTTAACTTTCTTAGGAACTTCTAATGTTTGATACACTTATTGTTTAAATATATATCATGATTGAAGAATAACAAAGAGGACATACTTTCAAGATTCCTGGTGGAAAGCAAGAAGGACCCTGAGACGATGACCGATCAATATTTAAGGGATATTATTCTGAGCTTCATTATTGCTGGGAAAGACACCACTGCCAACACTCTTTCTTGGTTTATTTATGTCCTTTGCAAAAACCCACTGATTCAAGAAAAAACTGCACAAGAAATCAATAAACTCGTCGTTTCTTCTCAACATGAAGCTTCTAGTGTCAATAATTTCATTGAAAGTATTACAGATGAAGCACTTGAAGAAATGCACTATCTCCATGCAACTTTGACTGAAACCCTGAGGCTGTACCCTGCTGTCCCAGTGGTAATCTTTATAAACCAGTTTCTTTTTTTGGCTAAATTGCAAAATGAGTCCACTAACTTATGTTGCTTCGCACTTTAGTCCTGTAGTTTTTTTTGGGAACTTTCAATTTCTGCAATTTTAGTTCACTCTCTTCACTCAATTTGAAATTTTGCCAAAAATTTGCAATTTAGCTCTATTTTCTAGATGCCTTTTTTTATGATTTTTTAAAAAATAAAAATCTCATTATACATATAGTATGTTGTCCTTTCAATGTTTAGGATGGGAGATGTGCTGAAACAGATGATACACTTCCAGATGGCTTCAAACTGAAAAAAGGAGATGGTGTGTATTACATGGCCTATGCAATGGGACGTATGACGCATGTATGGGGCGACGATGCTGAAGAATTTAAACCAGAAAGATGGATCAACAATGGGATATTCCAATCTGAATCACCTTTCAAGTTTGTTTCATTCCATGTAAGTGTGTATAGCTCGTCTGTACAAGAATTACATGCGCGTCATCGATCGGGTTATAATTGGTTGATCGATTTTTTTTTTTTAATAAATTGATCAGGGTGGACCGAGGACTTGTTTGGGAAAAGATTTTGCTTACCGGCAAATGAAGATAGTATCAGCAGCTCTTGTGCACTTTTTCAGGTTCAGATTAAGTGATGAGACTAAAGATGTAACTTACAGAACCATGTTTACACTTCATATCAGTGGGAGCCTTAATATCCATGCAGTTCCGAGAACAGGCTTTTGTTGAGAGTTTAAGCTGCGAGAGAAAGTTATTCTCACGTGCTGATGGGAAAACTGTGTTAATAAAACATATAGTTTGAATTAAAATAAAATTATGTTTAGATTTTTTATGAGAGATTTTGACGTTGTATCAAAATCCCATTTAATGGAACAGTGATAGAAACGCGAGAAGAAATGCCAATATAATTATCATATTGGTTTTAGTGTTTAACGAGTGTTTCATTATAGTTTCTTGTCCGTTTTTAATCTAGTGGTGGTTAATGAAAAAATGAAACCAACTATACTTATTGTATTCCTAAAATTTAAATAGAAAAGTAAACCATAATAGGATCATTTATTTACTAAATCTTAAATAATAGAAAAGCGGACCCTAAGTTTGCGATTTAAATAAAAATAATTTTTTATTCTTTTGCAATTTATGTTCTTTACTCTTAGTTAACTTAATCGAAATTACTTAATTGTGAAAATATGTAAGTCTGCGTTTTCGATGGAAGGAATAGAGGAGGGATTTGGGGGAAGGGATATAAAATTCATC
This sequence comes from Phtheirospermum japonicum, assembly GCA_014905375.1. Classification (NCBI taxonomy): domain Eukaryota; kingdom Viridiplantae; phylum Streptophyta; class Magnoliopsida; order Lamiales; family Orobanchaceae; genus Phtheirospermum; species Phtheirospermum japonicum. The sequence continues at coordinate 1,222,014 of BMAC01000040.1, forward strand.
GACAAATTAACCCATTTTCCATTTTCTAATTTCTACGCTTCAGTTCAAGTCCAAGCTTGTATTTCACATTAAAGCACAATTTCTGATTTGAACAACTTGACAAAGAAATAATATGTGAACCACAAAGTTTGGATGATTTCCTAAATTTCAAACAGACAACTGCCATGGAATGCAAGGCAAGAAGTACATGATAGTTGGGTTACATGTGCAAGTAACGAGTTGCCAAGCGACACAGGTGGAATAATAATACCATGGGAGTGGCAATTTTCACTATGTACTTTTAGCATCAAAATCTGCAACGCCAAGGTAGCCTGCTTTAGTCAATACAGGGTACACAGAATAGTTGAGGTCGGTACCACGTGCAATAACATCTTGATCAAAAGAACGTTGCATTTGCAAAACCTGCAACTGAATGAATTCAGCATATAAAATGTATTTGACAAATAAAATTCATTACAAGCTGATATATGCCGCTTACGTTTTCAAGCCGTGTCCTATATTCTAGAGTACCAGGTACAAAGCCTTTAGAAGCCAAAGCATCATGCAAACCCTAGTAAGATTGTTGAAAATAAATCAATACATTATTTCCAAGTAGACAGATAGAACGGAAGAAAATTTCACAAATTTGGTAACCTGTTTTATTTTTTTTCTAAATTAATTAATACATACACTTGGTAGTCTACCTTAAATTGCCCATCAGCATAATCATCAAATTCAAGTGTTAAGTACGCTTTTGGGTCTGGTTTATACACAGTAATTTTCACAACCTCCCCGTCCCAAGTACCACGGTTTTAACTGTCCCCTCCTGCAATCATAAAATAACAAGATCATCATTTAAATTTATTGAAAAAAAAAAAAGATAGCACATACTTCATCATAAACTTCGTCTGTAGCAGTAACGGAGGTTTCTGTTTCTCTTCTCTTGGCCTCGTCTGGGCCAGACTCATCATCATAAGGAACTGCTTTTCTCTTATCTCCAGTTTGGAGACAATCAGATTCAGAAATGCCCTTGAAAGATCGATCCTCAACGCCCTTGGAAGATCCATCATCCTTAACAAAGGTCACAGAAAATCATTAAACAAATATAAAATAAAAGGTGGACAAATCAAGGGTACGGTAGTTGCAACTTCACGGAGGAGAAGGAATTGGGGTCCATCGAAATTGGGAAAAATTGGGGCGAACGAAAAAACTGAAGAATTTCAACGATCGCCAATTCTATTGGAGCGGTAGAAGCGGAATGAAAGATCTGAAATTTGGGAACTGGGCCAGAAAGGCAACCGACTGGAAATTTTAATTGGGCCTGCCCATCAATAAAACTCTAAGAACACTTGGTCTATGTTTGAATTAAGAAAATTCAGTGGAAAATTATAAGAAATATCAATTTATATTTTTTCTTTTACAATTTTACGATCACTTAAATTTTTTTTATAAATATACTAGAATTTTTTTATTATTTTAATTAATTACGTACTTTTTAGGTTTTTTATTTTTTTCAATGGTTTTGATTGATTTTATCGTCAACCTTCATTTCTTTCGAAACACTTTCAACTCGCAATTGGGTTTTAGTTTGTTTAGGTATTTCTTCAAAACCTTTTTCTGAGAAAATATTTTTGTTTCAGGTAAAGTCGTAATTTGGGTTTTTTTGGGTTTAATTAATTTTAGTTTGTTTGGTTATTTCTTATGAAACTTGTTTCAAATTTGCAGTATTTAAGAAAATATTTTTCTAACTCGCAATTGGGTTTTAATTTGTTTAGGTATCTCTTCAAAACCTTTTTCTGGGAAAATATTTTGGTTTCAGGGGAAAATACTTTTCAAGTCGTGATTTGGGTTTGTTTTGATATAAATATTTTTTTGGGTTTAATTAATTTTAGTTGATAGGACTTTTTAAATAGCACAATGGTTAATAATGATCATTTTTTGGCCAAACTATAATTCTTAAAAAAATAATTATACCTATTCTACATTAAGTTATAACTTAACTTTCTTAGGAACTTCTAATGTTTGATACACTTATTGTTTAAATATATATCATGATTGAAGAATAACAAAGAGGACATACTTTCAAGATTCCTGGTGGAAAGCAAGAAGGACCCTGAGACTATGACCAATCAATCTCCTTGACAAATTTTCTGTGCTCCGCGAGAAATTTTCTCAAGTATGCAGACTTTTGGAGAGGAAGAGACAAAAGAAACGCCACTATAAGCGTGAGTGGGCTAAGCTCCGCCAGTTCAACCGTCAACTTCAAGAGGAGAAAGCCGATCTGCTTGAGTCAGTATGCCGGCTAACCACTACTGCCAGCGAGGCTCACTCCATCTCTGAACGAGCGGATAGGTATCGCCAACGCATCAAGGCAACTGAGCGCGAACTGTGGTGTGTCCGTCGGGTTTCGGCTTCTGATAAAAGGGCTTCTTCTTCTCACCCATGATGTTTTATGTGACCTGATTTCAATTTTTTTATTTTGATGTATTTCTGCGTTCTTGTCGCTTCTTTAGAAAATGTGATCATTTCCTTCATTTCATGTACTTCAATCAAGCTCGTAAGATTCTGTTGTATATCGGAATAAACTCTTTTCCTTGGATGTTTTCCATTTTGTTTTTCTTGCAATTTAAAGTCGGGTCTGGATAATCATCCAGCCAATTATCTCTTCAGCCAATCAGGGTTGCAACCCTACTGACAATCAAGTCCAGTATTTCAGGGTACCCACCCCATAACCACTCGGGACTAGAACTTTTTATTGACAATTAGATCAGGCTCGTCAAGGCACCCGCCTCTAGCCAATCAGGGCTAGCATTTCGCTGACAATCAGGTCAGGAGTTTTGGGGCATCCGCCTGTAGCTCATCAGGGCTAAAATTTTGCTGATAATTAGGTCAGGATTCTTGGAGCATCCGCCCTTAGCCAATCAGGGCTAAAATTTTACTGATAATCAGGTCAGGATTCTTGGGGCATCCGCCCTTAGCCAATCAGGGCTAAAATTTTACTAACAATCAGGTTAGTTTGCAATAAAACACAGATAAATTCAAACCACATATTTTATATAAATAAGCCTCGTGCATTAATCTCACACATAATACTTTCGTAGGTTTGCTACATTCCACGCTCGGGGTACTTTGACTCCATCCATCTGCTCTAATTCATAAGCCCCTCCTGCAAGAGTTTTCGTGACCTTGTACGGTCCTTGCCAAGTAGTATCTAGCTTTCCCTTGGTCTTACACAAGTCAGTTCTAAGGAAGACCAGGTCTCCTATCTGAAAATACCTCTTCACTACCGATTTATTATAGGTTGCCCTGATCCGTCCCTTCATGTGCTCCATCTTTACCACAACTCTCTCTCTCTCTCTCTCTCTCTCTCTCTCTCTCTTCCTCAATCAGATATAGCGCATCCTGCACTAACAACTCATTCTGGTTTTCATCAAAGCTATGTATTCGGTGGGTCTCCATAATTCTCTCCGCGGGAATTACAGCATCCATGCCATATACAAGGCTAAATGGGGTTTCCCCAGTGCCCTCCTTGGGGTTAGTTCGATAAGCCCATAGAATCGAACTGAGCTCCTCTTCCCATTTGCCTCCTGAAATTTCTAAACGTGCCTTAATCCCTTGAACCAAAATTTGATTAGTCACCTCGACCTGACCATTTGCCTGAGGGTGGTAAACAGACGTGAAATGCTGATCTATCTTCATCTTAGTGCACCAGGATCGAATCCGAGCTCCCATGAACTGCGTGCCATTATCGGACACCAAGATCCTTGGAACTCCAAACTGGCACACTACATTCCACAAATATCCCATTACCGCCTCTTTTGTAACTTTCGCTAAGGCTTCAGCCTCGACCCACTTGCTGAAATAATCAATGGCCACGATCAGAAATTTTTTCTGGGCTAGAGCTGCAGGGAAAGGTCCCACCAGATCTTTCACGAAGTTCTCCGCATCTTGCCTTATTCTCGGCCAGAAGTAGCCCGCCCGCATTATCTTGCTAGATAAGACTCTGACACCCATATGATTACCACAGCATCCCTCATGAATTTCTTTAAGCACGTGGATGCCCTCCTTCGCACTTAGACACCTCAGGAGAGGTTGTCTAAACCCTCCCCGAAATAGCTCTCCTTTGATTATGCAAAATCTGACCGACCTGATTCGTAGTTTTGTTGCTTCTCTTTTATCCTCTGATAGCTCTCCCTTATCCAAATATGCTTTAAGAGGGGAGCGCCAGTCCTCTTCGCTTTCCTTTAATGCATTAACCTCCTCTTCCCCATATTCCCGATGGGTCATCAATAAGGTGATCACTCTTTTTTGACAATCCGTTACTGAGCTGGCTACTTTAGCCAGGTAATCAGCTCGGCTGTTTTCTTCCCTAGGGATTTGGTGAACATCCAAAGAGTCCAAGGTATTAGCCAGCTCACGAAATCGGGCTAACTATTTTTGCATTTGCCCTTCCCTAGTCTCGAACTCTCCCCTTATCTGCTTACATACAAGCTGCGAATCCACATTTGCACGTATTCGTTCTGCTCATAACTCCTTTGCCATCTGGACTCCTCTCAACAATGCTTCGTATTCTGCTCCCTTATTAGATAAAGAATAGTTCATTCGTAATGCATACTCGGTGGTCACTCCCTCCAGGTCTACCAATACTATCCCTGCACCACACCCCAGGTTTTCCACTAAACAATTTTTGTAAATTGTCCACTCTTTCTTTTCCTTGGCAGAGTTGGCCATTTCTTGCATAAAATCAGCTAATGCCTTAGATTTAATTGCCAATCTTCCTTCAAAATGCATGTCGAACTCGCTCAATTCAATTATCCACTTTGGTAACCTCCCCGACACCTCTGGCTTACTCATTATGGACTTCAGAGGTAAGTTAGTGCGAACTATGATCTTGTGGGAGAGGAAGTAAGGTCTGAGTTTTCGGGTAGTTCCAACCAAGGCTACCATGGCCCTCTCGATTTCTACATACCAGAGTTCAACCTCATGTAAGACCTTGCTCTAATAGTACACTGGTTTCTTCAACTTTCCTTCTTCCCTAAGAAATACCGTACTCACTGCCAATCTCCCCACAGACATATACAAAATCAACCCCCTGATTGTCTTAGTCAATAATGAGATACCTGCCTAGTGCTCTTTCAACTTTTGAAATGCCTCCTGACACTCCTTATCCCATTGGAATCGGGCCTTCTATCGTAATGCTCTAAAGAATGGTAAGCTCTTCTCTGTCGATCTAGAGACAAACCTGCTCAATGCATTGATTCGCCCAACCAAACATTGGACTTCCTTGATATTTCTTGGAGGCGATATATCCATAATAGCCCTGACCTTTTCCGGGTTGGCCTCTATCCCTCTCTCCGTACCCATATACCCTAAGAATTTTCCTGCTCTTGCCCCAAATGCACATTTCTTAGGGTTCAGCCTCATCTTATATTTTCTCAGGATGTCAAAGGTTTCTCTCAAGTCATCTACGTGTGATGTTGCCTTGGTACTTTTAACCAACATGTCGTCTACGTACACTTCCATGTTTTTCCCGAGCTGGTTTTTAAACATTTTGTCCACCAGTCTTTGATACGTAGCTCTCGCATTTTTGAGGCTAAACGACATTACCAAATAACAATATGTTCCTTTTGGCGTTATAAAGCTGACCCGATTCTAGACTTCCTCAGTCAATCTCATTTGATAGCCTTGCGGGGCATCCATCATACTTAGTAATTCACATCCAGATGTTGAATCCACCTACTGGTCTATCCTTGGCAGTGGATAATGATCCTTAGGGAAGGCACGGTTGAGATCTCTAAAGTCGATACACATTTGACAGTCCTCCTCTGTCTTTGGTACTAGCACAACATTAGAGAGTCATTCTGGGAATTGCATCTCCTTAACGTGTTTACCACGTAACAACTTGTCCACTTCTGCCTCAGTAATGGCTTATTTCTCAGGGCCAAAGTTCTGCTTTCTTTATTTTACTGGCTTTGCTGTAAGGCTTATATTAAGACGATGTTCTGCCACTGCTGGGTCGATCCCCACCAAGTCTTGGGGAGACCAGGCAAAAACATCTGCACTACTCCTCAAAAGTGCGACCAGCTCTACCAAAACTTGTGGGCCCAAGGTCGTTCCTACTCGCAGGACCCGACCGTCGTCTCCCGGGATTACCTCTACTGACATCAGGTTTTCCTCCCCCTGGGTTAACTCAGGTCTGGCTTCCTCTGTTCTTACTCTTTTGCATCACCTTTCCTCTTCATTGCGCTGAACTCTCTCCACATACGTCTGTTGCGACGTATATTTGTCGCCACGAACTTCACCTACTCCATCCTGAGCAGGGAACTTCAGCTTCATGTGATAGACAGATATTATTGCCTGGAATTGTCTTAGAGATGACCGAACCAGCATGGCATTATACGAGGAGGGTGCGTCTACTATCAGAAAATGCACCGACCTGGTCTGCCTAAACGAGTCATCCCTTAACGTGACCAGGAGGTTAACTGCTCCAAGGAGTTTCAGGTCTCCCCCCGCTAAGCCTACCAGCGAGGTTGTGACCTCTTCTAACTCCACATTCAAATTCAGCTTCCGAAAGTAATCATAAACCATTATATCTGCCGAGCTTCCTGTGCCAACAAAGATTCGTCGCACGTTGTAGTTAGCAATGGTGGCTGTTATGACCAGGGCATCCATGTGTGGGGCTAGAATACCGTTCTCATATTCTGACCCAAAGCAAGTGTTTGGGCTCGGTGCTAACTGTCCAACTTCACGTGTTCTTCTAGTTAGGTCTTTCCAGCCCGTACATAACTGTTCTGGGTTCACTGGGAATGCTCATCCCACTCTCCTCCTTTAATCATCATGATTTTACCCCGCACTTCCTGAGATTGGCTCTCCTTCTGTGTGCTCGCACGACCACCACTTCGTCCCTATCTGGTATGGTATGGAACTGGTCCTTTTTATAGGGGTCAAATCTGAGCCCTTCTTTGAGATGCTCCGCCTGCACCATCTGTTCTATCTCGTCCTTCAAATGTGTGGACTCATCTGTATCATGGCCATATTCATTGTGATATCGACAGTTGCGATTAGACTTTTCCTTTCTTGGTTTCTGGGAATATGTTCTAGGCCATTTGAGGTCGAGATGTCGCTCGATTGCCTGTAGAATTTCTCCCAGAGGTGAGGCCAAAGGTGTATACCTATCAAATCGAGGACGACCTCCTACCAGATCAATCCTGGGCTTCTTTACTTGCGCCTTATCTTCCCTATCAGGTCGTTCTCTCCACTTCTCTCCATCGTCCTTTATCTTCAAGGCTTCTTCCAAGTTGATGTACTTTTCTGCTCTCTCTAAGAGCTCTCCGAATTTCAGTGTCGGCTTTACCACCAACAATTGGAAGAACCCCCCCTTCCTGAGCCCTTGAGCCAAAACATGCTCTTCAAAGGCTGAAGGCACTTCTAGTTTAGCATCTATAAACCATTTGATGTATCCACGCAAGCTTTCATTTGTTTTCCTTTTGCTTCAAGCTGAACAGTTCCTACGACATTTTTTAATATTTTTTACAACTGATGAACTAGTGTAAGAATGCAAAACTGAACTCATCACAGTTTCTTATGGAACGGGGGGGTGGGGTAGTTGGCTAAACCAGAGATGAGCCGACTTCGTGAAGGTCGTAGGGAAAATGCAACACATGATCGCATCAGAAAACTTGTGCAAGGTAGCTACGATCTCGAATCGGCTCAGGTGATCCCATGGATCCGTTGTCCCATTGTATTCAAAACCCATAGAACGGTAAGAAGTTGGGAGATCATCCCTCATAACCGCCTCCATGAACGGAGTGCTCCGCCGTGCTTGTCCTGTACCCGTGCCCTCTATCTTTCGTTTAACTTCCCTGACTTCTCTTTGCAGATTTTGCATCTGTTCAGTGAGGTCAAGGTTGGTTTTGCTTGAAGTTTCACTTTCTGAAGCAGAAAAGCTCTCTTCGTCCTCCTGAGGAGAAGTTGTGGCCATTCGCTGGGCCGTGCAAGGTGGCTCCATCTCCGCTGGTTGGTTTACCTTAGATAGTGGTGACGAAAGTTCAACAAATTTCTTTTCCACAGCCACCTCTACCGCTTTCCCGATGAGGTCATATAATTGCCTCAAAAAGGAATCGTTCAGCTGTCCTCCTTCTGCTTGCTGGGCTCCTCTTGGAGGGGGTTTCGTTGTGCCTGGATTAGCTGCCGCTGATGGCCCTGCTGTCTCCGGTATGCCCGTTGGCGTAGCAGAACTCGGTGTTCCGCCCATTTCCACCACCAGGTTTCGCCTGAGTCCGTCTGATGCCATACTTCCTTCTCACGTCTTAGCTTTGTTTTCCACAGACGGCGCCAATTACATCACCCTAAATATTATACCAAGAACACCTGCTCCTTTTCTGAGAATATATCGACCTGTTTCAAAAAAAATACGTTAGAAAGGACCACCGGGGGTTTTCTGGTGGAAACATCTTTGATGCTTAAGTCAGTTAAGCGTTTTGATCAGAATAAGTGAAATTAAAAGAAGAATGCTTAGAATGTCATACCTCATTCAGCCCATTTATTAAGATATTTATAGTTTTGGCTAAGTGGAGCTTTTCCGGGATCTCGTAAACAGAAAACCCGCGAATCCCGGGCCGTTACTCAAGATGACCTGACCTGGAAGCTTCCTTCCAAAGAATAGATCAATTTTACCGTTAAGCTCTCCTATGATCTGATCTCTTGAAACCTTATCTAAGGCTCCGAATGAGGTCGGGATAGTTTTTATCTAGTTGTAAGCTCGTGATCTGTCTCATCTTTCCTTCTCTTAAGGTTACCATCTCATCTCGTCCCAACCAGGTCAATCCAAGCTTGTCCAAGATGTTTAGCAGCCTGCCACCAGATCAGGTGGCACCATTAATTAATTGCACACACATGAATTGATCTTAGAAGTGAAAACGTAAATATGGTCTCTCATCATCAGAACGCACGCTGAAGGGTGGCGGTGAAAGAAGATAATCAAAAGGCAACAACTTTGTTAACTACCTTACCGTGGTTAAAAGCCTACTGTATTTGTAAATTGTAATAATAAAATAGATATCGATCCATTAGCTCACGCATCAGAAACTTATTTGGGTTAAAAGATTTTATAGTTCGAACTAAATAAAAGAGCGCATAAAGTCTGTCATAGTAGAGAAGATATTTAGTGGGAAAATTCACAACACTGGACAACATAAATGCAGAAAATTCCAAGTTTTGATAGCTAAATAAAAATCCAAATTTTCTTTGTAGCATCTATCCTGTTGAACAATTAAAAAAAACTGCAAATGAACAAAATATGATGAAGCTTAGCAAGTCTTTTATCAGAAGAGTGCTTTAAACATAAGATGAGGTATGATCACAGGAAAAGAGAAATCATGAGTGTTTTGTAAATATGAAAGGGTATATATTTCAAAGGCAAAATCTCAGGGGTAGTTTTTCAATTAACCTTTGCACATGGAAGCTTTATTCATTATTTCTCAGCACAATTCCTAAATTTCAAACAGACAACTGCAATCAAATGCAATGCAAATAAATGACTAATAGTTGGGTTACATGTGCAAGTAATGAATTACCAAGCGACACAGGTGGAATAATAATATCAGGGGAGTGACAGTTTTCACGATTTACTATTGGCTTCAAAATCTGCAACGCCAAGGTAGCCTGCTTTAGTCAATACAGCGTACACAGAATAGTTGAGGTCGGTACCACGTGACATCTTGATCAAAAGAACGTTGCATTTGCAAAACCTACAACAAAATTAATTGAGCATATAAAATCGGAGGAAATGTATTTGACAAATAAAATTCATTACAAGCTGATATATGCCGCTTACGTTTTCAAGCCGCGTCCTATATTCTAGAGTGCCAGGTACAAAGCCTTTAGAAGCCAAAGCATCGTGCAAACCCTAGTAAGATTATTGAATATTAATCAATACTTAACAATGTATCAAACACTACATTATTTCTAAGTAGACAGATAGAACAGATGAAAATTTCACAAATTCGGTAACCTGTTTTTTTTTTTTCTAAATTAACATTAATACATATATTTAGTAGTCTACCTTAAATTGTCCATCAGCATAATCATCATATTAAAGTTTTGGGGCCGAAAAAAAAAGAAAATACACACAGAATCAGGACGCTTTTGGCAATAGCGTCCCGATAGATTTTGTAAAAAAAAAAAAAAACTTACGGGGTCGGGACGCCTTTGAAAATGGCGTCCCGGGCAAATTTGCAAAAAAAAAAAAAAAAAAAATCGGCGCCCTATAACCCTAATACACGCCACTCTCCCATTTCTCACAACAGCAAACAACAACCGGAATGAGGCGAGAGCAACAAGGTACGAGATGAGAGTGGATATGCAAATGTAGAATCCATCGAGCATCATCCCTCACCGGTGATCCCGGACTACCCCGCCGATTGCTTCGACCAGATGAAGGAAGCGATTCCGAAAATGGTTTGGACGAACTAGATGATGATGGTCATGAAACTGACGAGAAATTCTTTCAGTTGGGGGGTAGCGTACCAGATGAAAATCCTTTTGAACCTAACTTGAATGAACTTGTCCCTACAACCCATAAACGAGCGGATAGAGGAAATGTATTTGACAAATAAAATTCATTACAAGCTGATATATGCCGCTTACGTTTCAAGCCGCGTCCTATATTATAGAGTGCCAGGTACAAAGCCTTTAGAAGCCAAAGCATCGTGCAAACCCTAGTAAGATTATTGAATATTAATCAATACTTAACAAGGTATCAAACACTACATTATTTCTAAGTAGACAGATAGAACAGAAGAAAATTTCACAAATTCGGTAACTTTTTTTTTTTTCTAAATTAACATTAATACATATACTTGGTAGTCTACCTTAAATTGTCCATCAGCAAAATCATCATATTCAAGTGTTATACACTCTTTTGGGTCCGGGTTATACACAGTAATATTCACAACTTCCCCGTCCCCAAAGTATAATGGTTTTATTTGTCCATTCCTGCAATTAAAGTAACAAGATCATCATTTAAATTTATTGAAAAAAGAAAAAAAGATAGCACATACTTCATCATAAACTTCGTCTGTAGCAATAAAGGAGGTTTCTGTTTCTCTTCTCTTGGCCTCGTCTGGGGCAGAATCATCATCATAAGGACCTGCTTTTCTCTTATATCCAGTTTGGAGACAATCACATTCAGAAATGCCCTTGAAAGATCCATCCTCAACGCCCTTGGAAGATCCATCCGTAACAAAGATTATAGAAATATTAAACAAATATAAAATAAAAGGTCTACAAATCAAGGGCACGGTAGTTGCACGAAAAATAATTAAGCACCTTCACGGAGGAGAAGGAATTGCCAGTCCATCGCGAGAATCAGTCAGTCATTATAAAGCTAGAGCCAAAGTTTTAGGAAAAATAGAGGCGAAACGAAAAAGAAGAAAGAATTTCAATGAACGCCGATTTAATTGGAACGGTAGAAGTCCAAGGAAAGATCTGAAATTAGAGATTTTTTAGGTAATATTAAATTAAAAATATGTATTTTTAATATTTATTGAGTAAATAATACAGAATGTTTCGGAAGGCTCCCGGTTTAATTAAATAAATAATATAAATTTAAATCAGAATTAAAAAAAATATGTTAGTTTCTAAAAACTTTAAAAAAAAATAAGGCGCGACATTATTGCCAAAAGCGTCCCGAACCAAAATTAGTGTCCCTAAAGTTTTTTGGCCGAAATGAAAAAAAAATACACACAGGGTCGGGACGCTTTTGGCAATAGCGTCCCGATAGATTTTGTAAAAAAAAACCTTACGGGGTCGGGACGCCTTTGGGAATGGCGTCCCGGGGCAAAATTGCAAAAAAAAATAAAAATCGGCGCCCTATAACCCTAACCACACGCCACTCTCCCATTTCTCACAACAGCAAACAACAACCGGAAGGAGGCGAGAGCTACAAGGTACGAGACGAGAGTGGATATGAAAAGTAGAAATCCACAGAGCATCATCCCCCACCGGTGATCTCGGACTACCCCGCCGATTGCTTCGGACCAGATGAAGGAAGCGATTCCGAAAATGGTTTGGACGAACTAGATGATGATGGTCATGAAACTGACGAGGAATTCTTTCAGTTGGGGGGTAGCGTACCAGATGAAGATCCTTTTGAACCTACCTCGAATGAACTTGTCCCTTATAACCCATAAACGAGCGGATAGAGGAAATGTATTTGACAATAAAATTCATTACAAGCTGATATATGCCTCTTATGTTTCAAGCCGCGTCCTATATTCTAGAGTGCCAGGTACAAAGCTTTAGAAGCCAAAGCATCGTGCAAACCCAAGTAAGATTATTGAATATTAATCATACTTAACAAGGTATCAAACACCTACATTATTTCTAAGTAGACAGATAGAACAAAAGAAAATTTCACAAATTCGGCAACCTGTTTTTTTTTTTCTAAATTAACATTATTACATATACTTGGTAGTCTACCTTTAAAT
>BMAC01000040.1:1234505-1257009 GCA_014905375.1 Phtheirospermum japonicum
TCAAGTGTTATACACTCTTTTGGGTCCGGGTTATACACAGTAATATTCACAACTTCCCCGTCCCCAAGTATAATGGTTTTATTTGTCCCTCCTGCAATTAAAGTAACAAGATCATCATTTAAATTTATTGAAAAAAAAAAAAAGATAGCACATACTTCATCATAAACTTCGTCTGTAGCAATAACGGAGGTTTCTGTTTCTCTTCTCTTGGCCTCGTCTGGGGCAGAATCATCATCATAAGGACCTGCTTTTCTCTTATCTCCAGTTTGGAGACAATCACATCTCACAACAGCAACAACAACCGGAATGAGGCGAGAGCAACAAGGTACGAGATGAGAGTGGATATGCAAATGTAGAATCCATCGAGCATCATCCCTCACCGGTGATCCCGGACTACCCCGCCGATTGCTTCGGACCAGATGAAGGAAGCGATTCCGAAAATGGTTTGGACGAACTAGATGATGATGGTCATGAAACTGACGAGAAATTCTTTCAGTTGGGGGGTAGCGTACCAGATGAAAATCCTTTTGAACCTAACTTGAATGAACTTGTCCCTACAACCCATAAACGAGCGGATAGAGGAAATGTATTTGACAAATAAAATTCATTACAAGCTGATATATGCCGCTTACGTTTTCAAGCCGCGTCCTATATTATAGAGTGCCAGGTACAAAGCCTTTAGAAGCCAAAGCATCGTGCAAACCCTAGTAAGATTATTGAATATTAATCAATACTTAACAAGGTATCAAACACTACATTATTTCTAAGTAGACAGATAGAACAGAAGAAAATTTCACAAATTCGGTAACTTTTTTTTTTTTCTAAATTAACATTAATACATATACTTGGTAGTCTACCTTAAATTGTCCATCAGCAAAATCATCATATTCAAGTGTTATACACTCTTTTGGGTCCGGGTTATACACAGTAATATTCACAACTTCCCCGTCCCCAMGTATAATGGTTTTATTTGTCCCATCCTGCAATTAAAGTAACAAGATCATCATTTAAATTTATTGAAAAAAGAAAAAAAGATAGCACATACTTCATCATAAACTTCGTCTGTAGCAATAAMGGAGGTTTCTGTTTCTCTTCTCTTGGCCTCGTCTGGGGCAGAATCATCATCATAAGGACCTGCTTTTCTCTTATATCCAGTTTGGAGAYAATCACATTCAGAAATGCCCTTGAAAGATCYATCCTCAACGCCCTTGGAAGATCCATCCGTAACAAAGATTATAGAAATATTAAACAAATATAAAATAAAAGGTCTACAAATCAAGGGCACGGTAGTTGCACGAAAAATAATTAAGCACCTTCACGGAGGAGAAGGAATTGCRGTCCATCGCGAGAATCAGTCAGTCATTATAAAGCTAGAGCCAAAGTTTTAGRAAAAATAGRGGCGAAACGAAAAAGAAGAAGAATTTCAATGAACGCCGATTTAATTGGAACGGTAGAAGTCCAAGGAAAGATCTGAAATTAGAGATTTTTTAGGTAATATTAAATTAAAAATATGTATTTTTAATATTTATTGAGTAAATAATACAGAATGTTTCGGAAGCTCCCGGTTTAATTAAATAAATAATATAAATTTAAATCAGAATTAAAAAAAAATATGTTAGTTTCTAAAAACTTTAAAAAAAAATAAGGCGCGACATTATTGCCAAAAGCGTCCCGAACCAAAATTAGTGTCCCTAAAGTTTTTGGGCCGAAATGAAAAAAAAATACACACAGGGTCGGGACGCTTTTGGCAATAGCGTCCCGATAGATTTTGTAAAAAAAACCTTACGGGGTCGGGACGCCTTTGGGAATGGCGTCCCGGGGCAAATTTGCAAAAAAAAATAAAAATCGGCGCCCTATAACCCTAACACACGCCACTCTCCCATTTCTCACAACAGCAACAACAACCGGAAGGAGGCGAGAGCTACAAGGTACGAGACGAGAGTGGATATGAAAATGTAGAATCCACAGAGCATCATCCCCCACCGGTGATCTCGGACTACCCCGCCGATTGCTTCGGACCAGATGAAGGAAGCGATTCCGAAAATGGTTTGGACGAACTAGATGATGATGGTCATGAAACTGACGAGGAATTCTTTCAGTTGGGGGGTAGCGTACCAGATGAAGATCCTTTTGAACCTACCTCGAATGAACTTGTCCCTATAACCCATAAACGAGCGGATAGAGGAAATGTATTTGACAAATAAAATTCATTACAAGCTGATATATGCCTCTTATGTTTCAAGCCGCGTCCTATATTCTAGAGTGCCAGGTACAAAGCCTTTAGAAGCCAAAGCATCGTGCAAACCCAAGTAAGATTATTGAATATTAATCAATACTTAACAAGGTATCAAACACTACATTATTTCTAAGTAGACAGATAGAACAAAAGAAAATTTCACAAATTCGGCAACCTGTTTTTTTTTTTCTAAATTAACATTATTACATATACTTGGTAGTCTACCTTAAATTGTCCATTAGCAAAATCATCATATTCAAGTGTTATACACTCTTTTGGGTCCGGGTTATACATAGTAATATTCACAACTTCCCCGTCCCCAAGTATAATGGTTTTATTTGTCCCATTCTGCAATTAAAGTAACAAGATCATCATTTAAATTTATTGAAAAAAAAAAGATAGCACATACTTCATCATAAACTTCGTCTGTAGCAATAACGGAGGTTTCTGTCTCTCTTCTCTTGGCCTCGTCTGGGGCAAAATCATCATCATAAGGACCTGCTTTTCTCTTATCTCCAGTTTGGAGACAATCAGATTCAGAAATGCCCTTGAAAGATCGATCCTCAACGCCCTTGGAAGATCCATCCGTAAGAGTTGGCAGTTTCTGTCGGAGGATATGTTCTATAGGCAACGTCTGATCTTTACAAATCCAGGTAAATGCACGTGGTGGTGCGTAATGAATCATGATTATAATTTACTGAATCTACCATATAAGTTATGGTTATTATTTTTATGTGTGTTATAACCGAAACGTGTATTATTATTTGGTAGGGCTGAATTTGAGTGAGTCTTAGATAAAGGATTTAACTTTGGTAGAGATTGAGAATATATTGAGACGTCAAGGTAAGAGCCTGCACGATTATGATTCTATGCCATTTCCGGAGACCGATGGTTGCGATGTTTGTCACAGTAGACTAATCCAGGATGATTTGAACTATGATCGTAGGGCGTTGTTTGCTGAGCATGCCGAACTTCTCTCGAAAATGACGAGTGATAAAAAAGGTATGTACTTCAAGATAATGAGTGGGGTCGAGTGTAATGGTAGTGCTATGTTCTTCGTGTATGGCTATGGAGGTATGAGAAAAAAGTATCTGTGGAGAAATCTATCCACTAGGTTGAGGTCTGAGAGTCATATCATGCTGAATGTGGCATCGAGCGGCATAGCATCTCTAATTTTGCCTGGTGGATGGACCGCACACTCCCGATTCGGTATCCCTCTGAATACACACTAAGGGTCGGATTGTAGTATTAAGAAAGGTACCCCGCTTGTGAAATTGGCGATTCGTTGAAAACTCATAATATGGGACGAGGCTCCAATGATGTACAAACATTGTTTTGAAACTGTTGAGAAGAGCTTGCAGGATATAATGGAGGATATCGATCCGGCCAACAGGCACAAGCTATTTGGTGGAAAGACCGTTGTGTTTGATGGAGACTTTCTCCAGATATTACTTGTTGTCCCCAAGGGCAGCCGACATGAAATAGTGAATGAGGCTATCAATGCGCCCATCATGTAGAGGCACTACACTGTGTTGATACTAACTCAGAACATGAGACTCCAGAGTCTCGGTGACAGACAAGAGCGTGCTGAGTTAGAAGAGTTTTCCAATTAGGTTTCCAACATTGGTGATGGAAAGATAGGAGGACCAAATGACGATTATGCTGCAATAGAAATTACAGATGATATTCTCCTCCGATATTCGTGCGACCCTATACATATCTGATATTTATAGACTCTATTGATGACCCAATGTTCATGAAGGATAGGGCCAATTGGCCCCGACTCTAGATGTTGTGGGGTACACTTACCTGATTTTGGACAGTGCCTGCAAATCCGATGGTGGGAATGACTTCTTGAGTGATTTGCACACGTTTGAACTCTTGAATGGTATAAAGTATTGTGGGTTGCCCAATCACGAATTGCATCTGAAGGTGAGGACTCCTGTTATATTATTGAGAAATATAGACCACTCAATGGGATTGTGTATCGAGACGAGATTGCTTGTTACAAGACTTTTTACGCACGTCCTTGAATGCAAAATTCTTACTGGTGCAAAGGCAGACAAAAAGGTATTGCTTCACCGGATGAGTCTAACACATTCTGGCATTATGATACCTTTGAAGTTTCAACGAATGCCATTTGCGCTCATGATTTCATATGCGATGACGATAAACAAGAGTCAGAGTCAAGCACTTTCGAACGCCGACCTTTATCTGAAGAATCCCGGTTTAGTCATGGTCAGTTATATGTTACTGTGTCGCATGTCACCCATCGAAAGGGTTTGAAAATATTAGTTTGTGGCGATGACAATTCGGGGTCGAACATGACCAGTAATGTGGTGTAAAAAGAAGTATTCATTAACGTATAATCTTAACGTTCATGTATATAGTATGGATTCGATCTATAATCTATGTGTGTAGATTTTTTACTTATTTCTCTCAATCTCTATCTCTCTGTTTATTCATATCTTCACATAGTAAATAATAATAAAAGTAATATTAATATAATTTACATTTTTATATTTTAATTTTTTGCATTTCCCATTTTTATAGGAACTTCACGAGTGTAAAAAAAATTTGTTAATCTTAAAAGGTACAACAAGTTGTTCATATTGTACTTGTATTTATAATTTGTATGGACTTGACTTCAAAGACGTATTATATAATGCCAAATCTTTAATTTGCAGGCAATTTTTTCTTTCACCAGCAAAATCATGCTCAAAACCTACTAATAAATATGAGATTTCACTTTTTTTTCCGCACTCCCAACAAATCAGTAAATCTTTAAAATCCAGAATCATCTTACATTTAAGAAAAAAAGGTAAATCTTTAAAATCCAGAATCATCTTATATTTAAGAAAAACTTCAAAAATAAATCTTTAAAATCCATAATCATCTTATATTTAGGAAAAGCTTAAAAAGTCTTTACCTGTCACAAACGAATACACCCTTTTTATTTCGGGATTAGGCAAAATTGCTCGATTAGTCAAGAATCCAATATTGCGGCAAAATCTTTCTTTTGAAAACATGCGTTGATTATTTTACAAGTCTCCCATGCAATGCTATTCCGAACCATGATAGTTGAATTAGAACTTTGTGGCCAATGGAGTTATGCCCACACAACTAGGATATTTGATTCAAGCAATAGAGTAATTCTATCGTCATTGAATTTAAATGGTCCTGATCAAAACAAATAATTTCGTTGACTTGAGAACTAAAATATTAGGTACAAGCATGAGCGTTTATGTATAAAATTATTTTTATAAAATTACACCCATTCAGGTATTACAAACAGCCTCAAAAATGTAGAAACAAAGACCACGTGTGTATAATTCGTTACTTTAAAATATGATTTTTAACCTTTATTTCTTTAATTAATCTTAAGATATATATGATAAACTTACCTACTATTTGACTTAACCTTGCACCCGATATATAAGTTTATGCAGAGCTGTCAAAATGGGTCTGGCCGTTGGGTTAGTCCGCACTGCTAATAATAAGATAGGGGTATGGGTTTAGAACTCAATTACCCGTTAACAGGCGGGCCTATATGGGCTAGCCCACTCGGACCACGGGTTTTGGCGGGACGGGGGTGGGTTGGCCCGTCGCATGGAGAAAACGATGGTTTGGGTGATGATGCAGCGAATGATAATTAATGAGTTTTTCTGTTTTTCTATTTTGTTAGTAATTAAAATTGTTTTGGCTTTATAAATTTGTTAGATTATTTTGTTATACATTTATTTGATGGAAACTAATTAGAACTTATTATGCAACTAATCATTATTGATAAGTCCAAAAAGTTGAACTACCAAATAAAGAGGGCACTAACCTCAAAATAGAGATCAGCGACCTGAATTGATGATTTCACTTGTTTCAGCGACCTTGAATGTTCTTCACAATCGTAGCAGCGACCTCGCTAATCCTGCAAAACAACGCCTAGAACGGGCCGGATTTCGAGCCCGTTAAGGCCCTCCGACGCTTAAGTTAATAAGCGAAAAGCACACTCTTCTTCTCTCAATAATACGGTGAAATCACAATAATAGCATGATAATGAATATAAAATAAGGGATAGAAGCCCCATTTTATAGAGATAGGAGAAATCCTCCACTATCTAGGGTTACCTTTCATAACCAGAATTCCATACGTACCGTGACTCTCTCACCGACTTTAAATTGGGACTCTTCCCATATGATAAGTTTCCATAAACATGAAACTTCTTAATATATATTACCGAAATAAGCCTGGGCATATAGCCCACCAGGCCCATATACATATTAAACTTTCAATCAGGCTCAAATACTCAGCCCAACCCATCAGAGATCACGACCCTATATGAGAACTCAKCCTCATACTACAGGTCGCTACTCCGGACACATCAGCTCGCCCACTTTTGAGGAACAGCCTTCGGCTCGTTCACCTTTCAAGGGCATAATATTGAGGAACAGCCTTCGACTCATTCACTTCTCAAAGATATAATGTAGCTCGCCCATCTTCCAGGAGGCACACCCTCTCCCAGAAATGAGGTCGCCTTCCAAAAATATACACATATATCACATAATATTACGTACGAATATTTTGGTCCACATCAGCTAGTCCCCCATGTTCTAGTTGAATAAGGCACGAAATCAGGTAGGACATGTAAACATAAAATCAAACATAAACAACATATGCACACAAACCATCATTTTACCTCACCAAATCATATCTCAGAATCATCCGCCTCGATCTCATCGAGTAACAATATCAATAATTCACTATAGATCATTAACCCCACCTGCGACCTACAAAATATCAACACACCGAACTCACTTTCTCAATCACAATATCATTATCGTTTTGAACGACCTCATACGCACAAGTCCCCAAATTATATCTCAAAATTTCATACTGGGTGACCTGAAAATATACCACTCCTCAATCGACCTGTAGCTACAAACAATCTCAGAATCACAATTACAAGCAAACCATAAAGTCAAAACTCGCTTCTTTTCTCACATCCCATCTCACTTCTGCTTCATTAAATGCAGCCTGCCACAATGTCGGGTACGTGTCACCCTAATGTTTTCTCGGAGTATAATAAATATAGTGGGCCCAAAATAAAAGACCCAAAACATTCCTTGAACGAAACCCTATTTTTGCCCGCTCCAATCTGTCTCATCACTTTTACGCCTCCCGATATAAAAATCTTTCATCTTCTTTATTCACCATTTTACGTCATTTCAAATAAAAAAAACACCATTACTGCTCTGCAAAAAAGCTTAAGGACTCACGATCATTCAGAGATTTCATACCATCACACTGCTCACCAACGACCTGCAAAAATGTGTAAGTCCCCCAAATCCTTTCAAATAGCAATTTTGATCACACTGTTAGATCTGTAATTGTGTATACTGAAATATTTGTGCTCTATATTACTCATTCCCTGAATGTATTTAAATTTTGATGGCATCAGCATCCCCCACCGATAATTCCCAAAATTCAACTCTCTCCCCTGATTCCGTTCCCTCAGAAAACCCTTTCATAATCGAGACTAGGCCAAAACAACCCCTATTACCCTCCTCTGGCCTTCGCGACGAGCCAGAAGGTAACATAAACTGGTCGGAGCTTCAAGCCCAAACCATAGCCTTATCTGAAATTCAAACCTCGAAAAATAATCTCCTCGATATCCCATCCTCCTCATCACTAGCCATCACACCCATTCCGGAGGGTGTCCCTCTACCCACATCTAGCAATCCTCCAGCCTGCGAGCACTTTAGGGAGAACCCTGTGACTGTAGCCTCTTCCCTATCCATTAGCGACCTGCCTTTTTCTTCTTCTTCAACCAAAGAAATCAAATTTAACTATTGGATACTACCCGAGCGAGCTAAATTAGAAAAATTTAAGAGAATCCTCAATCTACCCAAAACCGCCAAGATGGTCCTACCCGAAGGGCCACACGCAGACCCCTTGCGACCTGCGCCCAACCACATTACCCTTTACGACACATTATTGGTAGCGGGGTTTAGGTTTTCAACTCACCCCTTCTACGTCGAAATCTCCAATCTGTACAACATCTCGCCCTTACAATTAAACCCAAACTCCATGAAGTACCTAGCAGGATACCTCTTACTATGTGAATACTACAATACCGATCCTGACCCGGGCTTCTTTCACTTCTGTTTCCAAATAAAATATCAACAAAACTCGTTTTATCTCTCCGCTCGGTCAGGCTTAGCTCGCTTTCTCACAAACCCTCCTAACAAAGTCCCCGAGTGGAGAAAGAACTTTTTCTTTATCTATAACTCTGAAGAGTGGCCTTTCATAACCGAGCTAAAAAATCGCACTCCCAAACAATACAAACCAACCACCTCCAAAGAGTGCCCTCGCCTATACAAAAAATACGTTGATCAGCTTGAGGCATGGAGCAAACACCCCTTCGACATAACACTCCTCACAAACCGATCAGACATGTTCCGCTACATGGGCATTGACTCCCGCCCAGTGGCACCACACCTCGCCATCACAGCTGATGAATTCGGTAGGTGCTTTTAGGTTTCACAATTACACCTCATTATTAACAACGTAAATCAAATAATAACAATCTCTCTATGTAATGCAGTGGCCTTCATCAAGAACTGTGCGGCGACCCGTACCAGAGAGGAGCAAAAGCAACCCTCAACACAATCCAAAGCTCCCCCTGCTCCAGCGCCGGCCAACACAAGCGAGGCCACACAACAGGCTTCTGGGGCAGCTGGTGGCGAAGAGGGAGAGGCCCAGCTAGTCCGGCGACCTAGCAAAAATAAAGGCAAACGTCCTCTCCACGATGCTCCCAAGAGCCCGGCGGCGAGAAGCCCAAGCCCCAGCCCGCCAGAGCAGAAAAAACGTCGCCTTCGCAAGGGACCAGCGCCGATTTCAACTAGCGCATCCAGCTTGAGCAAAGTATTAGCTAAGCTGGATGATGCTGACGACGTCGAAGCTCTTCTTAGCGAGCACGCCCTTAAACAGGTATAAACAAAAGATCCTTGGCCATAATTCATTCAACTATAGACCAATATTCACAAAATGTAATATTTGCAGCTGAAGCCTCTGTTCGCCAAATTCTCGGAGGAGTTCGTAGCTCGATCGTCAGCGAGCGACCTCCAAAAAACCGTTGACGAGCTGACTATCCAAGCTGAGCAACAAACCCGGCAGCTCTCCCTGACACAAGGGGAATTTGATAGAACGCTCCAATTGTTGAAGGCCCGCGACGAGGAAGTAGCCATTTCTAAGAGCCAAATCAACAGTCTGAAGGATGAGGCCGCGCGTGTGAACAGCGAGCTAAGCCAAAAGACAGAAGAGCTTAGCCGAACAGCGACAGAGCTCGCCCTTCATCAGCAAAGGCTCCCCGATCTTATCAAGATGAATTACGAAAAAGGTGTATCTGAAGGTCGTCAAACCTTCCTCATTAGTGAGACCGGCAGAAAATTCATCGACGCGTACTGTCAGGAGATCATCAAAGCCTACGAGAAATCTTCTATCTATTTCGGACTGATGGCTGGCGGGGCTACTGAATGGGTTTCCAGTGCGGCCAACATGATCAAGGAGGAGGTCGCTGCATTGAACGTCTCGTACACCCCCAACATCGAGGCCATCATCAACAAGCTAACTCCGTTTAGCTGTTTCAAGGGCGACTGGACACAATCCATCTACGCAAAGTGGTGGCTGTCCTGTCAAAGTCGAGCAGCCCTGGCCGCGGGGGTCTACGCCGAGATGAAGACACCCCTAGACGACCTAATGCCCAATCAAGACCCTGCCGTCAACCCCACATCCGAGCCAGCTCGCACAAACCCTCCTGCTGAGGCTTCCTCAATCGAAAAAGTTGTTCAGAACATTTAATCACCTTTTAACTGTATAAACAATTCATCCACTATTTATTTTATCTATGCACTTTCAGTATCAAAAATCATAATCTTGCCATAAGATATTATTATGTCCTGCTCATCACAAGATCTCATATTGCAGACAAATATCTTAGTTCGTAAAGATAAGAATTATTCAAAAAATCATTAACACCATAACTATATAACCATAAAGAATCAAACAACTCGCTAACCACTCAAAATAATTTCTATCTCATTGGATCAGGAGAAATGTTATTTCAACTCCTCCTGTACCTTACTCACTCAGTCGGAAGGGGTACGCCTCAGCGCGGCTCGCCTTCCCCTTAATATCACAAATATCATGAAACACATTCACAAAGAACAAAATTAGTCATGCCACTGAACAGCTCGCCTGGTCGGGAGAAGTGCCCTCCGGTCCAGAGTCACCTTCTCCCACCACCACAACGACGCTTTCACAATAAAAAACAAGCATCAACTTACTATTACTTTCACTTTTACTGCGAGAGAGGTGCCCTCCAATACAAGAGTTACCCTCTCCCCAGTTCGCGAATTTAAATCACATAAAAATTACAACTCTTGATCGATTATCAGGTCGGGAGAGGTGCCCTCCAAGCCAGAGTTACCCATCTCTTTGCCATGATAACAATCACCTCAAACTAGTTATCTGAGAAAGATATACTAACTATCTTCTCACAAACATCCACCTTTATCAAAGGCTTGCTTGACCGGAAAAGGTATCAAAGCTACCCTTTTCTGCGCCATAAACAAAACTTTCAACAAATCATGAGGTCGAGAGGGGTGCCCTCCAACACAAGAGTTACCCCCTCCCACCTTAAAAACCCAGAAAATCATATTAACTCGCAAAAAGAGAAGACAAAACAACTTATCAAATTTCACCCTTCATATTATTCAATCATTTAGATAGCTCGCAGGAGAAGTGCCCTCCGACCAGAGTTACCTTCTCCCGCTATAAAAACTTACAAATTCCCAATCAACCACTAGGTCGAGAGAGGTGCCCTCCAACACAAGAGTTACCCTCTCTCGCCATAAACAATAACTTTTGAATCAAACATCAGGTCGAGAGAGGTGCCCTCCGGTCCAGAGTTACCCTCTCTCACCAAAAAGAACTCTAAAAAATAATCACTCTCAAATACCCAGGAGAAGTGCCCTCCGACCAGAGTTACCTTCTCCCGCGATCCTCCTTCTATGCGTAATACTTCTTGAAATGGCACACATTCCAACTCTGGGGTAAAATCTTCCCGTCTGCACCTTCAAGTATATATGCACCGCCTCGCAATACCTTAATCACTTTAAAGGGCCCAATCCAGTTCGGCCCCAGCTTCTTGGTTGCCTTCAAAGCATCAGCTCTTTTCCACACTAAATTGCCGACTTGAAAACAACGATGTTTAACTTGTTTGTTAAAAGCAGTCTGCACTCGTTGTTTGTAATGTTCCACCCGAGCTGCAGCTTTCTCACGTATCTCTTCAATCGTCTCGATCGCTCCTCGAGCCAATTGCTCATTTTCTTCCACGCTAAAGGTCGCTAAACGTTGAGAACCTCCAACTATCTCAGCGGGAATGACTGCATCCATCCCGTACACCAAGCTGAACGGCGACTCCCCCGTGGTGGTTCGGGGAGTTGTTCGATAGGCCCAGAGGACAGACGCGAGCTCCTCCTCCCAGAGTCCGCCTGCTTTCTCTAACCGCAGCTTAAGTCCCTGCACAATTATACGATTAGTAACCTCCACCTGTCCATTAGTTTGTGGATGCGCCACAGAGGTAAATCGCTGTTTCATCCCCATGTCATTGCACCATTTCTGCATTTTTCGCCCATTAAATTGGGTCCCATTGTCCGAGACTAACACTTGTGGCACTCCAAACCTGCAAAATATATTATCAAAAATAAAGTTCATTATATGCTGCTCGCTTATCTCCGTGACAGCCTCAGCTTCCACCCACTTGGTGAAATAATCAATAGCCACCACTAAATGTTCTTTACTGCCCGGGGTCTTCGGGAAAGGACCTACGATATCGATTCCCCACTGCGCAAACGGGCATGGCGAGCTCATTACTATCATTTCCTCAGCCGGTATGTGAATGACCGGAGCATGCATTTGACACTTCTTACAAGTTTGGACCAGCTCGCTTGCCATAGCCTTCATCCCAGGCCAAAAGAAACCTGCTCGCAACGTTATACTCATTAAGGCCTTTCCCTTTGCATGATCTCCACAATACCCTTCATGTATCTCTCTTAGCACCTCCATCCCACTTTCCTTGGCCAAACATTTAAGAAGAGGTCCAAACCGCGACCTCTTATACAGCTCCTCATTAATAGCACAAAAACGAGCTGCAACTCTAGCCTCTTTTGTTGTCAATTTCTCTGCGCCCTCTTGCGCTTTAAGGAGAGTATCCCAAATGGGTGATCGCCAATCATCCTTATCTTCAATATCCATAACCTCTACACCCCTCTCTATACTACTATTACCCAGTTCCATCAATGTGATTTTTCGAGTATCACAGGATACTAACGCTCCTACTATCCGAGCGAGCTGATCCGCCCGGATATTCTCAGCTCGCGGCAGGTGCTCTAGCTTGAACTCATCAAAACAAGCTGCTTGCTCTCGTAATATACCCAAATACATCGCCATATGCTCCTCTCTAGCTTCGAAGGAACCGTCAAACTGTCGAGCTACCAGTTGTGAATCAGTATATGCCCACAGCCTTCGAGCTCCCAACTCGCTAGCCATCTTAATCCCTTGTAATACAGCTTCGTATTCAGTTCATTGTTGGACGCCTTATATCCCAGCTTGATCGCAAACTCTAAACTCTCTCCTTCTAGGTTAGTTAGTACAACACCTAACCCCGCTCCTGAGGCCATAGTCGACCCATCCGTATACAAGGTCTAGGCTTTTACCTCTTTATTCTCATCGAGTGGCCTCGTCATCTCCTGCAAGAAATCTGTCAATACTTGTGCTTTGATAGCCACCCTTGGCTCATAAACCACGTCATACTCACTCAGCTCCACTGCCCATTTCACCAATCGCCCTGACACGTTTGGATTGCCTAGGACTTGTTTGAGGGCAAAATTGGTACGTACCTTCACTCTGTGGCTCAAGAAATAAGGCCTCAACTTCCTGGCCGTACTTACAAGTGCAAACCCTCCTTTCTCCAGCTCGGTGTAATTCAGTTCAGCTCCCCTCAGCATCCTGCTAATATAATAAATAGGTCTCTGCAAACCTGCTTCTTCTCGGATCAGGACAGAGCTCACTGCGACCTCCCCCACGGATATATACAAAATCAAATCTTATCCCGGCATTGGTTTGGTCAATAGTGGTATCTCTGCCAAGTACTTTTTCAGCTCGTCAAAGGCACTTGCAGCCTCCTGTGTCCACTCGAATCTAGACCCCTTTCTTAGTGCCTTAAAGAAGGGGACTCCTCGCTCCGCCGACCTGGAAATAAAACGACTAAGACCTGCGATGCGCCCCGTAAGTACTTGCACATCCCGCACTGTGCGAGGGTGCGACATCTCCAAAACAGCTCGCACCTTCTCAGGGTTCACCTCGATTCCTCGCTCCGTCACCATGTAACCCAAAAATTTCCCTGATCGCACCCCAAACGCACACTTATTCGGGTTAAGCTTCATCCCATATTGTCTCAAGATAATGAAAGTCTTCTTCAAATCTTCAACATGGGAATCTGCTTTTTTGCTCTTCACCAGCATGTCATCCACATAAACTTCCATGGTGGTCCCTAGCAAATCCTTAAACATGCGATCCACCAACCGCTGATAGGTCGCACCTGCATTCTTCAATCTAAAGGGCATGGAGACGAAACAATAAGTACCTGTAGAAGTAACAAAACTTACTTTGGGCTGATCTTCTCTCGCCAAGGGTATTTGGTGGTATCCCTGTGAGGCATCCATCATACTCAACAGCTCGCACCCCGAAGTAGAGTCCACCAACTGATCAATCCGCGGCAAAGGATAGTGATCCTTAGGACATGCCTTATTTAAGTCACGAAAATCCACGCACATCCTCCATTTTTGAGCTGGTTTTGGTACCATCACAACATTGGACAAGTACTCCGGGAACTGAATCTCTCTTATATGGCCCACTTTCAACAATTTTTGCACCTCTCCTTCAATCACCTTGTCCAGTTCCAGCCCAAAGTGCCTTCTCTTTTGTTTTACCGACTTTGCCCCCGGGTCTGCATTCAAATGATTCTGCGCGACCTCTGGTGAAACACCCGTCAACTCTTCATCACCGAACGCAAAAATATCACGAAATTCTCGCAACAACCCTATCATCTCGTTCTTCAACTCCTCAGGTATTTGGGTACCTATCCTCGTGGTATATTCCGGATGTTCTTCTTCCAGGGAAATCTCCATTAACTCCTCGTTCGACTGAACTGAGTTCTCCTGTTCTTTCATTTTCTTGGGATTGAGCACCCCTTCCGGTTGATCACTGCTTCTCCCTCGCTTATTCTCCATCAACCCTTTTCTGACCGCCATCTGATAACACGATCTGGCGACCTGTTGTTCTGCGACAACCTCACCCACTCCGTTGCCTACTGGGTACTTGATACTCATATGATAAGTTGAGGTTACCGCCTAAAACGCATTGAGGGCAGGTCGTCCCAGTATCACGTTGTAGGCCGACCTCCCCCGTATGATCAAAAACTTTAAGCTCTTCTAGACTCTCAACTCTTCTCTTCCCAACGCCACTTGCAACGTCAGCTCGCCTTCTGTGTTCACCTGCGCCCCATTAAAAGCATATATGGGCGTGTTCACCGACCGCACTCTTCTATCTACTTCCATCCGATCAAGGCAGTCTGTATATATAATGTTCACCGAGCTTCCATTATCTACAAATATCCTGCTGACCTCATAACCCTCAATCTCCGCCTCGACCACCAATGCATCATTATGATCTTCCTGTAGCCCGCGCCTCTCATCGGGGCCAAAAGAAATGACCGGCCCTGCTACTTGAGGCTGTCTGCTCACACTGGCGACCTCGCTTACGCCCAAGCGGGCTGACTTAACATGCCGTTTCCTCGCATTGTTAGAATCACCATCCGTTGGCCCTCCGGAAATCATGCTTATTCTTCCTCTATTTCTCCGTGGCCCTTCCTGTCTCTGATTTCCCTGCCGTCCTTGCCTCGCGACCTGCTGCTGAGGCGGGCTCCGAAGTGGTGGTGGAGGTAACGCTTGCCCTTGTTCGCGCGGCTCCTTCTCTTTATAGATCACTTCCTTCAAATGCCCTGCCTTTATCAATCTTTCTATTTCTTCTTTGAGGTGCCTACACTTCTCAGTGTAATGCCCATAATTATTGTGAAATCGACAGAAGGAGGCAGTCTTGGGGTGAGTGGGGATAGGTGTGCGATCTTCTGGCCACTGTATGGCATCAGGCACAGAACGCTCCATAATGCTGAACACCTTAGCCCGCGGATACGTTAATGGTGTGAAGTTTTCTTGTTTCCAATCGCGCGCGCTCGCCTCCTGCCTCGCACTAACCCCTGCACTCGAAGCCAGGAGCCCACGCACTCCCCTCCTTGATTCTCTCCTCGGGATAACTTCTCGCGCCTCCGTTTCCGACCTGCCAAAACGCACTCTATGTTCCTCTTCAGCCTCCTCCACTTGTATGTATTTATGACATCTTGCCAAGACATCATCATACGTTCGCGCCTCTTTTTTCACTAATGATTTGCGCAAGTCTTCTCTCCTCAATCCTTGACGTAAAGCTCCAGCCTTCATCTCGCCAGTGGCAGTGGGCACTCCCAAAGTAGCACTGGTGAATCTTTTGACATACTGCTTGAGCGTCTCGTCAGGTCGCTGTACCATGGTAAAGAGTGACTGCGGCGTCCTTGCACCCTGTCGGGCACTGGAGAATTGCTTCAAAAAGGCAGCTCGCAACACTGAGTAACTGGTAATTTTTCCCCGCGGGAGTTGATAGAACCAATTTTGCGCGATCCCCCTCAGGGTGGATATAAAAGCCCGGCATGCCACGACATCCGTGTAGCTGAGTAGCATTCTCGCATTTTCAAAGAGCTGTAGGTGCTCAACTGGATCCGTTAACCCCCGATACTGCAAATCCAGCGCCTTATAGTTTTTAGGCATTGGTGCATGCATCATATCCTCCGAGAAAGGATGTCCTTCCTCTCCTTCCAACTTATCTCCATCCACTCGCCTTTGTAATTTTAGCATGGCCTCCTGCAGCTCTCTAAAGGCTTTACTATGTGGTCCCATTTCACTCTCTCCTCTTCCTTCTTTGGAAACATTACCGCTTTTCTTAGTTCTCGCCTGAGACTCGCCATCCGTTTCGGAGGTCGGGGTCTTGCTATCACTACTATATCTGTAATGTCGTCGACTACTTCGCCTGTAATGACTCCGCCTTACCTTCCGTCCTCTTGCTCGCTGTCTACGAGTATGAGAGCCCACAGACGAGGTGGAACTTGAAACATCCTGCTTTCTCCGCTTGCTCCGCCCCCTTTTGCGAGATAATCTTTTCGACGTAGATTTCTCGCCCCGCTCTACTTTTTTAACCGCTGACTCCTCCTCCTTCTCGCTATGAGATCTACCGCCTTTCTCCTTCCCCGTACTCAGCTCGCTTGCTAAGTATCTGCGTAACTCCTCCTGCTTCTCTAGTGGCACGAAGTCCATGAGTCCATCCAAAAATCCTTTTTTACTATGACAAGGTTTGTCCTTCCGCAAATCTTCTCCTTCTTTCCCCTCCACATGGATCGCCTTTTGCGCCTCGGGCTCCGGTGTTTTCATCTCTACGTCTTCCGCCAATCCTCTCCCCTCACGCCTCCTGGGGGAAGGCGGTGGTGTACTACCAACGCCCTGGACAACTGGATCCGCCTGAGGAGGCGTCTTTCCATCTTTTGCTTCGTCTTTCTCATTAACGTCCGACAGCCTATTCTTTCTGTTCTTCTTGTTATTCGATAGAGAACCATATAGTAAGGTTCTTGGAACTATGTTGTTATCCTTCATGTTTCGCATGAGGTTTATGTGTTTCGATCTGATCATTTTTTGAATGAAAAATAGCCTGAAGGTTGCAAAGAGCAAAACCCGCATACTTTGGGTTGTTAATAATAAGAAAAAAAATATATTATGTGGCAAACCATAAAAACACGACAAGTACAGGTGGCAAAGAATTTCTGTCCCTAGAATTAATTCCAATATTAGCACCCCTTTGTTAGAAATACGGTTACCTATTTATAGAATATATAAAGTTTATTTTAAGGTAAATTGTTTAATCGTAATAACTCACCCACAATTAGCGCTCCCCCTAAAGACGCTCTGTACTGTATCCCTTTCAGATTCCAAACACCTAGATGTATCCTTTCAGATTCAAACACCAATTGAACACCCTCTAACTTTCCATCTCCCCCGAAGCAATCATCAAGATCAAATCAAATTGTGATTGATTCTCAGATCAAGAAATCTCAACAAATTTTTCTAATAATCTTTTGAATCAGATCCTTTCTCCCTCAAAACCCTAATCATTTTCACTTAAAATCCACAATCCCTTTGATGGTCAGAAAACACAAATCAAACAAAAAAATGATGGAGGTTGTCCCAAAAACTAGTTTGTCGACGGAGGAGATAAGGACTCGTTCCAAAAAAACAAGTCACAAGAAGAATCCGATAATGAAGAACCGCTAGTTTTCGATGTTTTTTGAGAGGGGCAAAAGTGTCGTTGTTGCTTCAGCGTCGGAATCCGATTTAGAATCTCAATAACAATTGGATGCGAAGAAGATAAGTCGAGGCACTTTATTTGCCCACAAAAAGAAGGAAAGTCCGAGAAACAAAATTTATGTTTCAAATTCCAAAGGCAACCGCAAAAGATCCAGTAAAACTTTTAACGAAGATGATTCCGATCGACCCATAAAGGGAGCAAAATCTCACAAACACATTTCTGTCAGACCCGACAAACACAAACACAAGGTTTTTGACAAATCCATTTTTTAATGTATTTTTTGTGTTTTGTATATACTATATCCCTAATCCTTTTTTGACTAATATGTTTATACAACCATTGTTTTCGTTCAAACGACTTTTCTATTATTTGTAAATGATTTTTTATTATAATTAATTTTTTTGATTGACAGTATAAGCAATTGTTTGTAAATTTTTTTATTATGTTTATATTATAATACTTTAATTATTGTTATTATATTTTTATCACAACTTTGAAATTGAATTTCTGACTTATCGCAAAAAACTTCAAGGTTCTTTTTAATACTTCTTCCTCTTGAATAACTGATCTGCTGCCACGTCACCACGTTCAAGGTTGTCATGGTTGATATCATCAATATCACGTGGTATCTCAACCATTTTACTCGAAACTGAATCAGCCTCCTGCACAATTACATCCGCTGTCTCATTTGCAAAATCGAAAATGCTCAACTCTTTTAAGTGCGTATCAGGTAACATTGCACCCCTCAGACGCTGCACTTGCGTTGAATTGGTTTCTCCAACATGTATGCCTCATCCGGGTGTCGCAAGGAAACTTACAATTTCACTCCCTATCTCTTTTATTGTCGTGCATATTGGAAGCTTCGTATAATCGGTTTCCTTCGCCTTCAACTCTTTATAAAATTCTAGGCATGTATCATTTTTTATTGAAATTGGTGGATATTCGTCCTTCAACTGATACTTCAACACAATACGTTTATACCTTGTATCAACTTTTATTTGTTCTGCAACAAGCTTCACCATCTCTTCATACCTGCAACTTGCACCAATTGCAACCCCTGCCACATCGAAGTTTATGTATTTGTTATTCTGGTCCCACTCACCATTATAATGCACGAACATAAGCGTTGCAGCCATGTACTGTTAACATATGGGAGTTAAAATTTATTTTTGGAGGAAAATATGTTGTTTACACTCTGCACAAATTCAATTAGTAATAAAGAAAATCATTACTCTGGACATGTATTCTTAAAGGATTTAAGAAGCATCTTTAAATATATTCATTGAACCCTAAAATAGCTGCTCACACTTCCAGCATATATCATTAGCTGACAAATCGCACACATATCGCATATTTGCAGTCATACCTTTTTTACTTTTCCAATTTATAAGTTCGATTCGCGCATATAATGACCAGCGCATCCTTTAAAATAAACAAACATTTTTGGGCAATGAACAACATACTATTATTACGACTATAAACACATAAAATATTTTTTTTTCCAATAACCGAGCATTGAAATATATTCTGTTACAAGTTTTTTTTTTTTTGGTTTACTACAAGCAACCATCGAATATATTAAATATACATACTATTAATTATGTGTTTGTATATATATATATATATATATATATATATATATATATTAGTATATATATAATATATATATGGGGGTTTTCAAATGAGAATCATGTCATTATATGTGAACCTGCGAACTAGGGCTTTTATTATATACCAACAGTGTATTATACAATCAAAGCGCTTTATTTGATACTAGTGTAATAACCCGCGTATTACGCGGGCAGAACGAAATAATACATAATAAACGAAATAGAAAAAAAAATATAAATAGTGGAAATAGAATTGTTCATGCAATAAAGAAAAAGTTTATTTGAGGTTCTGAAAAATTTCTTTGTACACAATATTTGTTGTCTTACTAACAATGTTTACCATCGTCGTCGCAGGAATAAAATTATTAATCCTTTACGACATAAAATTTTAAATTCAACTCTCAAATAAATTAACATATCGAAACTTCATATGTATTAATATTTTTTCATTATTAATGTATATATTGTAAATTTATTATTAATGCTTGAAGATAAAAATAACGAAAAAATTATTATAACATTAACTAATGAAAAGAGATTATAGTAACCATTAAACTTACCAAATTAACGAAACTTATATTAATGTATTACTCTAATTCATTTTCAATGAAATAATATGTCATATATTTAAATATATAATATTCTATAGAAGATAAGCATATGTTCTCTTCCAACTGAAACCAAGAACCTTTGCGGAGTTTGTTCTGCAGTTTGTAGCGATGACGCCGTGAGCTGTCTTCGCAGCAGCAGGCCGAGCACCACCGCGACGCCCAGTACAAGGCCCGTTGTTTGGCCCAAACTATTCTCTCGCTACAAAACGACTCCGCCGAGCCCGAGCTCGAAATCGAAATGGTGCCGCAGGCCGAAGAATGAATGAATAATAAAGCATACACTCAAACGATAAAATTTTGTCATTCAATATAAGGAAAAAAAAATCAACAATTTAAATAAATGAATACTTATTATCAGTAAATTACGCATAACTGATATATAAAATATGGATTAACAATTTCATTTTCATCAACCTTTAAATCATAAGTTATTGTAATGTTAAACAATATTTTCAATTGATAGACCAATGGAAATTTTATATATTTAAATGGGAAGATTATAAGTGCTTTACTACTGGAAATAGTATAAATGTAAATGAAATTATTATAATCGGTAGACAATTGGAAATATAATTAATTGAACCATAGGAAATATTATAATTGGTAGACAAAAGGAAAGATTTTATATATAATCTAAAGATTATAATTTCTAGACAAATGGAAAGATTATAACTTTAAACGGAAAGATTATAATTTGCAGATAAATGGAAAGATTATAACTTTAAACGGAAAGATTTTAATTGGTAGATTAATGGAAAGATTATCACATATAAACGGAAAGATTATAATTTATAGTCAAACATTAAGATTATAAATTTCCATAAATTCTTCGTTGCTCAAGAAAAGAAATCTGATAATTATAAAGTTGTATAAAGAACAATAGTAGTACGAAAATTCTTATAATAGGAAGAGTGCGGTAAATCTGTGGTTGTGATATCAGTGTTGAAAAAAATAGGTCAACATTTATAAACATACGTATCAAATAATCATCATAATGTGTAGTTAATTTTGGTAATGTTCAATAATTAAGAAAAAAAATTTACGAAACAAATATATTGGTAGATTGATCTGCAAACGAATTGGAAAATTGAGATCTGAAAATATTGGAATCAATATAATAGGGTTCTGAAAATCCTGTATATGAACTATCCGAGAAATTCATATGAAGAATTAAAGAAAGATATCAGATCTGCAAAGAATTATCCGAGAAAATTCATATAAATAAAATTCATATGAAGAATTAAAGAAAGATATCACATATGAAGAATTTAAGAAAGATATCAGATCCCCCATTCTGTATATGAACTATCCGAAAAAGTTCTGTATATGAACTATCCGAGAAATTCTGAAGGTTAGTTGAGTCTACAATTCCGATTTTTCCAGATCTGCAAGGAATTAAAGAAAGATATCAGATCTTATTAAAATCTGCGTACATGAACAAAACTATGAGTCGTGAAAAATATATTCACAAATTTGTTTCAAGATTAGAAATACTTGAAACGAAAAAAAAAAAAGAATAAACACGAAATAGAATAGTTGGGGAGGAAATCTGAGCAACGTCGTTCAGAAAAATTAAAAAAATAAAATGATACGACAAAAGGCTGCAACACAGCGACCACAAATGGGAGTATTTTAGTGAGAAAGTAGGCTGTTTTGTTTTGAAAAAAGACAATGGACAACAAAGAAAAAAAGTTGTTATTTATACCAGGCTAAAAAATCTCCTTTTGGTAAAAAATATTTCGAACCATTAGAAGCTGCCAACTCAAAAACCGAATCTACTATAAGATGACACATGTCATCCGGAGCAGTAGTTAGTTGACACATAGGCTAGGGTGTTAGCAGTATTAACAAATAGGTGGATTTTAGTTATATACACCATCAGTGCTTTTATTATACAATCCTAATACTTTTAATCAAATAAGGAAATATACAAAAAATCTGATCCATCCATTTAATTAGATCTAAGGTCCATAATTGACCTAAGTTTACATATAAGGACATGGTTCTCATTTGAAACTAATCCTATATATATATATATATATATATATATATATATATATATATATATATATATATATATATATATATATACATAAGCATGTTAATGCAGTTGATTTGTTTTCGTATTTAAATAAAATAAATGTGGATAGATATACGTAATATCTTGACTTGAAAAGAAAATCAAAAGTGGCGAGAGCATAAGCATGTTAATGCAGTTGATTTGTTTCCATATTTTAATAAAATAAATGTAGATAGATATACGTAATATCTTGGCTTGATTGACAAAAAAAAAAAAAAAAAAACGGCTGGATTGATATTTTAATTAGGAATGTAGTCAGAAAATACGTATGTGCCATTTGCAATTATTAAGAATGTATTAATAATATAATTAGTTGGAATGATCTTAACCATTAAAACTATTTAATCTAATGGTTCATGTGGGTTCCTAGTTCCCACTCAGGGGATTGGTTCCCACATGAATCTAATCC
>BMAC01000040.1:1300025-1354591 GCA_014905375.1 Phtheirospermum japonicum
ATATATATGTTCAATATATTAATATATATATATATATATATATATATATATATATATATATTGTTATATATATATGTTTAATAGAAATGGATCATGCTCGTTCGATTTTGTGAAAATCAAATTAGTAATAAAAACATTGTTTCAATTAATTGGTTATAAAATTGGGCCGTCGTCAATTGAATTCGATTCAATTAAAATTTTAAAAATTTTTGTTTTCCGCTGCGCGACGGTACCACCGATTCCCAACAGGAGGCTCATTGTGATTCCGCTTGGGTTGATGAAGCCATAGATGAGGTGGAATCGGATGAAGAGCCACCACGAGCAAACGACGAGAGCGATGATGATGCTAAGTCTACCGTAATTAATTGACTCTCGCAATTCTCGCAAGCTAGGTCTCAAAGGAGATACTTATGAAAATAGTGTTAATATATTAATGTTGTATGTCTACTTCTGTTTTTAGTTATTTTGCTTTTCTACTTTAGTGCATGTTCTTGTTCACCTTTCATATACTCCAAGTCGGACCTCTAGGAGGGTTGTTCAGATCAACCATAGGTGTGATCTCATGTATTAGTCCTTTTGCCGTCTACCTCCAACTAGTTTGTGGTGGGATTTCCAAGTTTCCAATGTATCAAAGGAGCATCTCAACTACAATATCATGACTATTTTAGTTTCTTCATAATTTATATTTGTTCAATTGTTTTTGCCCCTTTTTGTAATACTGTTTTTACCTATTACGCCAAGGTAGATTTTGGAGCCTTAAAATACTGGTGAAATCAATGTCTAAAGTGGCTTAACAAAAATTAGAAAGACAATGATTCATAGTAATACATGAGTACGCTTAGGTTAATTGTAGCATGGGCAGTGGCTTTGAAAATTGTCCACGCTTACAAACTTGGGAAGGTAGCAAACACACAACGATACAGAATGAAAATAACGAAAATCACAAGATACAAGAGCAACGATTTTAGTGACACCCAACGTACATAAACAAATTGCCACCTAGCCTCCGAACGTGTTCGACCCTTTGCACGGGGATGGAACATACCGACGTGGTGGACGGCGTAGTGGTGCGGGAGTCCTAGTACCAGAAATACATAAAGTTGAAGCGTATTCAGGGGATGGTGGTGCTTGATTAACCGAACATTCAGACGTGCAACCGGATCCTCCAGCTAGTTCTTCGCATAATTGACGTAAAGATAAGGGGCTTTTTGACTTGGATTCAACGATGTTGATGGGCTGCCGATGAGGAACCCGAGGAGGGATAGGAGGCTAGGCAGCCAATCGAGAGGCTTCATCTTCTCAGAACACGTTGATGACAACATCATTTGGGGTTGGTGATGAACCATACAAGCCATCAAAGACAACTTGCAAATCATCCCAGCTCGGATCACCTGACACTTGGTAGGCTATACAAAATGGTTCTTTCTGTTACAAACATAATAAGTAATGGGTCAGTAACATGTGGACTACTTACTTGAGAAAAAAATTGGATTGAAAAAAAATAGCTCAATGCCAAACTGAACTTAACAAACTTCAAACATGGCCTCCCAAACCTCATAGGATGCACTCATCATGCCCGTCTCGATGCAGTAATACACGCCGCATTGGCGCAGCATCCAACGAAACACTCGATAACGATTTTGGAGCACGCCAAGCCTATCAACTCAGTACGTGTAGCTGAAGTCCGTACCAAATTCGATATTAAGCATGTCGACGCAGAATTGAATGGACGTAGTGTTTACCCGTCCGAGCTTGAACAAACCCAGGATGCGTTGGTCAACCAACAAGTTAATGAAAAACTTGTCGACGTCGTCGGTCCATCGACTCTTGTAAAGGTATTCTTCCTAATCGACGGGGTATATTGGGTACCCATTGGACATTTGTTCTTAGTGAACTCTCTAATTTAAGTAGTATTAACGTGAGAAGATTTTGTGTTGGTGCCTTTTATCCTAATTTTAGGCTTGTGCATTTATAGACAACTAACAATTGGTAGGGGGTATGGTATAGCTCGAGAAATTTTAGGGGAGTAAATTTCATTGGCAGGGAGTAGTGTATACAAACTAATCATTTCAGACAAGAAGAGTCTTCGTGCAGGGAATATATTCCCTGACCATTGTATTCTCAATTGATGTGTTGAACAGAAGAGTCCTTGATGTGTTGAACAGAGAGTCCTTGTCACTATTACAAGGAATATATTCCTGATCAACTGCACAAGTTATTTTTCAATTTTGTATTATGGGAACACAGTACGTGGTCTTGTGTTTTTTCAACACGCACATAGTACCAATCTTAGCTAATTTGTAACAATTATAGAAATATTTCATTAAATGCTCATAAACAAAGAGCTTCACAATCACAAACCATACAAAATTCCAAGAGATGCAGCTTCTAACCCAATTTGAACACAAAATTTGGACACAATGAGCACATAAGATTAGTGGACCCTTTCATGGACCAGAAACAAATACAAGCATGACACAACAGTATCAAATGGTGATCCAAATAATTACACCTTCAAAGCAACAACATACAACAAAATCTGATCTTAGCTCAACACATAATTCTTGGATTAACATTATACCAGAAACAAATACAAGCATAACACAATATTATCAAATGGTGATCCAAATAATTACACCTTCAAAGCAGAAACATACAACAAAATCTGATCTTAGCTCAGTACATAATTCTTGGATTAACATTATGTTATTACAACCCTAGTTCAGTCGATTGCCTACATGACCATATGTACACCGAATACCCCCCCCCCCCCCCCCACGACAGGTTGCATGATAGTGTCCATACCAACAAGTTAACACAATCACAGTGACTCACTAAGAAAGGACAGTGCAACGTGAAGCTCGGTCCATGCGTGCCTTTTAAGTGGCCAACTGCATCCTGGAGTTCTTCAGACATTGCGATAATTGCTCGTTCGTGGCTCTTGCATGCTCGTTTCTCCCTGGATCAAGCCAATGGAAGAGATTACATTTTTTGTCCTAGGTAAAACAGGCCGTAGTTTATATTTATTGCTACTCAAATCTAGCACATAACAAAAAAAGTAAAAAAAAAAAAGGGGGGGAAGCATGTCTTTAGAAACGTGGTAGGTTGCAATCACATATTGTTTTAGAAATTAGAACTCTTAGATCCATATCACAATCACATTTATTAGGGACATCTTGACTGCAGGTGCAACAACGAAACGACATATTGTACGAGTGGGACGATGAAGAACTCCGACTCGATCCCATTTTTTTTGGGGTTCGTGGTAGCTGAGGGTGAACAATACCAGTATTATTAATAAAAAAACTTATAAAAACACTGTGCATTCTTCAATCGAGATTGTCAAACAGTCGGTCCAAAAATTAACCTATTCAACTGAAACTAGAACCTATGGTTAAAATTCGAATCCCAAACCCTACGTAACACAGGAAACTCGAAGCATAAAATGTATTCATGATTCAATTAGGTTGTGAAATGGCACTAACACCTACTCGTGGAATCGCGATTAAAAATAATACTCGCCCATCAACAACCATAACCCTAAAACTGACATCTTCATGAATTTCCGCCTCAATTGTGCAAATTATGAACGAGATTTGAGAAAAGAAGATACCTTTACAACGGCCAGGGCATGTGTTTACCTGTGTATTTCTGCAATCGTAAGCTTCAGCCCAGTCATCAATAGAATCGACAGCTCAGCTCGCACGGTGGAGAGTGCGGGTTCGTGGCGTAGAAACACAGATACACACTCTTGATTTGAAATAGTCCAACAATTAGGCCGAGGGTGTTCTGGTCAATTTCGCAATTATCCACTCTATCCCATGAACCAAACGGGTGAAAATACACGTCAATCCAAAAATATATGCTTTGCCCAATCATGCGCAAAGAACATGGGACACTGTTTTTCCCAACAGTGCTATCCCGAGAGGGGGTATTATTTTGTCCAATCCCGTCCTCCCAACCAAACGAGCCCCAAATATACAGCTAATCGAGTGATAATTGGTATGGTTTGATCGTTTTTTTTTATTTTATTACGCCGACGTAGGACTTATTTGGGAAAAGATTTCGCATAATGAAATAGAATCGGTAGCTCTTTTGCAGTTTTTCAGGGTCGAACTAATAAGTTTACTAAACCTACCTATATACTAAATTCATACTTCCATTTTTGTAAAATTAAATTATACTCTTCAATTCGAACGAAGTTCTTCAAGAGAGTGCAATTCACCTTGTATTACTAATTAAGTGTATACATGTGATTTTCTGTTTCCACGTGGCTTTCTGCCTGTTTTTTCTTATTTTTTTCTCTGTTTTTTTTTTTATTTGTTTCCTTTTTTTTTTCCAAACCTCTTTTTTTTTTTTTGGTCCTTTTTATCCCTCTTTCCTAGCAGTTTTTTTATATTTTTTATTACTTTTTATCCTCCTTTCTTTTTTGTATTTTTTTAAATTCTTTTTTATCCATTTTTTTCTTTTTTTTCTCCTCTTTATTTCTATAATTATAGTAAATAGCGTTTTTCCCTCTTTTTACACATGTGATTCCCTGCTTCCACTTGGCTTTCTGCCTGTTTTTTTTCTTCTTATTTTTGTCTGTGCTACGTTTTTTTTGTTGTTGTTTCCTTTTTTTTCCGAACCTCCTTGCCCCTTTTTTTGGTCATTTTTTATCCCTTTTTCCTAGCGGTTTTTTATAACTTTTTATCCTCCTTTTTTTTTTTTGCATTTTTATTATTTTATTATTTTTTATTCAATTTTTTCTATTTTTTTTCTCTTCTTTATTTCTATAATTACAGTAAATAGCGTTTTTCCCCTCTTCTTTTTTTTTTTCTCTTTTTTATTCCATTTGTTCCGGCTTTTTCCTTTTTTTATTGTTTTTTTTTAATTCGGTTTTTCGTTTTTGTTTCTCTTTATCTTCTATAATTAAATAGAGTTTTTTCACTTAGAAATACTTATATATCAGGGGTTCCCCTCATTTTTACCCGTTTTTTTTTTTTTTCTTTTTTTGTGTTTTTTTTTCTTCCCTTTTTTTATTCCATTTTATCCGCTTTTTCCTTTTCTTTATTGTTTATTCTTTTCTATCCGATTTTTCCATTTTTTTTGCGTTTTTTTTTTCTTCCCTTTTTTTAAATAGCGTTTTTCCTTTGCAATACTATATATTAGGGTTTTTCCCTCCTTATTATCCGTTTTTTCCTTTTTTTTAATTTATATTTATATTCTTTTTTATCCAATTTTTCCTTTCTCCTCTTTACTTCTATAATTACAGTAAATAGTATTTTTTCCCTTTTTTTTTTCTTCCCTTTTTTCTTTCATATTATTCGGTTCTTCCTTTTTCTTAAAATTGTTTATTTCTTTTTATCCGGGTTTTAATTTTGCTCCTCTTTATCTTCTATAATTAAATAGCATTTGTTCATCTTTATTTTTTTTTATAGCAATCCACCCTATATTACTAAATAATTGTACACATGTGATTTCCTGCTTTCACGTGGTTCTTTTTTTGTTTGCTATTTTTTCTTCTTTTATATTTTATACTAATTTTACCCCTACCTTTATTATATCACACTTTTAATTATTTTAAACAAATGAATATTATGTGATACCTATAATTATAACACCAATCATCTTTCTTAATCTTCGTGAAATGGTCAATTGCGACAGATAGAAAGAGACGGAGTAAGTGCTTTTTTATCCGAGTATGGTTTAGTTAACAAAATATTTTTAATTCCATTTATAATGATGTCGCAAATACGACTAGTTTAGATTTCTCAAAATATTTTGTCAATATTCTGTTGGTGGTAGATTTTTTTCATAGTAGATGCATTTGTCATATATTGAATTTATATGTTAAAGATGATTTAGATACTTTGAAAATGAAATAATTTCGATTAGGGGTTAAAATAACCCAATATTAGCAAAAGGTGGCACAAATATAGCATACACAATGGTTTTAAATCCAAAAAATATTCTATTGGTGACTCAAATTGTTGGACATCTACTTATAAATTGTTAAATGGTTCTTATGAATATAGAGAAAATTTGTGTGCCCATTTTGCTACTCAAATATCGACTTTGTTTTATTTCCTCATACGTGGAATGATTTGCTCGAATATGATTCATCAACGAGGATATATATATAGGCAATTTAATTTCAATATTAGAAATTAAAATATTTTATTTTTACTTTTAATATTATAATTAAGAGAAGTTCTACGTAAATACACGTGGGGTGGGGGGTATGGTACCGCGAAAATACCGTAGTCATTTCCTATAATTAAACCCAAGTCCTTTAATATATATATATATATATATTAGGAAAAGTCCACAGTGCCTTCAAGGCACCATACCTCCACCCCCTCCTGCATTTACAACCTTAGATCTTTTAATATAAAAAACCTAAACTTGATCTAATGGTTACTATTGAACCCCATGAAGTGAGGAATGGTACCGTGAAGGCACCGTAGAAATTCCCTATTATTCAAGTTCCTTTTTTTTTGGTTTCATTATTCGAAATATAGAATTAAACAAGTTTCTTTTTATTTAAAAATTATTTTGTTTAAATCTGTTTAGTTTTTCGATATACATAAAAAAACAAAAATAATAGCCAGATAAAAACGAAGTGGCGGATTGTAACTGAAACCGACAAGTTCTCAGCCGGATCAGTACCGATTACACCTTTTCCGGTTAAAAACCGATGGCTCGTAACTGGCGATTGAACAAAATCAACACTCAATTGAGCAATGTAGGCTTAGCCTAATAAGTCTATGATTTATGCTTGCACGTGGCGTCTATGATTACATGTGGCGTTGCCACGTGTAGTGATTAATGATTAATCCTTTTTTTCCTAATTTTAATCACATCTTCAAGTGCATGATTAATGATTATCCTTTTTCTTTGTTTCAAATATAATCTTTCAGACTAAACAAATAAAATGAAAAAATAACCTGGTTTTTTATATTATAGTTAAACTCAACCTCGAGAGTGATTTTAAATAAAGGCTGTAGCTTGTAGACACCATATTTAGACAAAATTCTGCCTAAACCTCCAATAATAATAATAATTACACGACATTTTGCCTGAGGGAAAATTACGGAATCCTGATTTGTGTATGCACCAAGCGGCTTCCGACAGTAACACCAATAATTTTTTTATATAATGAAAAGAATGAGGGAGAACAAAAATATACATTACGAGCAGTCAAGTCAGGCCATTTATGTAACAAAACTCAGCCTACTCGAAAATGCAATGCAGCTATTTAGTAAAACAATGATACATCATCACACCACCGTTGTATTTTGATCCTCTTGTCCAACGCTTTCAAGCTCTCCATTGAAAACGTCAACGAAGGGCTATTTCCGAACGCATAGCCATCAGAGTCGTTGAGAATGAAGTCTTCCCAAAGGTAAAATATTTGTCATCTCCTTACTTTCACTTCAT
The DNA here is from genome assembly GCA_014905375.1 of Phtheirospermum japonicum. Taxonomy (NCBI): domain Eukaryota; kingdom Viridiplantae; phylum Streptophyta; class Magnoliopsida; order Lamiales; family Orobanchaceae; genus Phtheirospermum; species Phtheirospermum japonicum. The sequence continues at coordinate 1,307,448 of BMAC01000040.1, forward strand.
GAAGGGACTTAATCCATCACCTTCCCACCCAAGTTTGAGCATTTGGTCGACAACTTTTAAGCTCAACTGCAAAGGACGGAGATGGAATTATAAATAAGTGAACAAATCAGAAAACGGGACAGTAAGTCAAGTACAAGACTATTTCTGATATTTGCATCTAAAGCAATGGTATGCATTCAAGATATTTTAAGATTAAAGCATTTAGTCCCATAAAAAAAATCAGAAAGCCAGTGACGAGATTTGATTTAAATGCAACTTACCGAAGGATCAGTGAATATTATCAATTGCTTTGTTGCGGTTGACACCAAAAGATTTGTATTATCCTTATTCAGAGCAAGAGTGGTGATATCTTGCCCTTCTGCGAGTTTCAAGGTGTGAAAGACCTGCAAGAAGATTCTCAATTGTCAGATGATACATATGAAAATTCGAGAAGGAAGAAAATCAAGTAAATTGGTTAATTACAAAAAAGTACCCTTAACATTTAGTCTAATTATTGATGGAAAAAAAACTGTCAAAATTATAAACTACCCATATTTGTTTCTATTTTACATATCCAAAATAGGGAATATTTGTTAAGAAAAATACAAATTTCCAGGCGATATGTGTAGTTCTGAGAGAGTTGCATTCAAGGGTGATTTTTGTAATTATTCCTTAAAATAGTGCCAAATTTACCATTCAACCTTACCTTCAGAGTATACAAATCAAAGAAGCATATAGAAGGTACAGGTAAATCCAATCTATTTTCATCGTTAACTTCATCATCTATAGTCCCAGAGCCTCCATCATTTTCCATAGACGAGTTTAGCCCAACCAAAGCACTGCAACCATCGACAGAAACCTCTATGCAGCTAATGCCCGACGAAAACGGAAGGCGTTTCATAGCAACCAGGGTCCCATTAAGAGTATAGGTGCTGAGCGTACAACGATATTTATTCCATGTTATTAATATTCCATCAGACGATAGACATAAAGAATGAGCTTCCACACCAACAAGCCGTCTGACGAGCCGCCCTCGTCTTATTGAATGAAGCAATACATCTGAAGAGTTGGAACAAGAAGCAACGATTCCAAGGTCCGAACTGACAGAGCAGCATGTGATATCCCCTAAATGCCCTCGGAGGACATGGACGGGGCCCTCGATTCGCCTGTGGCCTCTAGTTTTGTGTGCTGAGTTGTTTCCGGTTGTGCCACTGCCCGGGGAAGTGGGCGTGCCTGGGTTACTGGAAGGTTCTGGGGAGCTACTGGAACGGGAAACAGATGATCGGTTTATTCTCCAGAGTAGAACTGTTGAGTCGCGGGACCCAGTCACGAGATAGTTGCTATCGGGAGATATAGACAGGCACGTCACTGGAGCACAATGTCCTCTTGCTATTTCCAAGGTTCTTGCTCCGTCGGGAGAAATCAGCCTTACGCTGTTATCTACATGCCCTCCTAAAATAGAGAACAGCACTTTAGAAGTTAATAGCGCATGGCAGAGCCAGAATAATGTTCAATTCAAGAAGTTGAAAGAAACAATTTAGGGATAATTACAAAAATTATTCCTACGATTATATTACACAATTTTCATAATTATTAAACTTGGAGGGAAAGCTTCAAAACGAAAATTACACGGAGAAAACTTAATGCTCACCAGTGATAATTTCTCCATCACAAGTGATTGAAACTATCCCTGAGCTTCGGATCCCAGAAGCTGGATATGCCAACGCCTGAGGAAAATGCCAGTCTTCTGATCCGGGGGCAGTTGGCCCTTTGAACATTCGCATAAAATTTCCAGCAGCAGCACCCGTACCGGGCTTTCCATGCTGAAAAAGGAAAGGTGCCCCTTCGCCATCAGGTGTGTTTGGTTGCCACTTATGTTGAGCTACATGTGCCGCCGGAGCATTTATATCTACAACTATAAGAGAGTCCGAAGATGCATGGACGGCAGCAGCAGGCAGATTGCATCGTTCGGGATTGGGAACAATATATGGCTTAACCTCTCTGGGATTCCGGAAAATGGTCTATATACGACAAATCAAATCAGACCCATATTAATTTTCTCTTCTAACACATCTAAACTGAACTTGTTAGAGCATATGAATTGAGAAACAGTTGAAATAAAAGTTATATTATTTTCTCGATTGAAGTATTGATTTTTCATGTTCCCATATAATCTTAATTATGATAAAATTGTGGTTCTCGATTAAACTGGGGCATTAAAATACCTGCATGTGAAGGACATCTGCCAGCGGCATTCGTTTCATGTGAGGTACAGTCAGAAGTTGAGATGGGGTTTGGCCAAAGTAAGCAATCTGATCTTGGGTAGCACGTTGTTGTCCCTTACAAATATTCATAGAAATACAAGTTATTGCTACCCAAACTGCATGAATATCTAATGCAAAAGGTTCCAAAAAACAAAGCATATGCAACTCACTGGGTCTGAAATTTTATCAATATCTACAGTTCCTTCATATGTGATATAAAAGAAAACATTGTTTGCCTGTACAGCTTCTTTTCCCCGTTGCTTGTACCTGAATACGTAAAAAAGATGGGAATCAGTTTCAAAATTTTGAATCGCAGGCATTACTATCAATTAACCCAGCTCTAAATTACTAGAAAACGAAATAGACATCAGAATAGGAGTCATTTTTTAAATCCGAGATTCAAAAGTAAAGAAGCAGAATATACCCAAATATGAGATCAATCCATTCATGCAAATGTTCTGAGACATGATCACTCTCAAGTGCCATCCGATGCTTGTGGACAAAGTCAACAGGGCTTTCAGCCCATGGAGGAAGCCGGACTGAGTCTGTAAGGTGAAGGGAACAAAATTAAATAAAAGAAAGCTACACATGAAACATTCTTATCTAAAGAGTGCACTACAGCTCTCCTATGGATGGAAAGCAAACAACTGAAACACTTACCAAGCTTTTCACCAAGTTGTGTTGTACCAAAGTCGATTGAGTTTTCATTGGTTAAAACCTCTGGAAGATAAAATAGCTCAGGAACCTGACATTAAAAGTGAATGAATAGCATTAGCCGTAATGAAACATGACATTCCAAGTAAGAAGACGATATTACCTAAAGCTCTAACCGTAATTGAAAACTGCAACAAAAATAAATATAAGTCAGCGAGATAATCTAAAGATGTATACCAATTCTTTTACGTCACTCATGTCCTCAATAACTCCATTCCAAGTTGCAGCGATGTCTGAGAACATTCTGTCAGCATGATCAAATTTGCCACCTTGAAGTTGAATAGAAAGAGTAGTAAAAGGTTCTACTCTTGTGAGGTAATATAAAACCTGCCAAAATATAGAAGGGATACAAATATAAGCCTTCTGTAGTGGAATGAAACGATTTAGTTCCTTCTAATCATTTATCAGACTTTGATTAAACATGCATGAGTAATAAGTGACCACAAACATGGAAGATTAATGGATGCTTCTCCAGCAGATCCTATTTCAAAGTTCGATCATAACATTCACTCCCTAAATAACCTACAATGTTAGACTGCTTTCTTATTTAATTAAGATCTCACAAAGCAATTATACTCCATAAATTCTACAGATGATAATTGCATTCGTTAGTAATGAGGTACTTATGAAAATAGAATTACACCAATGCTGGTTGTCAACTGTCCCCCAACTCCCAAGCTTGTGACCTTGGTTTAATACACCAAACATGAAGAATGAAGTATTTGTTTCATGCACAAACCATAGTTATAAGGACCAAATATTTCCACAGTAAGATTGTGATGCATGTTAAAACGAGATATAAAAACAGAACCCACTGTTCCAGCTGTTGAGTAATGTGAGCCGTAGAGAAATTTGGGAATGACTGGGTCCTCAAGGCTGGAGTATCTCTCTTGGAATTTCTGTAGTCTCTCAGAATTCAGGGCGCCAATGGGCTGCAATACAACTGTTTGATGAAAATACTGAAACACATAACATTATTTATTCAAAACAACAACAACAACAAAAAAAAAACATATGTAGACCACCTTTGAAAGATCACGAAAAGAAGAAGGATTTGAAAGATCCAAATTCTGTGAGCTGTAATCAGATAGGATCCATGGGAATACAGGATACTGCACGTAAAGGAGCAATTAAGCACTAAAAACAACAAAAATCTTCCATGTCAGGCTACATAATGCAATACTATCAGCAAACTCTAAACCTGTGTGATATCGTTATAACTACGTCCGGCTAATGTGTTGAGCTGCACCAAATATTCGAAATTGCTGATCTGCAATTAATTTACCATTTAGAATATTTTCATAAGATTATGTAAATTAAGCTACAGAATAGACCAAATAAATCATACTTAAGGTTGCTTTATCCAGCAACATACCTCCCACCTTGCCCAACGTTCCATAAGCTGAGTTCTTTTCAGAAGTTGATCGGGTCTCTTCAAAATAGGAGAAAATAATATAAACTTCAATATATTGCATAATAAGACAAGTCAAATTTGAAAACATCCTAATGCACATTTCACCTCATCCATAGGTCTATTTATGGGTTGAGTCTGTTTCATTCCAAGTGAACGTATGGAAAACCATGTGATTAATCTCATTAGAGAACACAGTGCTTGACAATAGAAGAGGGTAGTAAGACATCAAAAAGTCAATACCTGAGTTGCAAGGTAGACATTGTTCAAATAAGGAGGACGGGCTTGCACAATAGCTCGATATGCATTTCTTCGTCCCTCAATGCTCTGCAGGAAAAAAAAAATCAGAACATACTAAATGGTAGAAGCAGCCAAAAGGGAAAATCTGCAATTTAGATATATAAAAGGGATACCCCAAAATCGAAAAAGTAATTTGACCGGTCAACCATAAACAACTCCAGTCCGCTTCTTCTCAAAAGATATCTGCAGAAACAACGATCCAATTCATATATCAGAGGTGCGGCAGGTGCCTATGCGCAACATTAGCCAACAGTAGAACCAAACAATAGATTTTATGAATAGAAAACGAAGAAAAGCAAAGCGTAGGAAATATACGCTTAACAACGAAGACACTAGTGATCTACATCTTTGAGGAGAATTTCAAATTAGAGTCCTCTTTTCAGCATGATAACAAGACATCTTTTAGGGTATTCTTCGCTTAAAGAAAAACCTTCAAAGGGCATTACCGATTTGAAATGTCATACTTCAAGGTATTCCTTATAAAGCAAGGAACAAATGGACTTCAAGGAATTATAAGATGATGAGTCCATTCATGAAGATAAATCAAAACCTTCACTAATGGAGAAGAGAAGAGAATTATTTCCTTCCGAACATAAAGGAATTTGTATCATTGCGCACCAACCATTTAGATTGAGCAGACCAGTAAAGGAAGAGAAAGAAACGGGTAAAGGAAAACTAATGTGCAAATCATAAATTATACACGATAAGGAAAATGAACAAAAAAGGAGACTTAAACATCAACCACATCGTATGAAGGCCCACAAAATGCACGTTGCAGACCCTATCGTGAAGTAATATAGACATATAATAAACAAAACAAAACAAAACAAAACAAAGAGAAGAATTACGGTCCAAGTGAATGAACATGCTCCGAATATCACCTTCGGCTGTAGACTTGGTGAAGTGATGATATCAACCAGCTTTGATCCTTTTCTAGAACTTCGTTAAAACCTTTGCTGTGCACATCACTACCATCCACGTGATCAATAATAAAATTGATTCTTCTAGTTGTTATCTGACAGAAGGCGCCATTACACATTCAAACACGCAATGTTAGAAAATGTGTATCAAGGGATATTTAACTTCATAGACATCAATCAGAACTTCCGTTAAGGATGCGATGTCTGACTTGACATAATTTTGTGAACTAAAGCAGTGAACAGCAGATAGGAAATAATTAAACATTTATTTTCTACACCAAGTCTCCTAATCACTTCATAAACTAAAGAAGATCACTGCCAAAACTAAGGCTTTGTTTGGTTAGTGATTGGGAGGTGATTGAGAAAAGTTTTGGGGGCAAGTGTGTTTGGAATATTTTTTTTTGGGCAGATATGTGTATTAGTAGAGAAATGCATCGGGAAGCATAAAAACAGTGTTAGGTGAGATTGGGGAAAGTTTTGGGGGGGAGTGGCCTCCTCCAAAAGCTAACCAAGCATAAACAAGAATGGCTCAGAAAAAGAAGCGATAGCACGGGCTATTTTTTATTTCCCTGGAAAGTACTAATATTTAACATATGTAGGTTCAAAAACAGCATTTGTAGAAATGTCAAGATATTGGTGTCCGAGTCTTTTACAGCAGGCAGTTAAATAAGGGAAATTCGTAAAAGGAAAATGAGCTAAGAGAATACATTATGTCAATGAAGTACGTATTGATTAGGAATGTAACTTACTTGAAAAGTTCCTCTCAGAACCTTTAATGGACGGACCATTGATGATGGAAGCTCAAGAACAATTCTTTCATCATGCTCACATGGAACATAGCCAGGGGCAACTGCTTCTGGAATCGGTGACGTGTCTAAATTTGTGGACTCTGCCGGCTGATCGCCAGGTCCTGATGGTATTGTCTGAATTTCAGCACGCTGTTCACCATTTGGGCTAACAGCCATATAGGCAGACTCATGCTCATCCTCCTCATGTCCTAGCTCGGTTGAGATGGCTTCCGCAGCTAAGATTGAGGCTTTAGATGGACTTACAGCTTTATGTTTATCGTGCTTCTGCTCCATATGGTCGTCATAATTTGCAGAAGCACCAAGGTGATATGAGCCTTGGTAGTTTCTGCGTAAAATCCTCCTCATCCTTGAAGAACTTTCCATGACATCAAGCTTCCAGAAAACCTATACCACCAAAGTTCACAATAACAGAAATTCTACTCATATAACTTCAAGTGAAACAAGTTCAAGATAGAAATTTACATTCTTAGGATTGCACAAATCCTGACTAAGAGGCCCAAAAAGACACTTCATCTCTATCAAACAGTGGATGAGTTTGCGCCATTCACGTGTTCCTGTGAACAACCGATGCCGAGATATTATATCAACTTGTGTCCTCCTGTCGACCTAAAACCAATGAGGAGAGATTCAGGTAACTGCGACATGCAACTAAGCAATTACTGATAGAAACCTTAAATGAAAGAATACAATACCTCAGATCGCTGCATGTTTCTAGCCAAAGCTAAACTTCCAACAAGCACAGCAATATACTTGTAGGAAAGGGCATTGAAGTCCTTGGCATATACAGATTTCGAGTCCACTGACTGTAAGCACTCCATCCAGGCAGTTCCCATGGCTTCAGAAACATTCCATCTCTTTACACGTTCAGTATCACTTCTACTCCGACGCTGCGCTGATGTAGCCATTGCCACAGCACTGAGTCCTCTTCCTGAGCCAATTTTCGCATTACGCTCAAGGTCTCTCGCAGCAGCCAATGCAGCTGCTTTTGCGGCAGCCTTGTCTTTTGGAATTGCTGGAGATCTGTTAGGTGCCTCCAAAGGTTTCTGAAAGCTAGAAAACGTATGAAGTCTAGTTGTTTTCCGCTCAAGCAATGATGAGTCTCGACGGAGATGTGAGGAAGACTGAGGAGCAGTGGTTTCTCCACCAGCAGCACCAGCAGCAATCATTGCTAATGCCATGGCAGCAGGAGGTGAGGCAAAAGAAGCAGCCCAACTAGGAGATACCATAGCAAGAGCGGCCTAGAAGGTACAAACAAGATCTTTCAGATGTTGCACAGTATGATTATTACATTGTTAGTTAGAAGTGTAAGAAAATACTACAGAAGGAGAGTGTGGACGACAACTCGACCTAAAAAGTCCATTAGTTTCTATAGCACATCTAGAAATAACTCTGCCTGTCTCACATAAATATCTATTTGATATTCTAAGCAATTTTAATGTCTTATGGACCTGAATAAGTGCTTATGATGTTATAAAAGAACAATGAGTTTTTGTGGTTTTGTTTCAATACTGGCCCTAAATATAACAAAGCAAAAGAAGAGAACCATACTCATGATCATTAAGTATTACAGAGTACTACCTAAACTGAGACCCATATGGAGCCGTAATGTACTTAACATGATTGAAGCATATTTTCTAACATGTTGATTTGAGGTGAGCTGGCCTAAATGTTTAGGTTTGACTAGCTAATAATTAGTGTAGCATGGTGATTCACTTGACATCATACCACTATAGCCGTGGAAAGTAGGCCTTTTTTTGTGAGGGGGAACGAGAGAATTTTATAACTTGAGACCAACTTATGTATTAAAATAGAATTGGACAACCACCTCAACAGGTAAAGCATCTGCAGCCAAGGCACGATCATCAGCAACAAGAGGATTTATACCATCTGCAGTAGCAAGTTCATGGATCCCTGCCAAAAGAGGCCGCCACCTTCTTAAAACAGCAACAAAAGGTGGTAAGATGGACTCCAGGTATTGTTTGCGTAGAGGACTTCGGTCCTTCCCAATAGCATGCCACACCTGAAACGTGAAAAGAATGCTAGGATAAGAGCATTAATAAACAACAACTGCAATTAATGCTTGCAAAATTATTGCCCATAAATAATGCAGTAGCAGTGTAGCACCGGACCAAACAAACTTTCAAAGAAGCGTGCGAGAATACACAAACACAAGCAGTTAATATTTGTATACAACCGACCTCAGAATAAAGAACACATGACGCAACCAAAACCCGCTGTCTCTTCGTCTCAGAAATTGGCATGTTTAAGATTGGAGACAACACGCTGAACACAATTAACTTTAAGTTAGTCTCAATGTTGAAATATACAGTGAAAGAAAACTTGTGCTATCAAGTTAAATGTTTTACAACAATATGCAAACATAATATAAACTTAATTGCCAGCTGATTAAACACACACACACACAATTGTAATAGTAATAATAAACTGATACAAAAAGAAGCTATAATTGAGTTTTTATTAGAATGGATGGCATAGAAGATACCTCCAAAGCAACGCCGATCGTGGTTTTCTGGTTGGCACTCTGGTGATTTTGTCAAAAGATGCAGCACTACTTTGCCGATGGAAACCATCCACTGGCCCATCTTGGGCACTTACATGCCTCATTAGCATATGATCCTCACCGTCGTCATCCTCTCTTAATGAAGCAAGAACCATACGCAGCATACAGAGGAATGGCTGGTCACTATCCAATAACTGGTAAAGTGCTGACATGCCTCCCATTCCAGTTCCGGATCCCCCACCAATACCCAGACCGCCACCAAGCCCAGACTCGTCCAATAACAAAGCTTGAAGCATTGAAACTGACTTCTTTATTAATGGAAGTTCAACCCAGTCCCCATTAGAATCCTTCTCCAGTGCAGATTTCCAAGATTCCCAACCACTGCCACCTCCACCAAATAGTGATGGATCTTGAGGAACTCCAACACCATACCACAAGCGACTTCTGAATTTCCATCCTTCTGTTAAATCTACGACACAGCTTCCGTACGATACAAAAGCACAGGAAACTGATTCATAAGGTTCAGCTGCCGCTGCAGCAGTCAGTCGTTCCATTACAGCTGTTGAAATTTGCCCATTAGCATCAGCCATTGAAGCGAGAACCTAATCCAACAAGATAAATTAAGTGAATAAAGATGGGAAATATTAAAGAGGCAACTTTGTTTATCCCACCAAAATTGTGCTATGATAAGACCAAAAGCTGCAATAATGTATGTTCTCGAACAAAAGACAAAATAGTGATCAAACTTAGAGGTAGACATATTTGCAAAGACACTTGATACTGAAGTCTTGTCAATTATTGGAACAGCAATTGATAATCATGTCATGAAGTAAAATTGGATATTAGATTTTATATATGTATATACATATATATATATTATATATATATATATATATATTTATATGCATCATTATAAAATCTAGAAGGATACTCACATTAAGAGAGAGTCCTCCAGACTCACTAGATGATGAATTACGAGATGAAGTTTCGCCACGCACTGTACTTGAAGAGTTGTCACCCACATGCAACATAGTTGAAAGTGGGGACGCAGACGTAGTAGGCAAACGTGAAGCACTATAAAGTTTACTTTGTAACCGCAAATGGTCCTCGACAAGCATTAAGATCACAATTGCATTCTCAACCAATGCCACAGAAAGCTGAGCAGCATTTTCTGCTTCTATCTTCGCATCCATAGGCCGCAATCCCTCTGCTGCCACACCAGCAGCGGCTGCAGCAATAACTTGAGTCTGAAGCAATAGAAAAGCTAGGATGCTGACATTAGTGTAGCATTACAAGAATAATAGTAATCCTTAGAAAACACACAAGAACAAGATAAATAATCCTCAAAAAACATAAAAGAAAAGTAATGCCACATAAAGAATGACAACATAGCAAAAGAGAATAAAACTGATTAAAATGACGATGCCATTTGGTAAAAAGTAGACCAAAACTGAGGTCGATCAAAGTGAATATAGGTTGTGTATTTGTTTTAAGAGGTATACACATGACTATCAGCTACTAGAAATACTGAAAGTCTACCTGGTTATTCACCTGGTTAAAGGCTTGCAAGGGTGGTAGTGCACTCTTTCATTATAAAGAGAAGCGGGACCCATGAATGAGAGATGCATATATAAAAGGCGACAAAAAAAAAGGTCATGTATCACAGGGTCCAACACATGCAATTATGCAAAGGGGATGAAATTTGACTTTTCTAGCAGCTAAATATGAGAGGGTCAAAGGAGAGAAAATTAAACCAATAAGAACTGCATATTGACAACTTGAAACAAAACTTAACATAGCAAAGAAATAAAGATCACCTGATCCTGTAACTCTCTAGCAGAAAAGTCCAGCAAGCCTCCCAAAAGTCTTCTCTTAAAAATGGGCAATGATTCTTCGCGTCTGTAAAACATAGTGTCAGCTTCTTGAAACTCTAAATAGTGCAAAAAAACTAAGGAACAGAACAGTTGATACAAATATTGTCCATATCAGCACATTGTTTGTCCAGGCCTGTTACGAGATCCTTAACCAGAAAATCGAAAAAGAACAGCTGACAAGTTTAAACTTAATGAGGTTAATGTAGATCAATAAATTCTTCACACTAAGACTCATAAATCCAGTAGAACAATCTTTTATCCTACACTGAAAGCTTTAAAGTGCAATATCTAAGCAATAGTTGCAATACCTAATCCTTATATCTCCAGTGCTAGAACCACCCACCATAGATAGCCATTCTGCACAATGAATTGTAGCTTCAATATCCTGTTACAGTAATGACCAAATACATGAATGAAACTCAGTAATTTAATGCTGAAGTTGAAAAGAAACATTATAATCGGCCAAAACAAAAACAAAACGGAAAAATGTTACAGGTTGAGAATGACAGATACTTTGGGTCAGCACAAGCAAATTTTAATAATTTGATATGTCTGATATAAGCCATTGACCGCAATAAGTGGGAACGAACCAAATAAAGGCTGACAGACACAGAAGAGAAAACAAAATGCTGGGGCTGTATCTGCGTGAAGTCTTAAGGATCAAAAAGTAGTGAGTATAATGGTGTGAGGGCAAAATAACCTTCCAAACAAAGGATCAGTGATTTTATCTTTAAGGTACTGGTTTCCCTGCATGCTGCATTTGATGGGTGCAAATACAAGTGGCCGGTGTTACTCTTATCTTGATTCTCAATGTTGAAGAATATTAAAATAAAAAAATAATAATAATAATAATAAAAAAACAGCTGGTCTTATTGAAAATCATAGTTTTCAGCCAAGAGATCACTTAAAAACTATAAACTGTTTCCAGAGTTATTCTAATTCAGTTTAAGACTTTCTCACGCTATACCAATACAGCAGAACACATCTACTCAAAAGAAAGAAAGAAAGAAAGAGATAGAGAGAACCTTATAAAATTTCAATCTCTAAAGTCTAAACTTAAAAAAACTCTACCCAAGACTTTTCAGCAATAGGCTTCCAACAATCTCAGGCTCAAACAGACTTCCAATATAGCATCATAACCAAAAGGCAAAACAAAAGGCTAATTAAAGTATGCTGCAAGTATCAAAAAAATGGTGGAAAGATATGTTGCTCGGTTTTTCTAAATCAAAGCCATGTTTCTTTCTGACTCGTATGACTGCTTGATCTCATCACCACAGATTAACCACACTTAATTGTCATTGTACTTATTAATCACGTAATTGCCTACAATAGCTCTTGCTAAATACATCAAGTAATTACTCTAGCTCATTCCTAGTATTGATAGTTCTTCAAAGTCTTCATTCTGTTTTATAAATTAATTAGCAAATATTGGGGTTTAAATACAAAGACAAAATGTCAAAGATCACTAACCTGCCATCCATCCTTCTGGCGCATTGAATGTTGTAACATAATAATCAAGAAATTGTGGATAAAGTCTTCTACATCTCTCAAGCTGGACGGATTCGTATTTTTACTTCCTCCTTTCTGCATTAAAAGATAGAAATGGCACAATAGGAATAAAGCCTTGTTGTATACTAATTTCAATCATTACTAGAACTGGTGATGCTACCTCATGATTAGATATGAATATCTCCAAGATCCATTCAGGCCATTCATCCATTCCTATCAGGCTACTTCTATTTTCTGGATGACTGCAAGCCAAAATCAAAAGATCCTGAAATCACATAGAAAGTTTCAGAACTCAAATGCAAAATAGCAGCAGGAAAATGGTAAAAATGAGATAATTTAGCAATTAATTAAAGCAAGTTTTTCCACATAAGCATAAAAGCAGTGTAGTATCTTGGATTACAAACTTTCTAGAAAAGTACTTTGTAAAATTAAGTATAGGATATTTATTACAAACCATGGGAGAGAGAACTTAAGGAGAACGATAGATGACCAGCATGCACTCTTTTGTTAGGATCAGAATTTATGAAAATTATTGAAGCACAAGCATGCAAACTTTGGCATGCCTTGTGTATAATAGAATGACAAACCAGAACAAAACAAAAAATCAAACAAAGAAACAAGCATACCAACCAATGCCACAAGGAAAAAATGAACAGAACAGAGACGGGAAGAAAGTGAAAAATGGAAGAGTCTCAAACAAAGTCAGACAGAGTAACTCGCATAGTTGTGTGCCACAACTTCATACCTGTAGTGCTCGACTTTGCAGTGTTGTTGATGCATAGGGAAGAGATCGAAGAAGAACCAATAAAATCTGGAAGTGCTCAAAACGATGACCTGACTCATGGAAGTTCAGTCCATCATCTGATGAAGACACATTTATCTGGGGGAAAAAATCAACTCAGATACTCAAATTAAGCAACAATATAAACTACACTAGAAATATGTCCATTATGTAACTTATTTTAGTAAATTCCTTTTGCATTGTAGCGCGAATGTCACTAGATATAATGCTGCGAGCTATGCACCTAAAATGAACGTCTTTTTGTTCAAGCATTGCAGGTCCAAAGATTTTGAACGAGTGACACATGCATGACACTCATTGGTCACTCATTGCACCACCTGATATGACATAGTATTCGTTCTAGCATTATGTTACCCATTAAAAGGCAAATTTCTCAAGTGATGAAAGTAAAAGGGAGTCTATTACGACATATAATACAAATGATAAAAAGTTACCGCAGCATCAAAAAGAGAGGAAAAATCAAATAAAAATAATGACATACCGAAGCAGCCAATAATGCAGTGTATACACTCAACGTCATAAGCCGGTTAGGTGCTGCTTGGAAAGCCTTCTGTAGACCATAAAGAAGGAGAGAAACCTTATCATCAAACATGGTGCCTCCCCCCTCAAGCAAACCAAGAAGGTTGCCAGTCATCTCTACAGGAACTGGTGCATCGAATTTTAAATGACCAGATATCACTAAAGCACCCAGGAGGTTAATTATACCTAGAACGATACCATCGCTTTTGTCAACGTTATACACATTATTCCGAGCATTTTCAGCATTTATTGGATAACTTATACCACCCAGGTTTCTAAGGAAATGATTCTCATTGAGGGACGACATCCTTTCCATGTTAGATATTGTAGGATAACTAGAATTCTCAGGCACAGAAGCATTCTCATGTAAATTCATATCATTTCTTTCCAAAGATTCCCCATCATCACAACCAGTTTTTGCAGAAGCTCCTTCGGCTATATCTGCATCTGTTTTGGCCGAAGTTATGAAATCTGGGACATCAAGGTCTCCAGCTTTTGTTTCACGCTGCAACAGAACAAGAAGTGTTTCTATGCCACCGCACGATAGAAATGCCTGAGCAAAGGTTTGAGCCCTGGACACATTTGGCTGAACAACCAATCTGTAAATCAGGTGGAGCACCCTGGCAACCTGAATGATAGTAGTAGCCATTAATTCCAGAAAATTGACAGGCAAAACTTAGGATGTCAAAGACATAACGATCAAATCGATATCAAGTACTTAGGCATGATGATACATTACTGTATTAAAAGCTGTCAAATTGTTATGTGTCAACTGAAAGTGTTTGTTATAGTCATTCCATGATTCAGCACAGTTTATGTTTTATCTATAGGTATTCACCACAGAATTTTCTGAAAATACATGGAAAGACACATAGCGCACAGACTACATCATGAATATTAAGCAAATGGAGCCACACAGGTTAAACCAAAGAACATGAATGGCAAGGTATTGGTTAAGCTGATAACCTTTCCAAGAAATGCCTCCTCAATCATAATCCATAAGATTTATATCCTTTTAAGGAATGAACCTTACGTATGGGATCTGATTCAGTTGGACAAATAGAAAGCGATAGAATTTCTTGGTACAAACAGAGGGCATAACATTTCCAACAGTTGAAGTAATGAATGACAAATTTATTTGCTGATTTTCCATGTAAGTTTTCTCTCTCCCAGGTTCTGAGGCAACTTGATAAAATTTAGTTGCAGGGATGAAAATTCTCATTTTTTTACATGCACAAAAAATTACATTTATAATAGACACTTACTTGATTTGGTTGAGGACAGTCAACCATGAAACCCAACAAACAACGGATATCGTCTGAAGCCAAAGAAAGTGGGGCTGCCAAGACTAAAAGTTCAACAACCACTAAAAGTTCATCCACCAGTGCATTGACTTCACCCACTAGACGGACATTATGACTCGTAGAAAACGTATCGACTGAGTCGCTTTCACGGACAGTCCAATAGCACCTTCTGCAACCATCTAGAAGCGTCTGAATAGCATTAGCATCTCGCATTACCGATGACTCAGTGAACACCATATCTGCTAGTGATGACCAAAGCTTTTTTTGAAGTCCATAACTGCACAAGCTCCAAATTTTGAGATCAAGTAGCAGTGTACTGAAAAGCTGCACTTTAAGTGTATGATTTAACTTCTGGAACTGACATAAAGATACAATAGCAGCAACGAGTTCCTCGTCTCCATCACGCTTTGCAGTGTCAAGGGATGACAAAGTTTGGAGGAGATAATTCAAGATTCGAGATAATATTTCAGGGCCTCTTCGGCGGCACAACTCTTCATTATTTCCAGGATGGCAAATGGCCAAAGAGATAATTCTGAAAATGGGAGCAGCAATTGAAGTTGGGACCAAAGAAGGAGAAAGGTCACTTTGCCGTGGCGCCAAGCTATTCTCGTGCACATTGCTAACTACCAATGGAAGTAAGAATAAGGGACCTCCATGAGCCAAGGCCCACAAAGCTTCGGCAGGCCGCATTCTTGTAGCAACATGAACTTGACCAAGAACCTCTGCAGGCCTTCGGAGCATGCCTGAAATGTACAAGAACGACATTCATTGAGGAATAACATGCCAAATAGTCCACGCAATGCAAAAAAAAAAAAAAAAGAAGAAGAAGAAGAAGAAGGCCATAATTTAGAGAAATAAGATAAAGTGTAATGATTAAGGCGCAAATGTTTTTTATACTTTCGTCTAAATAAACCCAAAAAAAAAGGACCAACAACAACTCTATAAATTCATTAATCAGTCAATATAATTAAAAAAACATAATAGCATCAGTCTAGGCAAATATACATAACAAAGAAATGGTGCAGGTAAAGGAAACAAATATTACAAAAAAAGATCTCTCCCCAAAACCCACTCCAACCCCCATCACCAAAAAAAGAAAGACAAGAAGCCTCAAATATTTCCAAGTATCCCAGAACCCAAAAGAAAAGATCAATCCACAGAAGAAGAAACCTGATAACCATCGAATGATATCAGCCTATAACAATGATTGCATAGTACAATCTTATATGCACAGAACTTAAAACCACATTACGGGACAGCGCTACCCAAACGTAACAGAGTTAAAATTGATGGGAAAGCTTATCATAATCAAAAGAGTAGACTTTGATTTATATATTTTTCAAAATAGTGCTCTTGATACCTGCAGCACCAGAAGGAGAAGCATCTGGACAGAAACGCCCACTGAGCAAATTAGGATGGTACAGCAGATGAAGACACCCAGCAATTTCAGTATCAAGATGTGCGCTGTCCTGTGCCATACTGTGGACATGGTCATTTGTTGCTAGCCATGGGGACCCAGCACCACTGCCAAATGAAGGCAAAACATCTCCACCCCTTTTAGCCAACCGTTCCATCCTTTCTGGCCCAATAGGATCCTTAAATATGTACACAGGTCCCATCTCAGCAAACAAAGGGCATTGGCGGCGGCGACGTTGTAACCCAGCCATTGTTGGAGGAGGGTTAGTCCCAATGCAGCAAAATGCAAGTGGCTTAGAAATCCTTGGAAAATCAAAAGTGCGACTTTCATACAAGGAACCATCAACGTACAACCTCAGCTCACTTTCCGACTTTCCTAGGAGACCCTGTCTGCAAGTATGTTCAAGGCCAATAAAATACCAACACTGTGGCTTGAATGCATGCGTAAAATGCAGCGAAGCCTTCCTTCCCTTCCCACTTCCACATTCAACAACTAAAAACTGTGCATGAAAATATGCCTCCATCCCCTGATTGTCAGCGGATAGGAAACTAAACAGCCGAGGCATATGTGCCGTGCCTTCGCCAGCTAGTGCACTAGCAGCCGCAGCAGCTGACATGGGTGATGATCTCCCTGATGTGGCAGCAGCAGCCATTGCAATAGCAGCAGCAGTCGTTGCTGTGCTTATATTGTCCGCAAATGATTCGATGTAGATCCAAGTTGCAAACGCATATCCATTCGTAAAAGGCCATCTGCTCTCCCCTGGACCTAATAGACCAGAACTTTCACCGTCAAACTCGAAAGTACTTGCCGGACCCCTGACCTCTTTCCCACCCATGGCTTTCTCCAAAGAACGCAATAAACGAGCTGCCCACTCCGTGTTGAGAGTTTTATTAATGACTTCAAGCCAGAAATGCAGATCACGTGGACTGAGAGAATGCCCAGCTAAGTACTGAATGCAGTAGCAAAGAGGAGTCCCGTCCCATGTAATCCTTTCTCCTGAACCAATATCCGGAACAAAAATCCTCTCAGCAGTGCGAAGCAATACTCCCAACAAACCAGCCACAGAGCACATAGCTCTGTTCCTAGTGCAAGCACGCAAAATAGCTAGCAACCCTCTCACCATCCGAGTCCTAGGAGACATAAAACCCTCAAAATCACCAACGTCAGAAAGCCAAGGAATCAGCTCGCCAGCCACTATCGCAGCCCTAGAGTTAAGCATCACGCTGGGTGGATTATCATCCTCGTCTTCTTCAAAAGACTCAACACCTCCCATGGTGGCAAGAAGTGAATCAACGACTAAGTAAGCCATAGAAACAGCCTCATCGTCTCCTCCAAAACTCTCGACACCACTAACAACATTCTTCAGCTTTTCCATGCTTTCTGCCTTCCCCATTATAGCTGAATCTACTAGATGAAGGAGCTCTGGGGACACATTATTAGGCATAACCTGTTTAGCCTTCGGTTTTTGAGGCGAGTCGACAGGTGAGTACCCACTATCCCCATACAAATGCAAAGCAGAATCAAGACTAGCTGAAGATGGAGACCCATTAATGTCATAGTTTGAGTCCCCCTCAAGCCCAGGGCTTGAATAATGGCGATCATGATGCATATCTATTTCTGGGGGAGAATCAAACCCGGATAATCGAACACCAGGGAAGGAAAATTCAAATGTATCCTCACTTCCAACTGCCGAATCCCTCAACTCGTCAGGACTCAATGACTGATTCATCTTCTCACCACTTTTATCCCGATCTTGCAATGAAACATGCTCGAATATACCATCGACAAAAACAGGAGAAGCTGAGCCAACTTCTTCTGAATCTATATCACTACCCGCATTATCTGTATGATCGATATGTGTGTTTTTATTTTCAGATATTCCCATTTTATCACCTGCACTAGCGCCTTCTTTCTGCTTCTCGTAGTTCTTCTCAGAAATTTCTTGGTGATCGCTTTTTTCTTCTTCTTCCATTTTCTACAATAACTATTTTTAAAGATCCTTCATCCGGATTGCTCGCAGTTTCAGCTGAAAGTACATCAAAAGCACAATGTCAACAACACAAAATGAATAAGCATGCTTACAGAATTAACAGCAACGTGCATATATTAAGTAACGAACAAGCTCAATAATCACCAAAAGAAGGGGAACAACAGATATTCAAATTAAATAATTTACTAAAACCACTCAATTAACCCTTTTACATACGTACATAACCCTGCGACATTATATTATGGCTTAACTGAAATTCAGCTAAAACTTATTAAACATGTTCAGTAATATAACTAACCCGGTTATCATGAAGAAAGTGCGTACGACCAATGTGAGCTCACAATTTATACAATTAAGTCAACTGAAACAAACAAGGCAGCAAACATAAATTCAACAAACAGATAAATTCCATTTTTCTTTTGCAAAATCTCAACGCCCGTGGTACAATCAAACAAACAGGCAAATTCCAACTCAAAGGCGAAGTTACAAACACTCAATGACAGATCTAGCTTGCATCAGGCAACAACATTGTTAATCCCACTACTTGCGAACAAAAATGGGGATCATGTATTGAGCCGGGCTAGATCACAAATTAACGGCGATGTAAAGAATAAGATTCCCAATTTCCACAATAATTACCATGAAAGGATTTGAGTGTTCATGATTGTTGCTTACCTTATAAGAAAAGGATCGGACAAAAGTAAGAAATGCCCCGATTTGATTGATCAACGTTGAAGTGGTAGTATTAAATGAGGAGAAATTATGATCGGAGAAAAAAACAGTAAACGAAAAATTGAATGAGAATTGAGAAGGATGTATCGAAATAGGAGGCGAGTAGAGCGCGAGAGAAAAGGCCGAGCCACCCACAAATAAATTCTGATTGGACTTTGTTGAAATGTGATGTAAGGTTGGCCCAGTAGGATAATTAGAACATGTTGGGTTTGTGGGCTAAGAAACTAAAGCCCAGATTGATGCGAGCTGTATGCATGCTAGATCGAAAAGAGAAAATGTCACTAAATACTACTTTTTTTTTTCCCTATTTTACATTTGTTTTGTTTTTTTTTTCATTTATGACGCATTTTATTTCTATTTTACGATATGAGTTTT
Source organism: Phtheirospermum japonicum (assembly GCA_014905375.1). NCBI lineage: Eukaryota > Viridiplantae > Streptophyta > Magnoliopsida > Lamiales > Orobanchaceae > Phtheirospermum > Phtheirospermum japonicum. The sequence goes on from BMAC01000040.1 coordinate 1,326,888, forward strand.
TTTTTTGGCAAAACTACTTGACAATAATTAGCAAATTTATTGAGTTATTTTCGTCCATTTAATACCTTAATTATGGAGTTTGATTAACTAATTAAGGTATGTTTAGTTATTTTCTTTTAATTTTTTAACATCATACCCTCATACTCTCTCACCTTTAATATATTATTAGGCCCAACTAAATGATCTAACAAAGTCCGTAAAACTTTGCATTTCTTCTCAGGCAACTAGTCGCCACTAACATGTTAGAAAGCAACATCGAAGGTCACCACCATAGCCACCTACCTGCCCTGCTTGCCACCACATTGACCAAAGACCTTCACCGCCAGCAACGTCGGAGACCTCTGATTCAACACACAACAGCAATGGCGCCAAACTATTGGCGCTAAATAAAGCAAAAAAAGCCGCTTCTTTTGCCTTGTCAATATGACGTCTTCGACGCCAAGAAACTTGGTGACCGGAGAGCAACAGGTGGCTCCACTAGTTTTATAAGTTTTTCGGATAGTATATGTGTTATATTTCTGTGATTTTTTAATCATCAAATTCATTGAATAAGTATTTATAATATAATTATAGATTTATATATTTTTATGTGTATTCATATATTTTCAATAATATTTTATAGTATTTATTTTTATTTTTTACTTTTTTAATAATGACTTAGAAATTATTTTTGATTCATGATTTATTTTGGGCCGAATCAACTCTATTTAGTTGTTGCCTTATCCGAGATATAATGCACAAATTGGACTTAGGAAACTTAGTGTATAGATTGTTTAACTATTTTACTACAATCATAATAAGGTGGACATCAGGCCGGTCCTGAATAATCTTAGGCCCTGTGCTAAATTATAAATAATGTCTTTAGTATTTTTTTTAAATGATAGGATAGCACATGATAGAAACGACTAATTGATAAATAATAACAAATACATGGGTTTTTTTCACAAAATGATTCGATAATATAAATAATTTTAAAAAAATACATGATATAAATGGTGGTTGACTAGCAAAAGGCACGACGACAACCTCTTGAAAAATTCAAGTGCTTCCATTTCCAAAGAATTTTTTAGCCGCGTCAAAGAGTCACCGGCGCCGGTCCACCACAAACCTACTAAATAAACAAAAAACAAAATAAAAGTAATAAGGAAATCTAAAACAAAACAAATGTTGAGTTACTTAAAGAGGCTCCTTCTAGCATTTTATGCTGCAAAACCATCAATTATATCTCCATAATCAAGACTTTCCGTAATATCCTTTTCGATGCATAAAATTGCTAATCCATTCAATCTATCCTGACTCATGGTTGTTCGTAATTAAGATTTTAAATTAAATTTAGAAAACTTCTTTCGGCCGATGCCACAGTTACAGGTAAAGTCAATAATATTCTATAAGCAATCATCACATGAGGAAGCAATATCTTTTGCAAATTGCATTATTTTAATGGATATCCATGGGTCATTGGTTTCATATGATTCATTTGGTAACATTAATTGTAACACTTGTAATTTTGAACATCAACAATTTCCATTAATATCTAAAACATCCTCAGCTTTTAAAGCATGTTCAAGATTTATGCAAGATCTTTTCAATTCCTCATCATCTAATGAAACCAACTTTGAAGCATCAAATAAGAAACCAAACACAGATTGAAACAAATTGCAATTGTTCAAACCTACTCTGTAATTGAGAAATAGCAATATCAACTATAACAAGAAAATAATCAGTTCTAAATGATTTTTCAGCTGACTGCTCTACCCTTTCAGTGTTTGGAATTTCATCAAAATGCCTCTTTCTACAAATACGACATTTTTCAAAAAATACCGGCTCAACTCCCATTTTATTAGCAATTTCTTTAGCATTTATCATAGCAGAATTAAATCTACTATTCCTATATTTTTTAAAATATAAAACAAGTCCATCCAAATATTTCACAGCAACATCAATACGCATATCTTCAGACTGTAATTTCTTACTGACCAAGTTAATCTTATCAAAAACATCATACCAAATAACCAAACTCAAGAAAAATTCGAAACTAGAAAGTTTGCCTGATGCTAAACTTCCAGCATCCCTACTCAATTTGGGATCTTCACTAATTTCAGCTAATTTATATAAAGCATCTCTCATTTGAAAAGTTTGAGATTTTATTGCTTTGACGCTTTCAATATGACTTTCCCAGTGTGTGGCTGATAGTGATTTTAAAGTTAAACCATCAATATGTTCAAGTAAAATATTCCACCGCTTTGTTGAATTTGCAAACACCATATAAATACATTGACATGCTCCAAAAAAGGATGTTGCTTTAAGACACTAGTTAGCCATATCACAAAGTGCTAAATTAAGAAAATGAGCACCACATAGCATGTAAAATGCTCTAGGATTTATGTCAAGTAATCTCTTTTGAACACCTTGATGTTTCCCTTTCATATCAACACCGTTATCATAACCTTGTCCCCTCACATTATTAATATCAAGATCAAGGGACTTAAGTACATCTTGTAATTTATTGAAAAGCCCAAGTCCATATGTATCTTCCACTTGTATAAACTCTAAAAAATACTCTTCAACGTGTACCGGATTACTTGACACATCTACACATCTTACTATCAAAGTCATTTGCTCTTTGTAACTCGCATCAGGTGTACAATCAAGTATAGATGAGAAAAAATTTGCCACTTTTATTTTTTCGACAATTGCATTTTTCACTTTAGACGCTAAAGTAGCTATTAACTCATTTTGAATTTTATGAATTAGATAGTGGTGTTCAATGTGCTCATCGACGCATGACCTAGGAGCCGTGTGAGATGAAAGTCTCATGCACGGTTCTGAACGAGAGAAATGAATTTTCTTATCTCTAATCATTTGAAAGTGGTCTCGCATTATCGGGTCAAACTGTGCAATCATCTCTAGAAGGCCACAAAAGTTACCATTAGAATCTTCATATAGTTTTTTATTTGTTCCACGAAATGCCAAATTATTTATAGCAAGACATTTGACAACAGCAATAACTCTAAGCATAACATCCCGCCAATGTGAAGTCTCCCTTTTAATTTGATCTTGCAATTCTTTATCAATTGTTTGATTCTTGCATAATCTAGCCTTTAGTTCAACCCAATCTCTCATGTTAGAAAGGTGTTCAATACTATATTCATGTTCAATAAGTTTCACAGCCATATGTCTCCAGTCTTTGCTTCCCTCACTTGCTAATTGACTTCTAGAATGCATTTTTTTAAACAACTTACAACAAAAACAAAAAACCTTATCCAAATCTTTAGAGTATACCAACCATTTTCTATCACAAGTCTCTCCACTTGATATTGTTTGGACATAAAATCTATTAGAAAAGTGTCTTGAGACTCCATCAAGAGGATACTTATCATAAATTATTCTTTTAGGCCTCATTTCTACTAGTAAGAATCTCATTTTATCATCTAAAGAATCTCAAACTCTAGAATCATAAATATTCTTATCAACACCACTTTCAACGTTATCATGACAATGTTTAGTACCACAAGAAAGATCAACAACTTCATTTTCATCGCCTTCATTCGCACTTATATCATCAATATCTTCATTCACATCATTTTCAATTAAGTTCCCCCTATTATTTGTCGGCTCAATTTCCGTTAAAGTATCTCCACTAACTCTTTTTTCACATAAAGCATCCGTATTTTTAATAATGAACCTATCCATTGATCCTCTTAAAGATTGAACCATTTCCTCATTGTTTTTCTTTTCTTTTTTTTCGTTTTTGATGCCCAGAAAGTTATTTCCTAGGAAACATTTTGAATTTTGCAGCAATCAAATTCAAAACAAGAAATTTAATAATAGATAAAACCTGGATTTGAGATGAGCAAAGTTTGTAATATCATTTGCAATTTGCCAAAATTCGAAGAATCCCTGTAAAAAAAACATAGAACTTTAAAGGAATAATAATAATAATAATAATAATAATAATAATAATAATAATAATAATAATAATAATAATAATAATAATAATAATAAGAATAAGAATAAGAATAAGAATAAGAATAAGAATAAGAATAAGTATAATATAATTACTCTAATTAAAACAAATATTAAAGTAACAACCCTTAATAATGTACACTTTTTTCCCCTCACAAACTGTCTTACTTTTTATTTTCTACTAATATTTAGATCACTTTTTTCTTTAATTATTACAGTAGCATTTACAGCCTTTCCTGTTTTCTTTATGCAATGATGAACTAACCTATGTCAAAAAATGTACAACATCTAGTCTAATTGTAATTTCTAACTAAAAAGAATTGCGTTACTTTTATTTACATCCCCATCTATCTTTTTTACCCTTCTGGGTTTTCTGTATCAGCCTTTTAGTTAAACTCTTAAGATCCCCTAAAGTATTATATAATAAATTTTAAAAAAAGCTTTGAATCAGCACCGAAATTTTACCAAAATTCATAACATGAGTAAACTCGAAGGAATGAAAATAAAAAAGGAATTCTAGCGAAATTCCCTTAGAAATTCTAGCGAAATTCCCTTGAGAAAAAAAGGAATGAAAATAAAAAATGAAGAAACAGATCTTCAAGTAAACAAGGAAACAATTAGTATTTGTAATAATTAAAAATAACAATACAAAGAATCTGACCTGCTGCAGACAGGCAGCACAAATCAAGATTGGCGGGTACTGTATTATTATAAAGAAAAAAAGAAAAAGAAACAGAAAAAGAAAGGTATGTATCATGTTTATTTATTGCTCATCTAGTTAAATATTGGAAATAAATCTTTAAAAAAATAAAGAAAGAAGCTTTTCTTGATCTCCATAATTTATTCTACCAAAGTTGATAGTCCTCACCTTTTTGATTCAATTTCACTCCACAACAGAATTTTATTGACCCATTTTCTTTCCATAGTCCACAGACAGCTTTCAATATTGGAATCCTACTGTAATAACTTAAAAATAATTATTCTATATAACATTAGACAATGGACGCCGTTCATTCCGATTTTTTCGTATTTTGATTTTTCTACCTCTTGTTTGAATTGGGGGTTTCTTTCAGTTTCTTAGTAAAAATGGGTGACGGTATTCTGCCTAAATAGTAGACACAGGTAATAAATAAGAGAATACTAAAGATCCGAGCCATAGAATTTCTCAATTCTGATATAAGGTACTTATTAGATCGAATGTACTTATTCGATCTAATAGAATTATTTTGCCGTATCCAGGGATTCCTCACTTCTTTCTCTCATTCAAAACCGCGAAATGGAAACCGAGCGTTTCGTGGTTCAAAAATGAACTTAATCAATTTGTGGATTTTGGAAAAGCAAAATCTTGGTGATCTTCTCTATCTAATGAACGGGGAGAATTGGTTGAAGATCACGAGGCGTTTCGAATAAAAGAAGCTTTTTTTGAATTAGTAAACTTGGATAAAGGACAAAAGAAAATAAAGATTTATTAAAACGTTAGAAAAAAACTTTATATTTTATTCGCGAGGAGCCGGATGAGAAGAAACTCTCACGTCCAGTTCTGCAGTAGAGATGGAATTCCGGCGTAATTTTTCTACCCCATGTACATTCCCATAATGATGGTGTTTTTCCAAAATCAAACTTTGTTGTTCTTGTGGTAAGAATGGATTTCGTTCTAGTGCTCGAAAATAATATTCCAAAGCTTTCGTATGTTCTCCATTACTTGTATGGTTTTGAATGAGAGAAAGAAGTGAGGAATCCTCTTTTCGACTCTGACTCTCCCGTTCTTATAGAGATAAACGCGCTTTCTCGAATACGAATAGAAAAATGTATATCGCATATCAGGTTCCGTTGCTATCGCGGGCTTTACGCAATCCAATCCCGAAATTAGTTCTATACATATGCTAAATGGATGGATCTTATCAACGTCCATGAATGATAAATCATAGATTGAACCGCCGAATCGGAAAAATTGAGATGGGCTGTCAAGAACGTAGAGGAGGTAGGATGGGCAGTTGGTTGAGAACGGGAATTGAACTCTATGAGATCTAAGGTCCGTTTGATATCCAAAAACTGCTCAGCATTCAATAAGTTAAAAACCTGATGTTTATAACTCTTTTCATCTTTTTTATATAACCATTTTTTTGGAAATGATAAAAAGAAGGATATCCAATATTTTAAAATAGTATCGAGAATAACTGGAAAGGTGGCATCTCCGGGTTTGGAGAAAATCTTCAATTTACAGAAAAAAAAAAAAAAAAAAAATGAAGGATCTGGCCGATCGAACAAGTACAATTCTAAATCAAATAGAAAAAATCTCAAAAGAGAGTTGGATCACCTCCTTTTCAGGGAGAGCTAATGCTTGTTGGGTATTTTGGTTTGATCTCTATTTTTCCCCCGGGGAATCTTTAGGCTCCGTAAGATCTAGTATAAGTAAGTGAAATAGATAAAATAAAAGGGTTGTTCTTTGAAAAAAGGGTCTTTATTTTTCTTTTTAAGCTTTTTTTCTTCTCTCCACTCGAACCAACCCACCCACCCCACGTAATCTTTTAAAAAGCGTTCTGATCGAAACTCACCTCGATCGATCGACAATTGAAGATGATTTCGTGGGGAACTGCTGCTTGAAGCCCGAAATTGTAGTACAATAACTGAAAAGGGGATGATTTGTAGTTGATTCAAGCAAAAGGAAGATAATTAGAAAAATTAGGAGATAATAATTAGAGAAATAGAGAGGGCTTTTATAAATAATCAACTAATTTAATTATAAATAATTTGAACGTTGCCTACCTCATTGGGATTTGGAAGGAGAGTCATGGGAAGAAGCTAAAGTCAGCAGAATTGAAGAGGGGAAAATGAAAGGTTGCTGGCCGTTGCAATTTTTTCTGCAATGTAATATATATATATATATATATAATGGACTATTATTGGGATGGTGCCCCATAAATATATTGGGCCCTGGTGGCCATAGAATGAAGATAACTTATATGGATCATATATATGCCCTCATATCCTATTAAGCAATGAGATTACGAGTAGATATCTTAACTCTATGAAAAATGCAATTTATTTAAATTGTTATAGATGTGATCCAGTTTTGAATTGTGTTGTATTGGTTTAAGTTTGGTTGATTTATTGTTTATTTATTTATGCTATTTGTAGAAGTTTATTTTTGATTATCCTTTTTTTTTTTGTTGTTGATCTGAAATACAATTTCATTTTCGAGGCTAGCATAGTTTATGTTAGGTTGATCGTTGGCAGATTGTGTCTTATATTTCATATCAACATTTTATATAAGACCGTCTTATAATTACAAATTATAAGCATTTTTTTTTGTCAATTCCATGACCTATAAGTTAATGAACAAGTTATAAGATTTTAACTTCTTTTTAAATTAATGAAAAAATATTAAATCAAAGTCGACAAATTATAAGACTTTTACTTAATAGGATTCGGTTCTTCGTGATTTTATTTCCGTTGGACCCTTTTGTTTTTCATAGTAATTGATCCATATATAAATATTTTTTGAACTAAAGAAGTATAGTGTATACCACAAGTGAAAAAAAATATTTTTAGATTATTTGACTTTAAAAATTATATCGCTCAAGTCGGTTTCCTTTATTTTATGCTACATGTTGTAACACGAGCTTACAATATAATTCATTCTTGAGTAACATCAAGTAAACATAAGATAAATTATGAACTTGTACGGAAATTAATAATAAGCTGAAAACAACAACGGACAATTGGATCAAATATAATTGCAAAACTCGACAACTTAAATCCCACAAACATATATTTTTAAATTTATTAATCTTAAAATCATATTTATACTTAGGAACAATTTCACACATATGTAATATACACTAAAATCACTGCCCAAAGTTGTTACCGCATTTCCATGTATCGCTCCATGTAATACTGGAAAAATAAATTACAAGAAAACATTATGTAAGAAATAAAATAAAATGTAGATTAAAAAAACAAATAAAAACCTTATATAGAATATATGTAAATGATATAAACATCAATATACACAAGATAAACTTGTGTAGAAATTATAAATAAGCTGAAAATACCAACGAACACCTGGATCAACTAAAATTGCAAGAAACTCGACATTAACAGAGTTTTAAAAAAATGGGAACATGAAAAGAAAAGTACATTAGCATTTCACTAACTATTTAAAATTACAAATCACACAACTACTAAATAAAAAATACAATCACAAAAATTAAAAATTTCCAACTATGCGAATGGGAACCAACTAAATTTATAATAATTTTTGATTCATTACAAAAAAAAAAAAAAAAAGACTATGTCTACATGTGTATAATAATTATGGAGTGTATTATGACTTGATTATTTTAAATAAACTATATAATGACATAAAAAATGACGTGCGAATATAAGATATCTCAAAATTAAATGTTTATGCTACAATTTCGTTGAAGCACCAGAAAATAAAAAAATTCTTGTGGTCAAAATTAGAAGTGATCAAAATAATTAATAAACAACCACATTATAATCAGTCGAACAAAGTGCATCAAAAAAAGTTCTTAGCTATAGCAGCAATAAAAAATTGGGAGATACATCAGATGGATGTTCATAATGCATTCCTACATGGTGAGTTGGAAGAAGAAGTCTACATGAAGATACCTCCTGGTTTCAAAAAGCAAGAGTCTCACTTGGTTTGCAAAATGAAAAAGTCGTTGTACGGTTTAAAGCAAGCACCTCGATGTCGGTTTGCAAATTGGCTACGACACTAAAGAGTAATGGATTCATAGTCATATTCTAATTATTCTTTGTTTACATTGACGAGCGGGAAAATACAAGTTAATGTGCTTATTTACATTGATGATATGATACTTGCAGGAAATGATAAATTTACTTTGGCTGCGCGTTTAAAGCTTATTTAGGAAAATGTTTTAAGATGAAGGATTTAAGATTGTTGAAATATTTCCTCGGTCTATATAAGTGGCTCGCGGCATGTTGGATTGCTCATGTCCCAAAGAAAGTACGTACTAGATATAATCACCAAAACTGGACTGTTGGGAGCTAAACCGGTAGAGTCTCTAATGGAACAAAATCATAAACTAGCCTTGGCCAGTGGGCATTTGATTAAAGATGCAGAACAATATCGGAAGCTCATCGGGATATTGATATACTTAGGGGTTGCACGTCCCAATTTGCCATATTCGGTGAACATCTTATCCTAATTCATGCAGTTACATAAAGGAAATTCAAGTCAAGGAGTTTTGCTATGGACTGATAGTGATTTGAGATTAGAAGGCTGGTGCGACTCGGATTGGGCGAGTTGTCCCCTTACGTGAAGATCTTTGAGTGGATGGTTCGTCTTACTTTCTTGTTCTCCTGAGAAGAGGAATATCGGGCAATGGCGGCAATCACTTGTGAATTAAAGTGGCTTCGCCAATTCCTTGGTGAATTGGGAATAACGCATGAGAAGGGAATGCGACTGTATTGCGATAGTCAATCTGCATTATATATTTGCGCAGAATCCAGTGTTTCATGAGCAGATCAAACATATTGAAACGAATTGTCATTTTGTTCGGGACGCAATTACTGATGGACTTATCGCTCAATCGTATGTACCTATGAAATTCCAACTTGCAGATATTTTCACAAAGGTTTTGGGAAATAGTCAGTTTGAGTTTTGGTTATCCAAGTTGGTCGAGATCTTCACACACTGACTTGAGGGGGAGTGTCAAGATGAGAATTATATAAAGATTTATTATAGGAAGAGGTTGATGATTATTAAGGTTTTTGATATAAATAACCTGATAGCTATCCCGTAACTTAGGCTCCAAGGGAATGTATTTCCTTTCATGCTGCGAACTGTAACATTATATAAGTAGGGTACTAATGAATGAAATGAGGGTTTTTCTTCTTGTTGTGTAAATATTGACAGTAAAGCTCAACCATTTAAAAAGCAAAGGAAGCTTATATACCGCTCCCAAAAAAAAAGAAGGATACCTATTTCCTTCTTTTTGATAAAATTCTATGTTTTTATACATTTATTCGATATGCTCGCGTAACACGCAGGTGTACAAACTAGTTCTCAACAATAACAAATAACGCAATAGACCCTACACTCACACAAATCAACATGTTCACAAATAAAACTACAATTTCACCAAATTAATTTTACAAAATCAAAACTAATAATTATCTGGATGGCTTGGAATGGAGACATCTATGAAATTAGATATGTGAGTTTATTATTTTTGGATTTCTTTTTCTTTATTTCTTTTTTGGGGTGTAGAGGTTATTTTTTAAATAGTAAAATATAAAATCTATAATTCCCCTTATTTTTTATTAAGAGATTTACAGTGCCGTGATCAGTGGCGAAGCCAAAATTTTAAATCTACCCGGGCTAAAGTATTTTTAACGGAAAATATAATAATATGAAATAAGACACACACCAATAGAGCTTTACCCTTATCTTGCACAATCACAATAAGAAGAAAAAAGAACGGGGAATCTTGACGCATGATCCAAGAAGCTCGACAATTTATCACATTAATCAAAATAAATAAGTTTGACAGTTTTACTTAAAAAAAAAAAAAGATGATCAAGTAAGATAATGAAAATTATAAAATTACAATTAAGAAATAAGAATTAGATGGGATTGAAGCCTGAAAAGAAAATACAATTCAAATTGTTAAATTACAATTAAGGAACTAAAATTTAGGATTTAAGGTTAAATAATTGAATGTTTAATTTATGAATTTTGAAAGCTTACCTATTGATTATGGAGATTCTGAAACAAAATAGAAGTTGGAATCGAAATTGGATTAATGTTTTTGTTGATTTGAGAAATTGAGATGTTTGCCTCTTTCTTTGAATTTCTTTTTTTTTTCTTCAACCTCCTCTATCTCTCTTGTTCTTTTGTCTTCAAACTGAATATTAAGCAAAGTCTACAAATCTAATATCACAATCATTAGCTAATTAGGATTGATTTTGTTGGGCTCAATTAAAATTTAATTAAATGATAGTGGGTTTAAGGTATTGTTGGTTGCCTTATTAATTAAAAAAAAAAAAACACCACTTGGGGATGGTTGATCTAAAGTCACCCGGCTACAGCCCGGGAAAGGCTATGAGTGCCTCCGCCCCTGGCCGTGACCGAATTATAAAAATCAGATCATTTTAACGGATAAATAGCGGGGTTGGTAGATCAATTGATGTATATATGGTGGAGTGGAAACGTGGTGCATTCACAGCACCGTAATTATTTTCACTTTATTATTGGTCGGTTGATTTTTTACTTTCTTGATTTCATATGGTCACGGGGGCAGTGTAAAAAAACAGAGTATTCTGACTGCGAAATATTGACTAATGACTGTAAATGTTTTAAGCTACTTTTTTAATGCCTGAAAAAGTAATATAAACACAGTTGTTACTGTGAATGTTGACTAATGTTGACTAGTGACTAATAAATGTTTTCAGCTATTTTTATTTAATACCTAAAAATTACAGTAATTGAAACTCAATTGTTTCCAAGATTCACCATCAAATTATTATAAAAGACTCGCATAAAGGATGATCAATTCGAATCAAAGGTGGGTGGATTTACTTCGTATTAGGCTAACTACTAGTACTTCATGTGTGTGCTTTTGTTAGTTTGTGGTTAACACATAACTAGGTTTATCATCCCATAATTTATAGATTGTAAAATTTGCCCCACATAGCCATAAAAGCCACCTAACAACAGTGTAATACTAATTGCATTGTTGATAGCGGCATAGTTATATATATGCTCGTTGTTTTGTTTTTATTTTTTCTGGTTTACTTGAAATTGTCTGAATAAAAATTATATTCCTTCCATCCCAAAATGATAGTCCTGTGGTTGATTTCACACAAATTAAGAAATGAGTAGTTTATATAGTTAAATCATTAATTTAGTTGGTATTTTCCAATTATACCCTTCTTAAATTTATTAATGTCAATTAATGCTTACAGAAATCAGTGTTGTAATTAATATATTTGTTATTGGAATTGTAAGATTTTACATTGTAATCATCAATTTTCAATTTACCATATAAAAAACTAGTATTTCAAGAATATTAATTAAGGGTATGTGTGTAAATGAAAAATTAATGATATGTTAAATATAGTAACTGAATTATATTTGTGGGACGAACGAAAATGAAATATTGAATTATATTTGTGGGACGGAGGGAGTATGATTTATTTCTAGTTGAGTTATGTTGTACTATGGGCCTTAGAAGTTTGTCTCAAAAATTCACGGTTATTGTTGTTTTTGGATTTTTGTAGTGTAGATGAATTCGTTTTATTATATATTTGTACATGTTGAACAATTTAATGACAATGATAGTTTGGTTTGCATTCGATTGATTGCTAGTTGATTACATTAATTGTGGGTACAGAACCAATATGTTCAGTTGATTGTTAGTTGATTCCTTAATTACAAATTTACTGAAGGAGGACGAAAGCATGAGGAGGAAATTAAGAAGCCAACTTTATTGGGTTTATGTAGTTCTTTGATCTTGAATGTGCATTCTTATGGTAATATCAACACCGAACACATAAAAATCTATGTGTTTGTTGTGATGAATGTATAATAGCCTGTTACTCATGCTTTGGTTTTGCAATACAGTTAGAATTATATTATCACTCGTAAACAAATTAATCATAAATTAACTTTTAATAAATTTATTTATCAAAATGTAGAGATCATCCATAAATCAATCATAAATCAACTCTCAACAAATCAATTTATCAAAGTATAGGATTATCTATAAATCAATAATAAACCAACTATTGATAAATTCAAATGACAAAGTGTAAAGATCATCCGTAAATCAACCGTAAACCAACTTTAACAAATTTATTTATCAGTGTGCGAACAACGAATAATAAAATTCACAAATGAGTTTAAATTAGCATATAATTTACATCCAATTTGCAAATGCACATATCCACTTATTAATTAAATGTATAAATCAACAATAAAACCAAAAAATAGCGAAAACTATGTGATATATATGAACATTAACTAGATATAAATTACAGTAAATCAAGAAATATAGAAAAACTATGACCTATTTTTTTTTTTTTTTTTGAGAAAATGTGAAAAACAAACAAACTAATATTTAGATGTAGGTGCAAATATGACCTAAAGTATTTTTAGGGGCAAATAGACACAATTAGAGCCGTCAAAATCTAACCCTACCCGTGGGCTGGCCTGATGTAGCCCAAACTTTACAAAGGCCTGGGCCTAAGATCCTAGGTCCAAAATATCTGCCTAGTCTTGACTTGGCCGGTTCGGTCTATTTGGCCCATCGGCCCACATGTTTTTCTTCTATATTTATCCATTTTGTACATTTGAATAGAAATTTGGTAAGGCTTATGCATAAGAAATTTAGGCCAAAAAAAAAAAAAAGTGGGCCGAATTTTGGCCCGACAATTCGTGAACAACTCTAGACACAATATACAAGTTTCATTGAGATTTAGAACTCACTACCACGATTGGACATCCTTTCGATTTTTTCGTTTCGTTTCACTAAAGAATATTGAAAATAGAAATTTTTGGAAGATAAAATTTTTTAATAAGATAGTGATTAGATATAAGTAACTGGATAAAATTATTTGGTAAAAGAAATTCCAAATAGACCCACAAGGGTTTTTGTGTGGTAAAAATTAATGATGGTGGAGAGATGAGGGAGAGAAAAAATAAAATAATATTTTTGTGTGATAGGAAATTAATGGTAGTTGAGAAATGAAAAAAAGAGGAGAAATAAAGAAAAAAATTGACAAAAAAGTAATATTTTTTGATCATAAACAATAACTTGTTTGCCATGATTTTCTTTTGGTGGTTGAGGGATTTTTTTTGTTTTTAACATCTAATCGCCAACTTTTGTTCTAAACATCCTTTTTCTCTTTTCATTTTTTGATTTTTTCTTCAGTTTCGTACAAAACTAAAAGTTTGCATTAAAAAATAACCACTTCTAAAAAACCTATCTTTTAGAGTACAATTGGATATCCTTTCTTTCCTTTTCATTTCATTTCACTAGAAAATAGTGAAAATAAAAATTAAGGAGATAAAATTTGTTGGTGAGATAGTGATTAGATATAATTTGTGTGTTTTGAGTAAGTGATTAGATATACAATTATTTGGTAAAATAAATCTCAAATGGGCCCAAAAAGATTTTTGTGTGGTGGGAGTTAATGATAGTAAATAGATGAGAGGGAGAGGAAATAAAATAAGGTTTTTGCGTGGTAGAAAATTAATGGTAGTTGAGAGATGATAGAGAAGTGAGAAATAAATGAAAGAGAAATGAGGAGAAAAATTAGGAAAAAAATGAGTTATATTTTTTGGGTCATAGATAAACTTGTTTGACATTTATTCCTTTTGCAAGCTGAGGGAAACAAAAAAAGTTGGTTTCCAATTGTGCCCCTTCATCTTGTTCATTTACACCAGAGAAACCTAAATTTTTCGACATTGTCCCATTGATTCTGGCAGCCCATTGTCTATTTTCACCGAGCACTGGTGACTCTCTCCATTCATGGTTAATTGTATCAAATATATTTATTTTATTTCGACTTGATGGTATTAGTTTTGTGATTATGCTCTTATAAATATACTAGTTCGATATTGTCACCTATTCCGATTTTAGGGTTTCTGTTCTCGCATTTTATTTTGATTTTATGTTTTCAATTATCGCATTTTATTCTAATTTTAGGGATTTAGTTTTGGGCGGATTTTGGAAATTAATTGATAGATCGTTGTATCCTCTTGAGAGTTTTTAAACAAACGTAGTTTATTGATTTATATGCGATGTGTTTACAACATTAGTATTGTGAATGCAAGAGTTTCTAGGTTTTATGCTAATTGTAGGATACTCTTTCTTCAGTGCATCTGATTCTAGACTTTCTTTTGTTGGTTCTGCATTTTCTATAATAATTATGTGCTCAACCCTAGCTGATTTTAGGGTTTTGAGTTTCAGAAGAATTGGGAAGACTAATTTCATATTTTGGGGTGTATAATTGTGTCTATAATTTCTTATAGAAGACCAAGATAGAGGTGTATGATAATCCATGTTGATATTTGATGTGTTTTCGACATTAGTTATATGAATGCAGGAGTTTCTAAGTTTTATGTCTCATTCCAAATAAAACTAATACGATTATATTTTATATTTTCTATTCTTAGTATCTATATTATATGTGATTCATGGTCCATTGGGTATGTTTGATTTAATACACCGGTTATGCAATTATTTAAAAAGTTTGTCTTACTACAAAAAAATGTTGTTTGCTGACGGGCGGATCCATCCGTAATCAATTTGCTGGCGGGACGGGATTAACGTATCCATTAGCAAATGCTGATGACATGCTAACGAATCCAGCCCGTTAGCAATCCGGCCCATCAGTATTTTTTTAAATAATATTTTAAAAATGCTGACGAGTGGACCTATAGCCCAGCCCGACCCACAACCCAACCCGTGTCAATTTAAATCCCACATATGGCATGGGTGGGATTCGAACCCACACGACCTCTTGTAAATAGAGAAGTGGTGTTACCGTCTCGCCAAGTCAATTACATGTGAGAGTTTATATATTTTGAATATATATTGGACTTGTTCAACACCCGCATATTATGCGGGATTTGAAAAAGTGTAACACTAATTAAAATACTAAAAAATAACATTGAAAATATTATACACAAATCGTAACATTATTTTTTCTATTTACACGAAGATTATTCTTCACGATAAATAATTTTTCCTTTCAAATTGGAGCATTATTTGTTCTAATTACAATAAAACTGGAATTTTCACAATAAAGAAATTTTAAATATTTTTACCCGGGAGTCACGAAATTAAAATTAAAACCAGGCAGTGATATATCTATTAAAAAAATACATTATTAATTTGTTCGTGTAGATATAAATTGTATTTAGCAATGCATTATATTGGAATTAGATAAGGAGAATTAGAATATATTTAATATTTATTTTCCTATGTGTAATAATTTATTATTATTTTTTATTGTTGTTGTTTCTCTTTTTATTTTCTTTTTCTTTTTGGTGTAACAATAATTTTTCATATAAAATTTTAATGTTATCCTCTTAATGCATTATATTAGGATTAGATATCCAAATTTAAGTTTATATTTTATTATATTTATTGTAAAACTGTAAAATATACAACACCCGCATGTCGCATGTGAATATGTGATATAGAAAACCAGAATCAGGCAGTGATATATTTATTAAAAAAACGTCTTATATCTAACTTGTAATATATGTAATATTATATTTTATTATTTTTTGTATTCTTTTTTTATGCGTAAGACATTAATTTGGTCATGTAGATATATACTGTGTTAAGCAATGCATTATATTGGGATTAGATAAGGATATTTAGAATATAATTAATATTTATTTTCCTAGGTGTAATATTTTTTTTTATTGTTGTTGTTTCTCTTTTCTTTTTTTTTTCTTCTTTTTGGTGTGTATAAAATTTTAATGTTATTCTCAATGCATTATATTAGAATTAAATATCCAAATTTAAGTTTATATTCTTTGTATTTATCTCCTTTTTGTAATAATTATATAACTCGTATTTTCCTTAAATAGAATATTTAAAATTCTAAAATAAAACTATTTCAACTTTTATTATATATAAAGTTAAATCAACTTATATAGATTTTCTCAAATTATGTATGACTTATTTTTTTTATTAGTAGAATAAAAGTAACATATTGAATTAGACAAAATATGATAAAGAAAATATTGAATTGGGTAACATATAGTAATATAAAAATATTAAATTAGGAAAAATATAATAATATAAAAATATTAAATTAGGTAAAATATATAAGGGAAATACTAAATTAGGTAGATATTAGATTCGAAGACACCGAAGCACCGAAATTTTTTCCAAAGCTAACAAAACGTGGAAAATAGACACATACAATAGGAGGATTTTGCATTAATATATAGGGGAGATGTAAATTAAGTTATAAATTATATATAAAAATAATTATATTATATTGATAAATGTATATTATATTTATGAATAATGATATTATAAATACATAATATTATTATAAATATATATTATTTATAAATATATATATATATTATAAATATATTTTAAATAAATAATGATATACAATTATTATAAATATATAATATTATTTTAAATTATATTATAATTATAATATTATAAATTTATAAATTTATATTTATTTTATATCCCTTTAAATAATTATATATATATATATATGTGTGTGTGTGTGTGTGTGTGTGTGTATGTTGCTGACGGCCTATGCCCATGAGCAATCCGTCAGCATTTTTCGTCAGAATATCCCAATTTTTTTGTCGTGTGTGCCTCCAATATCTTTTGATTCTAGCTTGTAGGAGCATAACCTTTTATTTTAATTACAATTTTTGCATGTGGGTACTCTCTCTCTTTCTATCCTACAATGATAAAATACTTTTTCTTTTTTGTCACACATGATAATACGCGGTCCTTAATTATTTCATGCATTTATTTATGTGCTTCTATTAATGCAACTTGGTATCTATAATTATGAGCCATTAGTGTTAAAAGTAATGGTATAATTGGAAAATATAGGTAAAGAAATTCAACTATACCAACTATTTTTTTTTAATTTATGTGAAAGTAAAAAGCCCTATCTTTATAGGAGGTAGTATGTATATATATATATAGTCTGAATTTGTCAAAATTAAGTTGTTATTAACTATGCATTATTTGCTTGAAATTGATTGAATGAGAATGCCTTTTTCATGGAACATAAAATTTATTGATTTTATATTTTTACCATTGTGTATCACACTGTGAAAAATATAGAACATAAAGATTTTATATGCTAATTGTATGTTATCTTAATCACTATGATTAACTTCTGTATGTTTAAGCATCAACACTAATATGTCGAATTGCTGCAACTACTATGTATAGCTTAGTTTTTTAAAACCTTATCTTGGTTAATTTCTTTACTAAAAACATTTTGTCAAGTTCTATAATTATTAATTAATCTCTTTAGTTTAAGTATTGTGAGATAATAATGATGCACATGAGGTTTTTTTTAGGTTGCTTTAGGTTTTAGTTGAATCATTAAGTTCTTGCCTACAGAGATTAATAAGTACATTGCTTATTAGTATATAAATAATTTGAGACAATATTATTTTTTCCTCTTAGTAGGTTTTATGGTTGGTTTTGATCACTGATTCTATCGCATCTTAATTTCGTAGTGATAACAATGCGTACCAAAGAATAGGAAAAAAAACATGAAGAAGATCTTCACACACTGGAGCAAGCAATTACAATGTTATATTCGACATGCATCTCTCAATAAGAACAAGCAATTTTTAGAGGACTTTCCTATGACAATACAAGTCTGAAATTATATGTATTCTTATTTTAAATAAATTGTAGTTTTAATTTGAAAGTCTGGCTAGATCTATTTTTTTGCATGTTTTTAGCACAAAAAAAGACGTTTGCTAAGAGCTAATTATTACGCAACAATTCTCTTGAATGATGTCAACGACATGAAAAATCAATTGGAGAAGGATGTAATTGGATATTTGAATATCAAAGCGGGAACGAATATTTCCAAGATGTAAATGGACGGAATTTAAGGGAAAAATATGTTTTGATTATTATGTATGTGTTTTCTATTATGGAGTATTGAACTCAATATCCAGACGTATTAGTGTGTGTTTCGAAGAATTTGTACTACACTTTCTTTTTGTATAGTTTTTTGGAGTATGTACTAAAGAGTAATAGTTTATCCAGTAGGAAGTATTGTGTATTTTTGGTCTCCGAACTGTGATATTTTGTCTAGTAGTAAGTATTTTTTAAATGTTTATTTATGGTGATTGGTGGAAAAAATTTTGGATCTTTGCTAGGTGTTTTGGAGTTGATGAGATATTTTTAGCACTAAGTTTTTAATAGAAAGTTATTGGTCAACTAAATAAATTCAGCCGAAAAGACGAGAATTTCACATTTACAGCAACACACTTGACTAATTGATAAGAAAACTAAATTTGAGCGTAAAAAGATTAGGTTTTTCCATTGAAAATGTTATGTATTAGTATTTCTATAGAATATTGGTTTATTTACTATGAAATGTATTGGTGTGTGAAATGAATAGTATTGTTTGTATAATATGAAGTATGGACACTTCAAATTAGGAGTTTTATTCGTGTCGTGTTCTATTTTATGTTAAAATAAGCATATCATAAGCATGTCCTCATGTTGTGCATCAATTTTGTTTTTTTACTCGAACGAAGTTAAATTCAAGATCACATAAACATATTGTTTATTTTAATTAGGATATCTAGAGGTCAAAAGAAAATTGGCCAATAATAAATTAAAAAAATCCAAAAAAAAAAAAAACCCAAAAAAAAAACACTACAATTTAAATTCTCAAGAAATTGGCACTCATCTAAAACTCCCAATTTGATCAATAAAATATCAAATATCTAGCCATATGCAAATAACATCATATGTAAGCGGATATTCAGGTCCATAAAACATTAATTGTGCTTAGAATATCAAATAGATATTTGTGTGAGACAGAGTAGGTCCATAAATCCATAAGACAGTATGGATTTATTTTGATATACCGTTCACAAAACAAAATTTTTGGTTGTTTGAATCTTGGCTGTCTAAAATTGATGTTGGCTGGAAATTTTGGAAGGCACACACATAGTATAAATTTATATATATTTAGTTATGCCCTTAAATTTCTTACTGGTACCAAAGTAGTATGAAATTCTCGGATTAATCATTTGTATCTGCAGAATATTTGGGGTAGTATGAAATCCTAAAATGTAGTAGTAAGCACATTTTGTACTGATATGCTCATAAAAATAAAATAAAATAAAATTTAAACGTAAAGAATAGGATATATATCATTACTGCAGTGCGACACTCAGATAATATATATTTATAGCAATTTTCATCATTCCGTCTATTGTCTGGCATGCTATTTTTGCATGTGATTAGTTGTTGGCACAATGTCTAATTGAATGTGTAGTATGTTATAAAAACTATAGTATAAGTGTTGACCACTTTTATAAATATAAAAATGTACTAGTTACATATACTATTACGGGACTATACCAAAGAATTCTCAGTTTATTTAATTAGTTTTAATTCTAATAATTTCAATGTTTCATACTTCCAATAAGTTATTATTTTAATTTCATACTACTGTTGATGAATAATTTTGTATTTTGTAAGTTTATTTATGGGAGACATTTTATATGTAACTTATGTTTAAATAGTAAGTAATATTTGGAATGTTTTCAGGCAATTTAGGTTCACAATGGCGAGCATTGTCACTGCATTTTGTAATTATAAGAATAAAATTGGCAAAAAACATTTAAATGGTATGAAGAAGACGCCATTTTACCTTCTATTCAAGTGCATGCACTCATGTAGTGTGGATGCTAAAGACCCTTTGAGGGTCGAGTCCAACACCGCAGACCTTATGTGCACATTGAACACTGATGATCAAAAATTTTTACTAATGGGAAGACAGTGGGGGTGACAAAGGGTGATGTGCAGCTGGTTTTTAGTATTGCGGATGGTGATTAAAGGGTGATGTGCAGCTAGTTTTTAGTATTGCGGATGGTGACCAAAAATCAATTTGTTTAAAGGGCAAAAATAAGTGGAGTTTTTTCAACAGGATGTTTAAGGATGACCTGAAGTGAATCAGATATTTGTGAAGGAGAAGTTACATGAAGTACTCTGTAGGAAAGAATCGTTGGCTAATAATATTGAGGATGTTGCCAGCCTGCTTCGCCTACTACTCGTTCGACCCTTTTCTTTCCTCATAATGGAGTTATCATAACCTAAGGTTGGTAACAGTATGTCGAGGACCTTGATAGCATGAAGAAGTATGATTGGAGTGGGAAGATAAAGAACATACTAGTGGATTCGCTGGTGCATAAACACAAGGTACCTTTGAAAGTGAAAGATTGCACAATGATATTGTCGGTAAGGATATAAATTATGAAAATTTTAATTTTTAGTTGTAATTTTATTTTACAATAGTAGTAAAATAATATTATTCTGAAACTAGTGATTTTATTTATTTGCAAAGTATTGGTTGTGTGAGCATGTTAGATCATCGACGAGAGGAATGATTTACAAAAGAAGATGCAGAGGATTATGATGCAGAGGATCATGGATTTAACAAAAGATCATGTAAGTTTTCCCCCTTTTGGTAATTAATTTTGGTATTAGACCACATAATTTTTAAGCAAGTCAAGTATAGATTATGTATTAAGATATTTAAATGTGTAATATATATAGTATTATATATATAGTATATATATATACTACAATTATATATATATATATATATATATATATAATAACAATACTGGCTATATGAGACAAATTATTTTGATTCCCTCCAAACCTATTTTCTTTCCCCGAAAAGAATTTTTTTTGGCGAAAAGCCATAATTGTTGACTTTTCAACTGTTTTATTTTTTGTTTTAAATCTCACATCAACAATTATTGACTTTTCAATTTTTTTTTTAAATTTAAATCTCATAGTACACAATTGTTGACTTTTCAACTTCCTTTTATTTTATTTAAATCTCACAGCACATAATTGTTGACTTTTCAACTGTTATTATTATTATTTTTAAATTTTAAATTTTACAGCACACAATTGTTGACTTTTCAACATAAGTTTCAAAAAACAGTCGTGTGTTTTTTTAAAAAAATTCAAGTTTTCAAGTAGGTGAATTTCAGATATTATGGCAAAAGTTAGGATATGATTGCTTAAATTTTCGAATTTGGAACCAAGTTTTTTTTGAATTTTAAAGCTCCGAATTCAAATTTTTGAAAAATCAATTTTGGTTCTTGAAATCTCAGAATTTAAATTTTTGAGCCACATAAATTAAAATCTTAACTGCTCCAAGCTCATAATTTAATACACACACACACACACACACACACACACACACACATATATATATATATATATATATATATATATATATATATATCCATTTATTAGGTTTTAAAATTAGCTTTTTATCATCTAATTAGTGAATACGATGATAAAATTTATTTATATAATAGTCAAATGTTCAGATTTTGATTAAAGATAAACTGTATTTTTTTGGTATTTTGAATTTGAATAATAGAAAAGGCAAACATAATAAAAACAACTATGAAAATAAATTTAATTACATGCCCCGAATAAAAAAAATATAGTATGAAAATAAATTAAATTAGAGGCCCTAAGAAAAAAAATCGGGATTAAAAAAAAAAAACAAAGTAAGACATCAAATTTAAATAAATTACAGGCCCCAAATATAATTAATTTGACAAAAAATAATAAAAACATTAAAGCATATTAAATTGAAAAAATATTAATCTCCTTGCATAACTAAACTCTAAGAAATCTGGTATATTTTACAACAATTTTGTTTTAAAAACATCGATAGTTGATTTAATTCGATTTACTTGCATAATTAGAATTCTAAACAAATGGATACAGTAAATCATATTTTTGATTTCATCGATTTGTTTGCCTAATTAAAGATATTAAATTTATAAAAAATGCAGGAGATCAGTTTTTTAAAAATAAAATCAACAAATTGGGCCTCTCAATTGTTAAGTAGATTCAGAATAAATTATGGTTTGGGTTGGATTTAATCAATTATATGGGTTTTAAATTGGTTGGATTAGTTTAAATCTATTATCAAGTATTTCTAAATTATATTTATTTATTTTAATTTATAAAAAGTTTAAAATTAGATTATGGTATTTTTAAAATTTATTGATTGTGTTTAAATTAAATCGATTATGCGTTATTGTATATATTTTAAATTTTAATTTCAATTTCCATGCGTGTAGATTAATTTACTTTTATTTATAGATTTGATTATCTAATATGATGTAAGATATTTTATCAAATGTGTTTATTATTTATTTGTGTTTAACTTAAACCTTATATATGGTACTGCATAAATTTGATTTTTTTAATATCAATCTCTATTAATGTAGATTAATTTAATTTTCTTATTTTATGAATAATAAATTTATTTCAAATTGTTTGTAGTTGTAAAATTATATTACAAGATTTTCAATTTTTTTTTTATCAAATACGTTAGTATTCAATGAATTATCAATATGATTTAGTTGTAATTATATAAATTTAAATTACTAAGTAAATATTTTATAAATTACATATATATTTATATATTTGATAAAGCATTATATTTAATATTTCTCCGTATTTTATTTTATTTTGTTGACTTTTTAGATTTTAGTTGTTTCTTTAAATAATTTTTGAAATGCTTCATGTATGTTTTCTTTATTTAATGGTACAAGTACTCTTCTCATAAAAGAAAAATAAATGTATGTATGTATATATTTATTAATTCTTAAGTACTTTGTTCACATATTAATGTAGATTAATTTAATTCAATCTATTGTATATTATTAATTGTAGAGTAAATTCAATTTGTTTGTAATCGTAATTTGAAGTGAAAAGCTCATTAATTATATATATGTGTGTATGTATGTATATATTTTACTAATCTTGAATTAAGATATTAGAATTATATCTTATTCTATTATTATGTAATTTAATTGTATTATTTGGTAATTTTGTTAAATCTATTGTGTTTAATTAAAGCCATGCATCTGGTAATGCATAGATTTGAGAATTTTATTTTAATTTTCATTCACGTGAATTAGTTTAATTTACTTTATTAATTATTTTTATGAATGAATTGTGTGTAATCGTAAATTTAGATTATGAAAATCCGACGGTGGGAATGACTTCTTGAGTGATTTGCACACGCCTAAATTATTGAATGGTATAAAGTGTCGTGGGGCCCAATCACGAATTACATTTGAAGTGGGGACTCATGCATTATGTTATTGAGAAACATAAACCACTCCATGAGATTATGTAACAAGACGAGATTGGTTGTTACAACACTCTCCACGTACGTCCTTCAATGCAAAATTCTAACTGGTGCAAAGACAGACAAAAATGTGTTGCTTCCCCACATGAGTCTAACACCTTCTGACGTTAGAATACCTTTCAAAGTTTAAACGAAGGCAATTTTCGCTCATGATTTCATAGGCGATGACGATAAACAAGAGTAAGAGTCAATCACTTTCGAACGTCGGCATTTATCTGAAGAATTCCGTGTTCAGTCATAGACAGTTATATGTTGCTCTGTCGCGTGTCACCCATCGAAAGGGTTTGAAGATATTAGTTTGTGGTAATGACGATTCGAAATCGAACATGACCAATAATTTAATGTACAAAGAAGTATTCATTAACGTATAATATTAACGTTCATATATATAATGTGGATTCGATCTATGATTTATGTAGTGTTGATTTTTTAGTTATTTCTATTCATCTCTATCTCTCTCTTTATTTATATCTTTACATTGTAGAAAATAATAAAAATAATATTAATATAATTTGTATTTTTATATTTTAACTTTTTGCCCCGTGCATCGCACGGGTGTAAAAAAATAAAAATTAGTATGTAATTAAAATGCTTGCTTTATTTTGTGGAATATGATCTTGTACACCTAAGTATGGAATAAAATATACGATTATGTATGTGTGTAGTATGTATTTCTGTAATTGTGAGCTTACTATTGTATTGAAATGTTGTGAGTAGAATGTAACTGAAGTTGTGAAACAGGTTGTAATTGGGGACCTTGAACCGGCAAGGGAAGAAGTGGTTAAATGTAAAAAATTAAGGAAGTGGGTGGGTGAATATGTACCCAAGGTTAAGATTGGTGCATGCAATAGCAATCCGCATCAGAACGATGAGGTATTTAATCCCAGTAGTCGTCCTTGTCCACGGACTCCTCGCACCCAGCTTGATGAAGAAAATAACTGACCCGAGGAAAAGTTTACTGCTGCGTAGAAGCTATATTCCGACATTCTGAGGGCGCATAATGCATTACAAGATAATAACTCGACGTTGCAAGCTGATAGAAGAAAATGTGCATCTCCAATCATTGAAGGAAGTCATCCACGCTGTCCCTATGAATTATAAGATACCAACACTTTATGGAAAAAAGCTATCTTACGATGAGCTGGTCGTGAAGTGGAAAAATGCACAGAGTGACCTCAAACAAAAAGATGACCAAATATGGAATATCAATGAAAAGCTAATGACAAAGACGATAGAAATATCCTGGTTGCGTGGAGAATATAAGATAATGGTGAAGGACCTTGAAGAAACATCAATAAAAATACTCATTGTTGAAGAAAGTGAATCAATCTCAAGCGGAAAACAATCGAACAATTTAATGATAGGTGCGTCTTAAATATACATTCTCGAGTAACCCCATATTGGGAAAATCCAGTGTGAATGCATGCAACACATAATTTAAAGCAATTCGTTTGTGTTTCGAAACTCTGTACTAGTTATCCATGTTTCATAATAAAGTATTACATACTGGATGTTTGAATTACACACTCAAATGGATACCATAAATTGTTAATTACATAATATAAAGTTGTGCTTTACACACAGACTTGTAACTCTATCATACTTAATTCTATTCTATACTATCCCATATATAATCCCATACTACCTTAAGAAAATAATATTCCACCCTGGTCAGTTTGAATCAAACTCAAAGAAATCGCACCGTGAAATATGTTAATTCTATATTACACCTATATATTATATTCTTTTAGATCGGATATTCCATAGTAATTCTATGAAGTATACTATGCAGGTGGTATGAGGATGTGGTAGAGCCATCCATTCATGTAGTAATTCAGTTGCTTTCGACGAAGAATGATGGACCAATTATCGAGGAGCCAGTAAAACAAAATTTATGGTGAGGCGTATAAAAACAAAACTGAGAAGTTGTCAACGATGATTTCGAGTATAAAATTGGTCCAAAACCCAATGATAATATGAAAATAAAAAAATGGAGATTTAGGTGAGGTGGGATAGTCTCTAGACAATGTGTAATTCCTTAAGATGCTCGAAAAGAAGTGCAAAGGACACTACGGATGACACTTGACCGACGAATGTTTGACGGTCCTGATGGAGAAATATAATAAGGGGTTATAGTAAGTGTAACACGCAAATTTTTCTGTAATTTTAGAGTAAATTTATTAATCAATATATTCAAAGTGTTATTTCTTTTTGTGAACTAGTACGATGGTTGGAGTCCGTAGTAATACCATAAAGTTTGGTGTATTTTGTTGTTTTTTAAAATGAAATCCTATCTCCATAAAGAATGAAATCACTCTAATTTCATATTTCCCTACACTTGATCGTGCACTAGGCCTAATAAACAAGAATCGTTTGTTACCCACGTGCATTGAGACAATTTGCTACGATGAAAGCAGGGGCGGATCTACGGCTTGTCGTGGGAAGGCCACGGCCCCGTGATGATTTTCAAAATTTTATTGTGTATAGGATTATTTTGAATTTGTTTATATAATATTTAGCCTCAATTCTTAAGTTATTTATCAAGCTGGTGAAGTGGTTAGAGCACTTGTTTGTCAACCAAGTTGGGTACAGGAATCAAGCACCACAGCTAACCTCTCATGTCTTCGTATTTTTTTCTTTTCCTTTTTATATATATTGTCCTTTTTTTCTTTCATTTTTTGTCTTTTCTATTTTTTTTAATCTTCTATTTTTTTTTGTTTCCCTCTTTTAATGTCATTTCTTTGTATTTTTGTTTGTCCTTTTTTTTTTCCTCATTTTCTTTGTCTTCTTTTGGATGATATAATGATATATTGAAACTTAAAAGAGAAAAATTACTAAAATTTAAGCACATATAATTTGCCTAATTGTCATTATTAATTTGGATTTCTATTTATTATTTGTGTTATTTTTTATCATACAATATGCCACAATTTTTTTAATTCGCGGCCTCCCCAAACTTTGAAACCTGAATCCGCCCCTGGATGAAAGGACAATGACCTGTGTTACGATGGAGATGATCATGGACATATTTAAAGGTATATATATATATATATATATAAAAGAAAAGTGTAAGTATTTAAGAAATAGTTTCAAATTCTCCCAGTTTGCATGAATAGACGGCGGATAGTATGATCTAACTATTACTATGTGCACAAAGATTATTGGTGCTTACAGACATCACCTCATGAGGAAGCATAACACAAATAATAACATAACTACCATACTTTTAGATTGTTGGGTATGTACATCGCTTAATAGAAACCAATATTTATTGTGTTCAATACAACTCAAAATAGAGAATTGTTAATTACATACTAAAAATGTGTGTTCAACACAAGGTAATGCTTTTCTTTGGGTAAATATAGTGATAAATTACATTGGTATCATGTATTTGTAAATACAGATAAAGATCATTGTTAGAACTATTACAACTGATCGAGCACAAACAAGGCTGTAAAAGAAATCACAAACTGGAAATAAAGAAAAAGAACAGAATGTATAAAAAAGGCGTTAAGTCAAGTCGAGAAGAATTTTCTGTCCGCAAAACGAATTTGTCCCGGTAGTGCCCTTCGGTTTCGGCAAATCGTTTTCAAAGATAAAACGACTTACGTCTTTGGTATAACAACACCGTTAATACCAGAGCTCCGGCGAACTGGTCGAAAACGAACTGAGCTATATAAACAGAAAACACAGAATGCAGAAAGGAAATATGCAGTGATATGTTCTTTGTTGGTTTTCAGGTATAAGATCGTATGGAAAGTGAAAATGAACTGGAGATTATC
>BMAC01000040.1:1371425-1400055 GCA_014905375.1 Phtheirospermum japonicum
ACTTCATCGATAAAGTAGTTCAAAAACGCTAAAGGGTCTTCGTGGGCATTTCCGTGAAAAGTCGGAAGTAAATTAATTTGATGCGGTTTAATCTCTACTTCCCTTGCAGTCGGGCCAAGTACAATAGCAGACCCATAAAGCACAACCTTCGGGCGTGCCAAATCTCGTTGTCGAGGCGCTCGATCTCCCCTTGGTTTCCTAACTCGGTCATTAGCTCTCTCATAGTGGTCGTCATGCACGTAATGGTGCTCGCGCTCGTACCTCCTTCCGAAGTTATTTTGCTCGTAACCATGATCTTGATTCTCCAACAAATCATTCACGTGCCTTTGATTGTCAACATACGCGTTATGCTGCAGAAAATCTTCGTTCCTAATTGTCACGTTCTCGATGTTGTGTTGGCGAATAGCATTGTTGTTCATTTCTTCATTGTGCCTCACATTCGCCATGTTGGGTTGGAGACCGATCACGTTTTGCTGCTGGTCGACTCCTTCATTTCTCCCCGCATCTTGTCTCGCAATGATGGGGCGTGGTGGTGATCTCGGTGGTGAATCGCCGTTTCGAATCGGATTTGCCTCCAACATAATGTCGAAAACTCGATCGCAAGCGAGATCAGTTGCTGTGGAGGAATCGTCCTCGGAAATAAGAACGGGTCTTGGTCTCGGTAGGTTTGAACGGTGGATGTTGTCAATGAATGGTACAAGGTTGCATTGAAGTGATCGCCTTCCTTGCATAAACTCAATAATACATCAACGTACCAAATGGCAAAGACCAAGTAAAAATAAAAATAAACTAATAAATCAAAAAGAAAATAAAAAGAAAAACATCTTTAATTCCTACTCGTTGGATCCCCGGCAACGGCGCCAAATTTTTGACTCAAACTTTTGTGCACCCCGTTTTAATAATTAATTTAAAAGCACGTCAGTTTGCTCGCAAGTGTACGAGGTAACTGTAGGGTGATGAGTTTGACTCGAGTCGTATCTCTCGAGAAAACAACTGTTCGGTCTTACGGATGTCTTTCTCAATTACTAATAACATACATATACATTTGGGGGTTTRAATAGATTAATTCGATCATTATAACTAAAGCAATAATTAAACTAAATCTATTTAAACTAATTATTCTAACTAAATTATCAACTACGAGCGATAATTAAACTACTTGAACTCAAGAACTAAGAACTAATAACAATGAAACTGAAAGCATGAATATAATAAATTACCACTAAGCATAAGAATTTAAAATTAACGAATAACTAAGCATAAATCAATCGCATAAATCAACTAAATTAACCAATATCCAATAACAAGCATAAACGATTAAGCTAATTAAACTAGTTCTAGCATTAACTAAGAATTAAACTAACAATTAAACTAGAAATTAACTACTAAATTAACTAAGAGTTTAGAAAACTTATTGTAACTACTAAAAGCAGTAAAAAAGCTCCATCTATTCCAGAGGTTGAACGTTGATCTTGGGCGAAGAATGAATCCCGAACTCGAATTCGACGTTTCGGACGCGTTGTTCTTCGATCCTTCATCTCCGTCTTCAAATCTCGTTACGAGATGTTGGATTATTGTTATTATCATCTAAAATACCCTAGGGGGGTCGTGTGTTCTACTTAAAATCCGAAATATAGAGGGTTTATATAGATTTTGCATGACTTGGCGCATAAGAAACCCTAAAATCCAAATTCTGGGCCGTCGCGTCGACGGTGCATCGACGTAGCGTCGACTGACACGTGCTGGCGCTCGACGAAACTCGGCAGACTTGGTCGGCAGGTGTGCGCGTCGGCTGGGCAGGTGCGTCGACGGTGTGCATCAACATCGACGCTTCAGCGAGTAGCGTCGACAGTGCGTCGACAGTGGTGCGTCGACATCGACGCTTCAGCAAGTAGCGTCGACGTTGCGTCGACTGACGCGGTCATTAATCGCTGACATGGCTCGCGTCGACGGTGCGTCGACGGTCGCGTCAGTCGTCGCGACTGCACGTCTGTCTCCAATTCTCGATCTTTTGCTACTCGTTTCACCGAAAAGCTTTTTCTTCACTTCTTGAACATCGAACCTCGTCTATTACGCGTTRAACTCTTCCGGTTACTTAGCTGTAAGGTGAAAAATAACGAAGTATCACCTACTTGCATTAATTACGATCAAAATGCGGTAAAATAAGCTGGAATTATAAAAATACGAGATTAAGCTTAAATCATCCAACTTATACCAAAAACAAATATAAAAATGAACTAAAAAGCTAATAAAAATAAGGACAAATCTACTCTAATCAGTGACCCTAGTATTTAGTAGTTTCAGATATTACCTTGAGTAGTATGCTATTTGAAAAATCAGTATGGAATTGTAAACAAATATTCACTTATGTTAAAAACGCGGAAGGAGACCGTTGCGAGAAATTATGTAGTAATTAATTATTTATAAATATAATTTTAGGCACTTCATATTGTCATCTATATTTATTTCTTGTGTATATATTCTTGTGGATGAATGAGCACCAATTGCATATTTTTCATTTATTTTGCAGTGTTTTGTTGCTCGATTGGTGCGACGAGGAATGTTGTGTGGTTCGTGGATTGATCTTGTCAATACTGAGTTGTTATTGGGTCACCCGATGAGGGAGAGCAAGCCAATAAAGGCCATTGGGCCTTACCTATTCTTGGGCCTAGTAAGGCGGTTGATCTTATATATAAATATGTTGCATGCGGCAGATATATGGGAGATTAGAGACCTGACCTTTGGAGGACTTTTGGGGAGACAAAAAGCAGCCGCCACTTTTATACCTTGGGAGATATGAAGGTAGCTGGAATCTATGACTTTCCTTAACAATCTTGGAAAGGTCAACTCAAGACAATTCTAGAGGAAAAGTTGGAGTATCAAGAACACGCAGCTGAAAATTTGTCATGGCTTTTCTCTCTCCTATTTATGAAGAACCGATGTTTAATTATTTATTTTTCTTGTATAACTTCGTAAACACCATGTGTGAGCAGTTTAATTAATTTTGATCCTTGTGATGTTGAACCTTATCGATTGATTATGTTCTAATTAATTCCCGTAATATTTATTTCATTCTTCGTCAGAAATTGTTTGTGTAATTCTATTTTCTTGTCATGATTATTTAATTTCTAATTTAGATTGACCACCTAGCTTAGGGTTAGATGTCAATTGGGGCTGCAATTCGTACTTGTCGTTTCTATTTCACTTGCAGCAACTAATAGTCGCGCACTATTAGGGATGACACAACATAAGTTAAATAAACTGAGTTTATGAGTTTATTGCTTAGATTAGCCTATTTGACTAGCGTTTAATGTTTTTATTGAATTAAATCTAGAGAGCTTATTTTAGGTTGTCCTTTAATTAGGTTTAATCAAAGAGTTTGTTTCGATTAAATATTCGGTAAGGGTAAATTCGAGTAGCGGAGCTTATTGCTACTTGTAATTTCATATGAATAGTGAATTATAGTATTACAATTGGCTAGATGGATCGATCGAGGGCGGAAATTGAACTTGGAGTGGAGTTTTATCATTATTATTAATTTCTTAGTAATTCTCGTACGTTTTTCATTTGGTTGAGTTTAATTAATTTGTTTTTCTTTATTTATCTATTTAGTTACTTATTCATCTCTTATCCCCTTTTATTATTTTGATTAAATATGAATAATCACAAATTAATCCACAGTTCTCGTGGAATCGATCGACCCTTGCTTACCGCTTCTACTAGTTAGTGGAGGAAAGTTGAGGAAAAACAAAAATATTAAATTTATCGCGTAACAAAGCGCGGTCAAATTTTGGCGCCGTTGTCGGGGAGCGACACATATTAAATTATGATTTTTATGTATTAACTATATTTTATTAGAAATGAGTTGAGAATTGTGTCCAGAGTTCTACAGGCTCTCTGTTATTAGGTCACCCGATAACAGAGGCAAAACAAAAAATTTTCACATCAATCTCCCAACCTTAATTCTATTCATAAAAACTAAGTTTTGTTTGACATTTTTCAGGTGAATGGACTTGAGGTCGTCCGGAAAGAAAGATTTACAATACTATCCGGAAATCACCAAGAGAGATCGTGAGTTTAAAAAGAAATTTAGACGAGAAAAAGAGGCATTGGATACAAAACAGAACAATGAATTCAAGGAGTCTTCAAGTGACAACGAAAAATGAGAAGATACTCGAGATCCATTTCCGTTTAGAGATAACGTAACAATGGCAAGAGGCGGAGAATGCACGTTGAAAGAGCTAGCTAACCTGGATCTCCCATAATAACCACTTTGCATCACATTTCCAACTGCGAATGATGCTACATTCGAATTGAGATCAGGTTTAATTCACCATCTACCGTCGTTTCATAGATTAGGTGGCAAAATCCGCACAAGCATCTAAAGGAATTCCATGTCATATGCACGAGCATGAAGCCCGCCGGAGTAACTGATGAACAAATCAAATTGTGGGCATTTCCATTTTCATTGAAGGACCTAGCCAAAGATTGGTTCTATTACTTGCCCTTAGGCTCCATCACCACGTGGGGAGCGTTAGAAAGGATATTTTTATAGAGGCATATCCCACCTCTCGAGTGGCAAACCTTCATAAGGACATTTGTGAATCGAGACAATCACAGGGAAAGACATTGCACGAGTATTGGGGGTGATTCAAGAGACTCGTCGCTAGTTATCCACATCATCAAATTGGCAAGAAGTTGTTAATATAATAGTTTTATGAGGGTCTATGTCTCACGGATAGAAATATGATAGATGTGGTGAGTGGAGGCACACTCATGGACAAAACTCCAATGGCAGCAAAGGAGTTGATATCGAACATGGCAGCAAATTCCCAATAATTCGGCAGTCGTGATGTTTTGTTGAAGCCAGTAAATGAGGTAGGCACTGGTTTGCTGCAAGCTCAAATAAATGATTTGACATCCATGATCACTAAAATGGCTACGGGGGGACTTCTTAAGGTTCGACCATGCGTGCTTTGTCTAACAGTGGATCATGTCACCGATGACTACTTAGAACTACACAACGAGATTGAAGCACATGCTAATGTGGTGGGGACTGATAACGGGTAAGGGAGGAAATACGATCCATATTCAAACACTTACAACCCAGGCTGGAGAGACCACATAAATTTTATCTATCGAAATCAGCCCGGAAATTCCTTTGGCGATCAAGACCAGAGACCACCTCAGAATCTTCAAAGGGGGCAAAAATTTTCGAGACAATATAATAACCGCCCACAATCAGAAGACTCATCCCTAACGCTCGAGGAGATGGTGAAAGCCAAAAACATCGAATATCATGAAGCTTCAGCAAAAGATAGATGAATATTAGTACAACACTTGGTCCAGTATAATGAATCCAGAAACTCAAGTGAGTCAAATGGCTGACCACATAAGCCGATTGGATGCGCGAGGAGGTGAACAATTGCCTTCTAAACCTGAGGAAAATCTAAATAATGTGAGTGCCATCATGCTGCAAAATGAGAAGAAATTAGAAGACCTAGAGAATCCAACACCTGAATTGGAGGATGGAAAAGAGAAAGAGAAAGGAGAAACAGAGCAGACATACACTGATATCGGGTCACCCAATAACACTCTGCCCGAACCTACACACAATGTCAATAATCCCATCATTTTTCCTACCAGATTTGTGCCATTGCCATTGCCATCACAGATTAAGCACCAAGTGACGGAGGACATGGAGATGCATGTGCGAGATGTTTTCAAAAAGGTGGAGACTAATATCCCTCCCCAAGAGATGATGGCGAAACAATTTTCGCCAATTTCTATGAGAAGTTACCACCAAGTCAAAAAGATCCAATTAAGCACCAAATTTTGAAACGAGTGGAGTATAAAGAGATTGAATTTGTGAGATTTCCATTCATTTCAAGACCACCGCCGAAACCTCCCTAGACTACTAACTAAAAGAGCGTAAGAAGTCGAGCCAACGACTTTAAGAAAAGGCGCTTGTTGGGAGGCAACCCAATGTTTACATTGTTTTCGTGTTTTAATTTTTTTTTCTTTCTACATCACAGTTTGCATACTGCAACATCTAGGTTTGGATGTGTGTGGTGTTGAAATTTTTTCTCATGAGTTTGTTAATGGTCTGTGACAATGCGTGATGAGTTTCCTGATGATGAATGATGTTTAGTTTCCAAACTTTAAGAATATTAAAAAAAAAAAGAAAAAAAAAGAGGAGGGTAGCATGTTGTTATTAGGTGTCCCGATAACAAACTAGCATGTGGCATTTGTGATGATGATTCGAGAGTTAGTTTATAATATTAAAAGTACTTATTTGCATTGCTTGCGCGGATTATGTTTCGGTTAAAGTCTTTAGGCACAATTTGATTTAGGGATCAAGAGCATGATTGTTAGTACTTTTGTGATTCATTTGACAAGCGTCGATTCTATATTGTTTGCGTTGTTGAGGTGTCTTTGTGGTTGCCATACCCAATGCGTATGTGGGGCCTTGAAGTTGGCGGTTGTGTGAGAATGTCTCGTTAGTTTAAATAGAAGTTATTTAAGTCCGGTTGGAGAATACCGGCAGGTTGTAGTCGAATATAAAAAAAAGAAAAGGAAAAAATTGAGGTGCTGAAACAGCTGCCTATCCGTGGTTACCAAGTGCGTTTCTCTTATACTACGACCGTTTACCGATGAAGACACGACCAGCATCCCGAAAATTCACACACGTATGCATACACTCAAATGGCGCATACTAATCTTAATTCTAATAAGTTAGAGGTGAAGCTTGACAAATCGAACAACTAACTAATACATACCTCCTATTCAGTACCTGGTCCTAATTATCAAGTCAAGAATGGTAGTGCGGAGCTGCAGGCCTTAATAAAAAAAAAGATTTATTAATAAACGGTGGACGAGATATTTGATCACAACCAACAGTAGATAGTAGTCAAATAATCGATTAACGAGGGGGCACCATGGTACATTGATATGATGTATACGAAAAGAGGTTGGCAATATACTGATTAACGTGGCTTTGTCCTTATTTTATTAGTATTTTAGTTCATTTTTCTATTTGTTTTTGGTATAAGTTGGATAATTTAAGCGTAATTCCATATTTTTATAGTTCCAGCTTATTTTACCGTATTTTGATCGTAATTGATGCAAATAGGTGATATCTCGTTGTTTTTCACCTTACAGCTAAGTAACCGGAAGAGCTCAGCGCGTAATTAGATGAAGTTGATGTTCAAGAAATGGAGAAATGAGCTTTTCGGTGAACGAGTAGCAGAAAAATCAAGAAAATGAGACTGAGCCTCAGTAGCATCGATCGACGCAAGCATCGATGCTACGTCGACGCGAGGCATGATCCGCGACGATCGACGCACAGCCGACGCAATTCTCTGAAGCGTCGATCCTAGACGCGTCAGTTGACGCCAAGTCGACGCAACTCTCTGTTGAGTCGATGCATGTCCGCGTCAGTCGACGCCACCGCCCAGTCGACGCGAGTAACCAGGAAGCATCGACGCCGAGAGTCAGCCCGTGTTGATCGACGCAGCGTCGACGTGGCTGCCCAGATTTGCAATTTTAGGGTTTCTTGCGCGCCAAGACTTGTTATATCTATAAATACCCTTCATATTTTGGATTTATGGAGGACACGCGACTACCTAGGGTATTTGAGCTTAGAATAAACATAATTCCACATCTTATAACAAGATTGGAAGACCGAGATCAAGGATCGAAGAACGAAGAGTCTGAAACTTCAAATTCACGTTCGGGATTCAATCTTCACCCAAGATCAACGTTTAACTCCGGAATAGCTGGAGATTTTCATTGATTTTACTAGTTCCAATAAGTATTCTAAACTCTTAGTTAATTTCGTAGTTAATTTCCTAGTTAATTATTTAGTTAAATTCTTAGTTAATTCTAGAACTAGTTTAATTAGTTTAATAGTTTCATGTTTGGATATTGGATTTATTTAGTTTATTTATGCGAGTTGATTTATGACTAATTATTCGTTCTTAGATTCGTATGATACAATTGCTTCATGTTAGTTTCTTATGTTCAAGTTCTTAGATTCGTTAATTAGATTTAAATCTTCATAGCGTTTTATTGATAATTTAATTATTGCTCGTAGTTGATAATATAGTTTAGAATAATTAGTTTAATTATCCTTATTTAATTATTGCTTTAGCTAGAATGATCAATTAAAAATCTTTTAAAACCACAAATGTACATGTATTTTATTTTAGTTCGTAAATTGAGAAAAACATCCGAAAGACCGAATAGTTGTTTCCTCGAGAGATACGACTCGAGTCAAACTCATCACCCTACAAGTTCCCCGTACTCTTGCGAGCAGCTTAAGTGTTTTTAATTTAAATATCTATAATTGGGGTGCACAAAAAGTTTGGTTCAAAATTTTGGCGCCGTTGCCGGGGAAGCAACGAGTAGGAATATAGGATGTTTTTCGTTTTAAGTTTTTAATTTCTTTTTATTTTTATTTATTTATCTTATTTTTGCACTTGGTCTTTGCCATTTGGTAAGTTGATGTATTGTTGAGTTTATGCAAGGAAGGCGATCACTTCACCGCGACCTTGTACCATTAATTGACAACATCCATCGTTCGAACCCACCAATACAAAGACCCATTTTTATTCCCGAGGACGATTCTTCAACAGCAACTGATTTCGTGTGCGACGAAATTCCCGAAGATATGGCTAGAAGAGCGAATCATGAGGACGATCACAATGAGTTGTTCGATGCATTAAACAATGAGCTACCTTTCCAACCTCCACGAAGACGTCGGGGAGAGTATGGAAGCGAGCCGCGATACATTGGAGGTCACATTCAACCACCAAACGATCGGGTCCCGCTACAACTAAGACAAGGAAATAGAGGAAGGAACGCTCAACATGACGATGAAGTGTTTGAAGATTATCCTGACAGACCAATCCCTCGACGAGAGTTTGTAGATGAAAGGTTCGACGACCAAGATTACGAAGGAGATTATGAGGCTGCCTATCA
Source organism: Phtheirospermum japonicum (assembly GCA_014905375.1). Taxonomy (NCBI): domain Eukaryota; kingdom Viridiplantae; phylum Streptophyta; class Magnoliopsida; order Lamiales; family Orobanchaceae; genus Phtheirospermum; species Phtheirospermum japonicum. The sequence goes on from BMAC01000040.1 coordinate 1,380,408, forward strand.
TAGAGAGAGAGCACCGAGACACCCCCGAGCACCTCGACAACGAGATTTGGCACGCCCGAAGGTTGTACCATATGGGTCCACTATTGTTCTTGGACCGACTGCAAGAGAAGTAGAGATTAAACCGCATCAACTGAATTTACTTCCGACTTTTCACGGGAATGCCCATGAAGACCCTTTAGCATTTTTAAACTACTTTATCGATGAAGTAGAAAGATTTGTAGGTCATGGACTTCACCGGGAGGAGATGCAAATGATTTGCTTCCCCTATAGCATGAAAGACAAGGCGAAGACTTGGTTACTATCCTTAGAACCAAGATCATTAACTAATGAAGAGATGATAAGCGATAAGTTCCTCAATCAATATTATTCAGCACAAACAACGGGGCAACTTCGGAGGCAGATTGCTAACTTCGAACAAATGGAGGGAGAATTATTTCATGAAACATGGGAGCGTTACAAAACACTTTTACAAACGTGCCCCCATCATAGCTACTCCCCCGAGATAATTAATCAATTTTTCTTTGATGGTTTGTCGCCCATGGGGAAAAGTCAAGTAGAGATAGCGGTAGGAGGAGATTTTGGAGATTTAACGGCCCGCGAGGCACAACAAGTATTGGAGAAACAGAGCGAGAAATCTAAACAAAACAACTCTCGGCCTCGTAAATTAAAAGTTAATGAGGTGTCCATCCCTGATCCTGATTTAGATGATGGTAAATTAGTCAAAGCGAAGTGCGAGGAGATATTCGATGAGACATTGTCAGCTTGGAGGGTCGAGCGAGCGAGCAAGGCCTCTTCAAGGAAGATTGCTGCAATGTGTCACCAATGCGGATCCCCCGAACATTTAGCAGATATGTGCCCTTTCAACAACGAACAACAAGGGAACGTCAACGCCATCCAGTATTATTCAAACCAACAACATTCAGGGCAGAGACTACCACATACGCAAGCACCGCCTCCGAATAATTTCCAAGTGCAAGGGCAAACACCTACTACAGTTCAGTCGACTGATCAACTTTTAGTCTTGCAGCAAAACCAAGTCGCCGAAACTATTCAGAACCGAGACTGCCTCACACATGTTCAGGAGAAATGAAGGGAGTTCGAGATGATATGAAAGAATTGAGAATGATGATGACTGAAATGGCCAAAAGCACTCTTGAAGACTCATCAGGACTAAGAAGATTGGAGATGATGGTAGGACAATTGGCAATTGACATGGCGTCATTGAAGAAGGAGAAAAATACTTTTCCAAGCCAAACAGAACACGCCTCGGCTATTCATGTGCTGAGAAGCGGAAAAGTAGTGGATAACGGCATCGAGCTAGAAAAGGAGGAAGACAAGGAAGAGGCCGAGACCCAACCACAAGTAGATGCAACCAAATCGGCTAATCTAATGCATAAATCTTCAAATCCAAATATTTCGGGGCTGAACTCGACAGCAACTGAAGATCCCATTGATTCCTTAAATGCACCACCAAGGAAGTTGATTGTTTATGATCATGTTCCCTTCCCAAGTTGCCTACGTCCGGACAAGGAGAATAAAAAATTCATGGAACTATACAATTTATTGAAAAATGTTAATATTAACCTCCCCCTGATAGAGGTGATAAAGACAATGCCAACGTTTGTGAAGTTTTTCAAGGAGCTAGCATCAAGGGAGAGGCGTTTGGTTGCAAATCATCACGTGGCTTTGATAAGGGAGGTTAGTGACATATTTAAGACAACATTTCCACCCAAAGAGAAGGATCCCGAGAGTTTTTGCATAACTATTTCTCTCGGGAATGGACAAACGGCAAGAGGGATGCTCGATCTTGGAGCTAGCATAAATTTGATGCCCCACTCAATTTACAAAGAGTTTAACCTAGGACTGCTGAAACCGACATCGATGAGGTTACAATTGGCGGATAGAATGATAAGGCTACCCTTGGGGATTGTAGAGGATGTTCTAGTACAAGTAGACAAGCTAGTGGTGCCAGTCGATTTTGTTATTATGGATGTTGGTGACGTACAAAGCGAGAATCGAGAACACGCCATTTTGTTAGGACGTCCATTCATGTCTACAACGTGCACGGTGATCGACGTAAACAAAGGGATGATGACTATGTCCGTCTTAGGCGAAACGGTGACGTTTTCACTTCAAGATATTCACAAGACTCCTGCACCATTTATAAAGGACGAATGTTCTACTTTTGATTTAGTGGATTCTTGCGTGAATGAACTCCTGAGCATTGGCACGATCAAAGAGTTTGATAATGTCGAGGCATTTGATGATGGATTGCCCATGAAGTTTAACGTGCCTAAAAACGAGCCAAAAGTGGAGTTGAGACCACAACGAGATTGTTCGAAGTTTGAGCCAAGAGAAGAGACGAAGCCACCGCATAATCGTTCAAGAAGTGTTTCCCTCGACCCCTACAAGAATTTTAAATGTACAAGGAACAAGGGAAAGGCATATCGAAAGGATTGGACGACGAGGAAGAAGAAGTCAAATGAGGTTTTTGATAAGAAGTTAGATGATTTGAGGTTCAAGGTTGGTCAACTAGTGCTATATAATTCCGATCGTAAGTTCGATCAAACCAATTTTAAAGTTGCATGGAGTGGACCGTTTTTAATAAAGGAGTTGGATGAGTATGGAGTTGCCACTCTATATGATGAGAGTGCAAATATGGGATTCCAAGTCCACAAGCATCGACTTAAGCCTTATTACGAGAAATATATGAAGAGTCGAGATAGGATCAAGAAGGAGTTCGTGGACCCACCACGAGCTAAGGTTTGATCAAGCAAATTGCGTTGAGCATATGACGTTAAATGTTGCGCTTCTTGGGAGGCAACCCAAGCGTTAGTTAGTTTTAGTTTTCTTTTATTTATTTTTATTTTATTTGTCTTTATATTGTGTCAATTGTCGTGGTACGTTTATGTGTGTGTTGATGTGCAGAAAATACGATAAATTGCTTACTCTGGACACCTAACGGTTATATAGCGGTAGCTCGCTACCGCAAGGCCTTACCGCTAGTTCCACTCAAGGCGTTAACAATGACAATCAACCACTGAACTTACCGCTAGCCGCAATAATCAGGGATCACGATGAGCTTACCGCTAGTAGCGTCTGCCATCTAATTTTTATGAATTTCGTTTCGTCGATCGAGGTCGCAATCCGACCCAAGTTAGCCGCAGTCTGGAAATATTTACGACGTTGAGCCGCAATCCGGCCGTTTTAAATCCCAAAAGACGTGCCACCGGGCACGGGCGCGTAGCAATTGATCGCAATCGTAGTTTGTTTTGTTTGTTTGTTTGTTTGTTTTATAGGTTTATTCTAGACAATCCAATCACGCGATCTAAGACAAAGGATAACTGCACAAGCATTTTTGGAGAGACTCGACTATCCAATTTTCAGGGATGTTTTCCTATCTCTCTTGCTCTTATTTTCTTTTATATTTATGACAATCAAGAGATTACCAAGTTTTTAGGGAGGGGTGGTGGTTGAGTATGGTTTATATTTAAAGTGCAATTTGATGTCTTGTTTTGAAATGCATAATATTTTTTACATGATTGATTACTATTACCGTGCTTATTTTTGTTTGTATGGCTTGCCTGTCGAATTTAATTAAGTATGATTTGAAGTTTTTGTCTTTTGAGCGTGTATAAGTGCATAAAATTTTTCAAAATTATTATTTATATTGTAAAATGGTACTTGGACGCAATTGATTTCGCAAAACCTTAAAAGCAGCGTCAATTCAAAACTTTTTCATGCAAAAATCCAGTGAGTAGCCTGAGTGATTATCATCTTTGCATGTGCTTGAATAAGTTTCAGTCTTGATATCTTTTTGAAACCGCTGTGTGTAGTTGAGTTTGAAAATGAGGTTCAGGCACAGAAGAAAACCCTATTCCGGCCATATTCATATATTTTAGTCACTATAAATTACGAATGAGCCAATTATAGCCAAATAATCCATGCCTATAGCCATGAGTGTTTTTTGAGACGACCCCTACAACCCATTAAAGGCGTGGGGTAGGAGTTCATATTTTTATTGGTTATTTAAGTCTTGGAAATTTTTATTAGGAATTTATTATTTTGTAAGTAAGGACCACCATCTAAAAAATATATATAAAAAAAAAGAAAAAAAAAGAAGAAACCCCATAAAAAGAATAAAAGGGGATTAAAAAAAAAAGAAAATAAAAGGATGATGAGTCTAGTGAATTGTTTTAATCATTGCCTACGCGCTTAATTTAAGGCTTGAGTTTATTGTTTATTTTTATGAAGCCTTATGTTTAAGGGGCAAAAGAGTTGTGTACGAATCACATTATAAGCTTCAATTGTTTTTAAGTGGTTTGAGCTTACAGTCGGTTTACGAGTTTCGAGTTGAGGAATAGCCTAATTTTAAGGCTACGTTATGAGAGTTAAGTGAGGTTTTTATTTTTGAGCGAGGTGGAGCAATTTGCTTCTTGATTAGATTAGGTTGAGTGAGCGATTTAGCCACACGACTTATATATTACATACCCATCCAAAGAGCCTTACATTATAACCCGTAAAGACCTTTTCCGATTCTTAGTTTTGACAGCACACTTAATTTGCGATTGAGAAGAGATTGATTTTCCGTGCTTATTTATTGTGCATGTAATTGTATGAGTTGAGCGTATACACGTCCCATGCAGGAAATGCTTGAGTGTTTTTGAGCTCACACATATATATTATCTTTCGTAAGGAAGCATGATTTTGTTTTTGGAGCGACGATGTAATAATGGTCAAGTGTTTGACGTTGCGTGATTTGCACCTATATTTTCAAAATTATATATGTAGCATAGCACGACTCTTTACTTGGACTTATTTTCAATCTAGTTATACTTTGAATCTATCGTTTGTTCGAGGACGAACAAACAGATTAAGCGTGGGGTAGTTTATTAACGTGGGTTTGTCCTTATTTTATTAGTATTTTTAGTTCGTTTTTCTATTTGTTTTTGGTATAAGTTGGATGATTTAAGCGTAATTCCATATTTTTATAGTTCCAGCTTATTTTACTGTATTTTGATCGTAATTGATGCAAATAGGTGATATCTCATTGTTTTTCACCTTACAGCTAAGTAACCGGAAGAGTTCAGCGTGTAATTAGATGAAGTTGATGTTCAAGAAATGGAGAAACGAGCTTTCCGGGGAAAGAGTAGCTGAAAAATTGAGAAAATGAGACTGAGCCTCAGTAGCATCGATCGACGCAAGTGTCGATGCTACGTCGACGCGAGGCATGATCCGCGACGATCGACGCACAGCCGACGCAAGGCCGATGTAATTGTCTGAAGCATCGATCCTAGACGCGTCAATCGACGCCAAGTCGACGCAACTCTCTGTTGCGTCGATGCATGTCCACGCCAGTCGACGCCACTGCCCAGTCGACGCGAGTAACCAGGAAGCGTCGACGCCGAGAGTTAGCCCACTTCGATCAACGCAGCGTCGACGTGGCTGCCCAGATTTGCGATTTTAGGGTTTCTTGCGCGCCAAGACTTGTTATATCTATAAATACCCTTCATATTTTGGATTTTTGGAGGACACGTGACTACCTAGGGTATTTGAGCTTAGAATAAACATAATTCCACATCTTATAACAAGATTGGAAGACCGAGATCAAGGATCGAAAATGAAGAGTCCGAAACTTCAAATTCACGTTCGGGATTCAATCTTCGCTCAAGATCAACGTTCAACTCCGGAATAGCTGGAGATTTTCACTGCTTTTACTAGTTCTAATAAGTATTCTAAACTCTTAGTTAATTTCGTAGTTAATTTCCTAGTTAATTGCTTAGTTAAATTCTTAGTTAATTCTAGAATTAGTTTAATTAGTTTAATCGTTTCATGTTTGGATATTGGATTTATTTAGTTTATTTATGCAAGTTGATTTATGCCTAATTATTCATTCTTAGATTCGTATGATACAATTGCTTCATGTTAGTTTCTTATGTTCAAGTTCTTAGATTCGTTAATTAGATTTAAATCTTCATAGCGTTTTATTGAAAATTTAATTATTGCTCGTAGTTGATAATATAGTTTAGAATAATTAGTTTAATTATCCTTAGTTTAATTATTACTTTAGCTATAATGATCAATTCAAAATCTTTTAAAACCCCAAATGTACATGTATTTTATTTTAGTTCGTAAATTGAGAAAAACATCTGAAAGACCGAATAGTTGTTTCCTCGAGAGATACGACTCGAGTCAAACTCATCACCCTACAAGTTCCTCGTACTCTTGCAAGCAAACTTACATGTTTTTAATTTAAATATCTATAATTGGGGTGCACAAAAAGTTTGATTCATATACTATGGTAGTCGATACATGAAACACTTACGATTTCTAGAAATATAAGGGTGTCTAGAGTCCAGATGAGTTCGTTTGAGCGATTCGAGTAATTTACTAGTGCAAAAGTGTGGGACTTGAGCAAATGACCACTTAATTTTCTTGGCTTTATTTTCCATGTGTGTTTTGGTACTCATATTGAGTACCAAGATTTGGCCGCGCATCGTTATGCGATAATTTAATATTTTTATTTTTCCTCAACTCTCCTCTACTAACTAGCAGAAGCGATAAGTAAGGGTCGATTCCACGAGGAGTGTGGATTAATTTGTGATTATTTCTTTTTTTTTTAAAATAATAAAAGGGTATAAGAGATGATGAACTAACTAATGATAAATAACTAAATAGATAAATAAAGAAAAACAAAGTAATTAAACTCAACCAAACAAAACACGTACGAGAATTACTAAGTAATTAATAATAATGAGAAAACTCCAGTCCAAGTTCGGTTTCCGCCCTTGATCGATTCATCTAAGCAATTGTAATACTATAATTCACTATTCATATGAAGTTACAAGTAGCAATAGGCTCTGCTGCTCGAATTTACCCTTATCGAATATTTAATCGAAACAAGCTATTCGATTAAACCTAATTAATGGACAACCTATAATAAGCTCTCTAGATCTAATCCAATATAAGCATTAGACGCTAGGAAAATGGCTAATCTAAGAAATAAACTCATAAGCTTGGTTTATTTAACTTATGTTGTGTTATCCCCAATAGTGCGCGACTATTAGCTGCTACATGTGAAATAGAAACGACAACAACTACAGATTTTAGCCCTATTTCTAGCAATTAACATCTAACCCTAGTCTAGGTGATCAATCTAAATTAGAAATTAAATAATCATGACAAGAAAATAGAATAACACAAACAATTTCATAAGAAATCTAAATTAAAAATTAAATAATCATGACAAGAAAATAGAATAACACAAACAATTTCATAAGAAGAACAAAATAAATATTACGGGAATTAATTAGAACATGACCAATCGATAGAGTTCAACATCACAAGGACCGAAAATAATTAAAATGCTCACACATGGTGTTCATGAAATTATAAAATAAAAATAAATAATTAAACATAAGTTCTTGATAAATAAGAGAGAGAAAAGCCATGAGTAATTTTCTGCTACTTGCTCGTGATACTCCGACTTTCCTCTAGAATTATCTTGAGTTGTCCTTTCCAAGATTGTTAAGGAAAGTCATAGATTCCAGCTACCTTCATATCTCCCAAGTTATAAAAGTGGCGGCTGCTTTTGTCTCCCCAAAAGTCCTCCATAAGTCAGGTCTCTAATCTCACAAATATCTGACGCATGAAACATATTTATATATAAGATCAACCGCCTTACTAGGCCCAAGAATAGGTAAGGCCCAATGGCCTTTATTGGCCTGCTTTCCCTCACAGGGTGGCCCGATAACAGCCCTGTATTGACAAGACCAATCCAAGAACCACACAACGTTCATCGTCACATCAATCGAGCAATAAAACACTGTAAAATAAATGAAAAATATGCAATTGGTGCTCATCCATCCACAATAATATATACACAAGAAATAAATATAGATGACAATATGAAGTGTCTAAAATTATATTTATAAACGATTAATTACTATATAATTTCTCGCATATCAATCGTAGAGTTCGCTTCTGGCGCAGTGGCAATGAAGGAACTACAATTAAGTACACAGGAAATCTAAGTTGGAAGATATACCATCTCAAGGAGAGAACTAAGCATCATATTATCGACTATTCATATATTTTAAACAATAGCTACGTTAACATTAAATTTATTATTGAACAATAGAAAAAAGTATCTCTCACAGTTTGAAATATATTATGAAGGAATTGAAGGCTGAATGATTGAAGCATTGGTGGCGAAGACGTGAATAATAAATAGATGTTGTTGATAAACCTCAGTGGTCTTTTTCTTATTAAGAAACAGGTAGCATGTTAGTGATTCGGTTTGTAATCTAGTGATAATTTCCCAGCATAAACAATTCTGAATTTAATTTGGCAGTTATTTGTCCGTTTGAATAATTTAAATTTATGATGGAAGTGTTTTGTGTTATATTTTGAATCTACATTGAAATTTATATTCTTAGGTGAGTCTTCAATCACATTTGCGTATGTATTCGCACATTTTCTTATTATGCATTGATTGTTGTCTGAGCTAGTATAGAAAATTACATATTACCCCAGTGTGTCCCTGAATACATGTTATACGCTAGAGGTTCCATATTCCACAAAACCCATATTGCAAAAGACTTCCACCGCGAATGAAGCATATTTCGTACTACAAATTTAAAAGGTTATTATATTCTACATTGTGTCCATGGTACACATATATGTAAAGGTTTTTAATTCCATACTACTAACAAAGTACAAACTTTGATTTAATAACACAAACTTGAATTACACACTCAATTACGTGTTGACTATTTGAGTTACACACTCAGAACGGATACTATGAATTGCTAAATCCATCCTACAAGTTTGTATCCTTCACTAACTTCTGTAAGATTCCAAATGACCAAATACAATTCCATAATAGTAGGATGGAATATTCAACATTGGCATATTGGACCATGTATTCATAAAAAGTGTGCAATGGGAATTCTATACTACCTAGTGGCAATACGCGAATGGATACATATAACATCTGGTAAGGTAGGTAAAATATTTACATAAAACATTTGTGTATTCAAGGATAAAACATAATATGCGAAAAGGAATCCCAACTGACAATCATCATCGATTTCTGATATCCATATTACACGATATTAATAAAAAAGTTAAGCACGAGTATGAAGGTATTGTCAAAATAAGTCAAATAAACAAACGAACATAAATGATTGGAATCAAGGTATTGCTCGGTACAATTTTTTTTGTTATGATTTCCAACCCGGCCACATCTACCACATTTAATATTTCTAGGAATATGCTCGCCCTTAGACAAGAGCCATTTATACTTTGATGTTCTAGGTAGACGCTTAGTCTTTGGTGGAATAATTATTTCATTATCCTCCGGATCTTGAGTTTCACTTAAACATTGGAGCTGGTAGTATATGATACGACTAACATTGTAAGTAAGTACTGGTGTGGTAAAACTAGTCCACAAATGATTGTATAGGCCTGTACGTTTGCAATATGCACGCTCGTGCATACGAACATGGTAATGCACAAATTTGCCATTTCGTACACGAGCAGATGCGATTATCGAGGTTCACCTCCACTAATGGACTGCTATGCACTTCAGAAGACTTCGATGACATAGTAACCGACCATAACCTTGCTTCAACGATAAGTATATTAAGATTCTTGACAATGGATGGACATAAATATGCAGTCCAATCTTTGAAAATTTTTGCATGTTTAAATGAAAACAACAATAAAAAATATAAATTAAAACGTCTCGAGTATCATGAAATTAGTCCAACGTGTATGTAATACTTACTGGAATTTTATCGCATGAACTTAATCTTAGTTTGTCAACTAAGTTGGTAATAGGAAGATTTATCTCTTCCAACACCCAACTATTGAATGACTCAGCCGCATTTGAACTCATTTCCCCGTATTATTTCCTATGAAATACACATTCGCCCATTTTGTTAAATCTATATTATCAATAAATTTCTAAGTCGTAGGTCCACCCTCTCTTAAGAATTTCCCCATAAACACTTGAAATACTGCCACCGTAGGCGCATAAGCAGCATTTTTCAGAAACCACTCCAATCTACCACGTAGACCTGTTGAGCAATGCCTTCCATTGATGTATTTTTCAAGTTCGTCCTCAAATGATTCAAGTAAAATGCGTGTGGGTTTCCTGAAATACCTTACTCATAAACTTAAGAAGACATGTGTTCCTATCGGACACAAATTTGACCTCGCAAAATGGTGAGAGAACCGACAACAACAACAACAACAAAAACAACAACAACAACAATAATAATAATTAACCACACAATTATGTGCTGGAAAAAAAACAAAAAAAATGGTGAGAGAACCGACAACAACAACAGCAAAAACAACAACAACAACAATAATAATCAACCACATAATAATTAATCCATATTTGCTAAAGAAAAACTTCACGACATCGAGGGACGAGTGTCCAGCGTTTTGACGAACATTGTCTTAGAGCAAGAGTGAGACAAGCTTGACACTAACACTATTATACTTTAATGGCGTAAAACAACTTCCACACGTGTGAACATTATTAAATTATCGCACGTAAAATAATCATTGATGCGCTTTGTCGAGGCATAAACATACCAACTACATTATCGTGCTCACACCTTGCTGTAACCCTCGATGCATCATATCTCACACATTAGAATTTAAAACCATCTCCAATCGCAGTCTTATGTAGTGGAATCCTAAATTCCTTCGCCCCACCCTCTAACTTCTGATCGACTGCCGATATCTGTTTCTCATAACTTGTAATCAATAGTTTCTTCGTGTGGATAGGTATCAACGTGGAGAGCATATCCTCCTCTTCATCTGTATTATTTGTTGAATTATCGTTATATGAAATGTCAACACTACCTCGCACCAAACCAAATGATATTACAAGGTTGACCATCATTTTGAAATCAATCCCATTAGCTAGTACACATATCGAGAATTCTGGAATGAAATAGTGCATGGTGAAGTTAAATCTATTGAGCTGACTCCAGTGTGCGCAAATCTTGTCCAACAAAGTATTTAAATAGGAACTTGATTCTACTGGCACAACAAGTGTCTCTCCACGATAACCACCAAAGTTTATGATACCGCCATAACCAAACAAACCTTTAGATAGATATTGGTGGATTAATGATATTAAATCACAAACATGTTGAAATTCATGAAACTATTCGAATAGTACAAAATCCGTGAATTAACATACAAACGATACATATCAAAAATAATTGCATACTATAATTTCTATAAAATGTTGAGAGTATATTGTATCTAACTTTTTTGCACTTACTTTTTTATTAGAAAAGCTCATCTGCAAGAGAGTAGAGCAATTGTAAGTGAAAAGCTTGAGTCAAGTCGAATCTCTCGAGGAAGACTAATCGTAACCAATTCTCGTGTTTGATTCAAGAATGAGAAAATAACGAAAAGTTATTCTAAACACCCAGTCAAATTTTGGTTTGAAAAGTTGTAATATCTAAGATGGTGATTTAGATGACGAGAAACAAAATAAACAACTTTGAAAAGATTAATAAAATGGGGGGTCTAGGGCTTTAGAATCGTCTCCACGATCAATTGGCATTTGATCGAACACTTAATCTACGAGTTGGGGTTGTCAATCCCAACTTGTAAATTAAACACCCAACAATGCCAATTGATGGTTCTAAAMTCATCTAGGCACTAGACCCATGAATTTTAACCAACAATAGTCAAGAAATACAATAATTCAAACTCAACGCAGCATGAACATGATTAAATAGATAAAAAATTTCAAAGAGAACAACAATGAAAAATGATCTTCGCAGAACAACAATTATTACCATACGGTTTTTTATAAATTATATAACATAAGACCATGAGAGACGCAAAAAACACAACTACGAATCAAGAACATCACAAACCCATAAGAAAATTCATAATCAAGCAATCAAGAAATTGGAATAATAAAAGTAAAGAAATAAAAGCTTACTAATAAAATTGGGTGGTTTCAATGTTCCAATCTAAAATTAAACGAGTTAAGATTAAACTCTCATCAATAATCGAGCAATGCCTAAAGATCTATAATTTAGTAAAACTAAAAAGCTGAAAATTCCAATGAAGAAAGTAAGAAAATGAAGAAGAAAATGGAGACATGTTTGGGCTGTCAAACCCTAAGGGGATCAAAAGCTCTGAATTCTAAGAAAAAAGTTCTATTTATAAGAGTGAAAGTGAGGTCAAAATAGTCCTTTTACCCAAAAATAGGCGAAAATGGCCTGACCACCGATGCTGAAAAATAGCCCCGACGATGACGCGTCGATGGCACGTCGACTGGGCGTCGACGGCGCGTCGATCGGTGGTTATGCTTCGCGGGTCCGAGTCGTGTTTTTGTCAAATCGAGCTAGTTGTGATCGGGAAAGCTCTTAAACTTGATCGACTTCCCTAAAATAAAGAAAAGCAAAATAATATAAAAATCTACAAAAAGTAAAAGAGAAATACGAAAAATACTGAAAAGACGACAAAAGTTACGAAGACGCAAAATAAGGAGAGAAAAAAATGACAAATTACGACTAAAATCCAACTAAAGCACACACAATAAGACACAAAAATACACAAAAATCACACACAAATATGTACCAAATCATACCAGACATTATTTTCATTTCACCACTAAGCGGAATTAACATGGGAAAAGTGTACATAATTCATGAATTAACATTCCTCACACAATTTTTATACTTCCAAAAATCCATACTAGCTATATTTTGGACGGAATTCCATGTTGAATTATCAAAAATGATGAAATTATATACTTATTGTTATTTCAATGAAATTAAACATATCGTGTGAGTTAGTAATGACATGTTTTCGAGATTATAAGAAATTCAAATGAACAATAAGCACTATATTCATGTTGACATGATCTCCAAAAATCTTAGCAAAAATAATAGAAAGATTTCCCCAAATAATCCGCGCAAAATCCAGTGCACCATGTGAACACAACACTGTATGATGTGGTGTAACTTACTGTCGTGGACTCGTGGACATCCATCGCAAATAATATCGTCAAAAAAAAAAAAAAATTGTCCGTCGCGATATAGCAAATGAGATGAGTTACTCGGTTCTTCTTGTATTTTTTCTTTTTCCGAACAGATGAATTGGAGAGCATCGTGAGTGTTATAAATGGGGACGATTTTTGGTAGGATAATTTTGAATGCGCAGATCACGTTTCATACCATGCAAATCGGTGGTGTGATTAGATTTAGATTCAGGGTAATGTAGTCAATTTAGCGTAGGTTTTATGCAATTAATTTCAGACTCAGGGCAATGTAATCAATTTATCACAAATTTTATGAGTATATGTCAATATTTAATCTAAATGTAAATAATAAAAATGGTGAATTATATAACAATTAATGGTGATTGAAATATAATAAATAATAATCTTCTTTTAAATTTTCATGTTTGGGTGAATATGTCCTCTCTATTATCCCACTTCGAAAGCCAAGAATTAATCCACGGAATCCGAATTGCGTCAGGGCCCCCGATAATCTCACACCTCTTTTTCGCGGACGACAGTCTCGTCTTCTTTAAAGCGGATCCAAACGAATGTAAAACGATTATGCACATTCTAGGCAGCTACGAAAAAGCTTCTGGCCAGTTGATTAACTTTGAGAAATCAGCGCTTTCTTTTAGCCCGAGTACCAATGTCGAGGTTCAAGAAGCTATTAAAATCTCTTTGACAGTTCCAGTCGTTCACCATCACAATTTCTATCTCGGACTACCTACTTTCTCCATGAAAAGCAAGAGACTTCAGTTCAGATATCTTAAGGATAATGTGGTTAAAAAGATTCGAGGGTGGGGAAGTAAGTTTTTCTCTGAAGGGGGCAAAGAGGTCCTTATTAAAGCGRTTCTACAGGCTATACCTACCTATGCGATGTCGTGCTTTCRRATTCCTTYGACTATCTGTGACGAGATTGAGAGTGAGTTGGYGAATTTTTGGTGGGGCRTGGACCGAGGAAAAAAGAAAATGCACTGGTGTTCCTGGGAGAGACTTTGTAAACCTAAATGTTTGGGTGGKTWRGGYTTTAGRAAATTATCTGTTTTCAAWAAAGCTCTGTTAGYTAAGCAACTTTGGCGTCTTATTCAAAATYCGGATTCCATTTTAGCTCGGGTAGTTAAGGCAAGGTATCACAAACATACAGATATCATGATGGCTCCTTTGGGTAATAATCCTTCATATATTTGGCGATCTCTATACTGGTGTAGGGAGACTTTGGACGCAGGCCTTTTTTGGAAAGTTGGGAACGGGTCGTCGATTAGAATTTTTCAAGATAAATGGCTGCAATCCTGGCGTAGTCCAATTCCTTCCTCGATGTGTGCTGATCCTGGTCTGGTTACTGTTTTCGAGCTTATCTCAAATGGTTGCTGGAATGTTTCAGTCATTTTTTCATTGTTTCCTCGTCCTATTGCGGATGAGATCATCAGCCTACCTATCCCTTCTCTCCCGGTCAAGGACACGAGATTCTGGAAATTCGACAACAGAGGGTGTTTTTCAGTCAGAGAATGTTATAAACTTGCAATTGTCATGTATGACGCTCCTTCGTGCCAATCCGAACATGAACTAGCAAAATGGTGGAAATTCTTATGGTCCTTGAGTGTCCCTTCGAAAGTTAAGATTTTTTGGTGGAAAATTGCTAACGACTTCGTTTCGACAGGTGGTAATCTCAAATCCCATCATGTTCCAGTTTCTGGCAATTGCAATTTATGCGGRTTTTATATAGATTCTACGGTACATTCTCTTTTCTTTTGTCCAGTAATTCGATTTTGTTGGAAAGATGAACCTTTTGCCCMTTTTCTCAAAGTTKCWAAATWTGGTTCTACTCTTGAKYTATGTYTGTGGATGCACTTGAAGTTGAATAAAGCTGAATTTGAATATTTTGCWTTATTTTTTTGGTTATGTTGGAAAGAACGTCAACGTGTAGTTCATGGTGAAAGTGATATACGTAGTTTTAAAGGGGTGGAGGGTGTTAATGCTTTCTTATTCAATTTTCAATTAGCTTCCAGAGTTTCATCAAAGGTTGAGGGATCTATGATACAAGGATCTCAAGTTGAATGGTCTCCCCCGCCGTCCGGGCATTATCGTCTTGACATCGATGCTTGTGTTAACTATGGTGAGGGAAAGTTCGGGTTTGGGGGTATCATACGAAATTCTAAAGGAGATCCTGTTTTGGCATTTGGTAAAAGCGTGCATGGGTACGGATCTGTGGTGGAGTTCGAACTTCGAGCGATTAAAGAAGGTCTAAATATTGCGCTTCAAAAGAATATTTTTCCCGAATTTAATTGCCTCGGATTCTCTATACGCCGTCCAAGCAGTGACAAACGTTAGAGAAAGCAAAGGTTATATCGAGACTTGGGCGAAAGAGATTAATTTACTTTTATCTCATATATCTAACGTTCGCTTACTCCATATGTATAGATCTGCAAATAGTGTGGCCCATTCTATTGCTAGATTTGCTTCTTTATCTAAATCTCCTCTTATGTGGGAGAATGATAATTTTCCTTGTTGGATCAAAGGGCTTGTAAAAAAAGATATGTCAGATTAATTATGGTAAAATACAAGTTTACTTTGATTTAAAAAAAAAATAAATTGACACAGTGCAGTCAATCTCATGCCACGACTAATTGATGAGTAGGTGAACCCCGACAAAACAAAAACCACCGAACTTTTTTTTGGGGGGCAAGAACCCACCGAACTTGAATAATCGAGCTTATCAATGCCCCATAAAACGCTGTAGTTCCGTAGATTGATTGATTGATTAATTTCGGGGGGAGGGGGCGGGGGAAGAACAAAAAAACAAATGGTTTGTCAAAGACTCACGTCAGCGTCTCAACTATAAATACGGTAACTATTCATCTAAAAGTTTCGCACAAAAAGGAATAGAAAACAATCGAAAATCTAAGTGAAAATGTCCCCAATCTTCGTGGATTATCTATCATCTCTACTGATTCTAATTTCCATCATCTGGATTTTCACCATCATCCTAAAACCCAATCCTGTGGTCCGAAAATTGAAAAACCTCCCTCCCGGCCCGTTTCAATTTCCGATCCTCGGGAACATCCTCGCCCTCGGCCCGAAACCCCACCAATCACTCGCCAAGCTCTCCCGAAAACACGGGCCCGTGATGTCGCTCAAGCTGGGCAGCATAACAGCAGTAGTCATATCCTCACCCGAAACCGCCGAAACCGTGTTCGCAAAGAACGACTTATTGTTCTCCAGCAGAAAAGCCCCCATGGCCGTCGAAGTCGTTGGCCACCGCGAGCTTTCCATGGCGTGGCTCCCCGTCGGCGGCCAGTGGCGCAAGCTCCGCAAGATATGCAAGGAGCACATGTTCTCCGCGGCCAGGCTCGACGCCAGCCAGGGCCTGCGGAAGGAGAAGCTGGATAAGCTCCGCGAGTTCGTGGGAGCGTGCTCCGAATCGGGCCGGGCCGTGGACATCGGCGACGCCGCTTTTACGACGTCGTTGAACCTGATCTCCGCGACGCTCTTCTCGTTGGACTTGGCGACGTTCGACTCGGCCTCGTCGCAGGAGATGAAGGACGTGGTCTGGGGCGTGATGAAGTGCGTGGGGAGCCCGAATCTCGCGGATTATTTCCCGGTTCTGAAGCGGTTCGACCCGCAGGGGATTTTGAGGGACGCGAAGTATTATTTCGGGAAGCAGTTTGAGATTTTTGATAGGATTATTGATGATAAGCTCAAGGGGAAGAGAGGTGGGGATGGTTTTGTGGAGGCGCTTATTGATCTTAATCAGAGTGATGAGTTAAGCAGAGACGATATAAATCATCTTCTACTGGTAAGTTTTATATATATTTGCTCTAAGTTTAACCAAGGTACCTGCATTATAATTTTAATCCTGAGTTTTAAGTTATCCAAATTATGCACACTATTAAAGTTATTTTATGAGCATAATAATAGTCTAATTTTTTAGCATTAGACCTAATATAGTTGGAATCAAACAATTGGTCAAAAACTGAATTTGGATTTCCTAGTTCCTATTAATATTGTGTGTCTATTCTTTGTATGAGCTAAGTTGGTTCAAAATGACCCCACTAATATTTATTTTTTCCTTAGAAGGCATATATAGTTTTTTTAATAAATAAAAATTTGACCCCACTAATTAGAGGACAATATTATGTAATATTTAATCCTTAAATAAATAAAGAAAATCAAGACTTAATTATTAAGAATGTGTTTTAAAGCAACTAATTCATTCTTAAGTTCAATGAATCATTCTTACAATCATTGATATGCTGTCTAAACTTAGCATTTTGAAATGTCAAAAAAGTTGCTTGTCTTTGCTAAAAAATTAGTGGAGACAAACAAAATAAAAAAACATATATACATGAGTGTGTGTGAAGTTAGTCTGCCGATGGCAACCTTGGCTGTTGAAATAAATATTATGCAATATTAGTATTTTGTTTTCTATATTTATTATCATTATATATTTTTTTCAATACTTTTCATTGTAGAAAGATTTTTAGATAATCATAATATATATCTATTGACCCCCTTGTTTAACGAGTGCTATGTCTTTGTCGTGTTATTAATGAATGCAATCCCAGAAATCGTATGGCTAGAGTTTTTCCACATTACATAATTATATGAATACGGCAACTAAATTCACAAAGACAAATTTAATAATGTCATTGGTTTCGCATATGAAGTCATGCAGGCCCAAATTTATCTACAAATCTGACATGAATCTTCGAGATCGATGAGACAATTTGGTTTCACACTGAGCCTGACTTATTTGACATGATGCATGTAGGATTTATTCACCGCTGGGACCGACACGACTTCCAGTACGGTGGAATGGGCAATGGCCGAACTTTTACGAAACCCTGATAAACTATCGAGGCTCCGTAAAGAAATCAAAGACAACATCGTCGAACAAGTCCATGAATCGGACATCCTACGTCTCCCCTACTTACAGGCCGTAGTGAAAGAAACGTTTAGGCTTCATCCGGCCGCCCCTTTCTTAGTGCCCCACAAGGCCGATGCTGATGTGGAGGTCAACGGCTATACTGTACCCAAAGACGCTCAGATCCTCGTGAACGTGTGGGCGAGCGGTCGGGATCCCAGCGTGTGGCCAGATGCCGACATGTTTGCGCCGGAGCGATTTTTGGATCGTGATATTGACTTCAGAGGTCGAAATTTCGAGTTGATTCCGTTTGGAGCGGGGAGGAGGATTTGTCCGGGCTTGCCATTGGCGTATAGAATGGTGCATCTCATGTTGGCCACATTTGTGGGGGACTATGGATGGCAACTTGAGGAAGGGGTAAAACCGGAAGAGTTGGACATGGGTGAGGAGTTTGGACTTACCCTACAGAAGGCCATACCTCTCAAGGCTGTGCCCATGAAACTGTGAGGTCATAATTTGATCTGTGAGGTCATAATTTGATAAGTTCGGTTGGGTTTTTCTATTTCACTCTCCTCGATACAAAACATGCGTCCATCATTTAATTTAATAGAATATAATAGAAGTTGTGATAAATAAAATGGAAGGGAAACAAAATGTAATGACTAATAGATAGATATAAGGTTTGAGCACCGTTTCTTGCTTGTAAAGCGTGATATGCGCATATGTTCACATTTGTATTTCTATCTTTGTTTGATCTAAATATTATGAGATATTAAATGGAAAAGTGTAATAATGAACAGGGCCACCCCGACATCTTAGAGACTTGTGATTATGTGCATATTATGTGTGATTATATGTGGGGGGGGGGGGGGGGGGGAAAATGCAAATTATTAGATGGACTCAGGTGCCACCTTACAAGGTACACCATATTCCCCATATAAAAGTATTTTTCATAATTCTCACGCTCTCTCTCTCTCTTTCTATTTAGAATTTTCACGCGCTCCCTTTCTTTCCTCTAGCGATTTTTCTTCTTCTTCTCCAGCGTTTTCTCTTCTCCATCAATTCCACTATCTGCACCAATTCCAAATCGCCAAAACCTTCATCAATTTCGTCCAAATAAAAAACCTTCACGGCTATACCCATCGAATTCAACAACAACAAGATCTCTATCGATTTAACAGCAAACATATGTGAATCTGGTAATTTTTCTTCGATTTCTCAATCGTTGCTCCACCACCAACAAACAAATCTTTCAATTCCGATGGACTTGAATCTGGTAGATGTTCCAATGGACGTGAATCGGTCTAAGGGTAAGTGGTTTTGGAAGTTGATTTATTTTTGTATTATATTAGGTTTACGCTATTTTCTTTCTTTTTTTTTTTTGCAGTTCTTCGATTTGTGTTTCTTCTGAAAATATTCCAGTTTCTGGTGCGAGTTCGAACGTTCATGAAAATATTTCGAATACAGGTTTATGATTTCTCCTTTTACTATTCATGAATTGTATATGTGATGATATGCGAGTTTGTATATGATGGTATGTGAGTCTGTATGTGATGGTATATGGAAGCAGAATGTAATGCTATGTGTAGTTAGATGTGATAATATGTGAATATCTTTATGTGATGATATACGAGAAATAATGTGATGATATGTCTAAGCAATATATGATGATATGTGAAAGCAGAATGGGATGACATGTATAGTTAGATGTGATGAGATGCGAAATCTGTATGTGA
>BMAC01000040.1:1403178-1457032 GCA_014905375.1 Phtheirospermum japonicum
TCACATACAGATTTCGCATCTCATCACATCTAACTATACATGTCATCCCATTCTGCTTTCACATATCATCATATATTGCTTAGACATATCATCACATTATTTCTCGTATATCATCACATAAAGATATTCACATATTATCACATCTAACTACACATAGCATTACATTCTGCTTCCATATACCATCACATACAGACTCACATACCATCATATACAAACTCGCATATCATCACATATACAATTCATGAATAGTAAAAGGAGAAATCATAAACCTGTATTCGAAATATTTTCAGAACGTTCGAACTCGCACCAGAAACTGGAATATTTTCAGAAGAAACACAAATCGAAAGAACTGCAAAAAAAAAAAAGAAAAAAATAGCGTAAACCTAATATAATACAAAAATAAATCAACTTCCAAAACCACTTACCCTCAGACCGATTCACGTCCATTGGAACATCTACCAGATTCAAGTCCATCGGAATTGAAGGATTTGTTTGTTGGTGGTGGAGCAACGATTGAAAAATCGAAGAAAAATTACCAGATTCACATATGTTTGCTGTTAAATCGATAGGGATCTTGTTGTTGTTGAATTCGATGGGTATAGCCGTGAAGGTTTTTTATTTGGACGAAATTGATGAAGGTTTTGGCGATTTGGAATTGGTGCAGATAGTGGAATTGATGGAGAAGAGAAAACGCTGGAGAAGAAGAAGAAAAATCGCTAGAGGAAAGAAAGGGGCGCGTGAAAATTCTAAGATAGAAAGAGAGAGAGAGCGCGTGAGAATTATGAAAAATACTTTTATATGGGGAATATGGTGTACCTTGTAAGGTGGCACCTGAGTCCATCTAATAATTTGCATTTTCCCCCCCCCCCCCCCCCCCTATACACATCATCACACAGAGTATGCACATATCATTACACACATCATATAGTTATCATCAAACTGAACATGGAAATATCATCACAAACATCTTATACATATATCACACAGAGTATAGGAATACCATCACACAAACCATATAGTTATCATCACACTGAATATGAAAATATCATCACAGACATCTTATACATATATCACACATAATATGCACATATCATCACACTGAACATGAAATTTCATCACAAAACATATATATATTATCAAAAACTACAAAATCTGAAATTAAACTGAGAAATTTTAAGAAAATCATAGAATCGAAAGCATATAATTAAAATACAGATGAATCAACATCAATAATTTGCTAAACCCTAGATTCAGAAGAATCGAAAGTATATAATGAAAATTTATTAGGAATTTTGTGATGAATCAACATGATATGATGAAACATCAATAATCGACGATGAAACAATTACTAGTTTGTGAAATAATGAAAGATTTATGAGAAAAAGTCAAAAACTTACTGTTGATGGTTGGAGAAGATGAAAATCTTGATGGAGAAGAAGAGATTTTGGTAGAGAAGATGAGATTTCGCCGGAGAAAATTGCCGAAAAAATCGCCCGAGAAAATGAAAATTGACGGAATATGAAATCGCTGTTTTTTTCCTTCGTTTTGTGTGCTGAATGAGTGCTGAATTTGAAATCGCTGAAGTTGAAGAGGCAGATTTCTGAATGGAGAAGTTTTAGAAGCGCGTGAGGGGCTGAACGAGTGAAATTGTAGTGGGCCCAAAAATTCTGAATTAAAACTGAAATTAGACCGGGTGCACCTTATTGGATGATCCAGGCTCCATGGTATACCCACTCAAAAAAAAAAGAGGTCCTTCAATAAAGTTAATTATCGAATATTGTTATCCTTTTATGATTTTATTTCGCAATCAGATTCATTTATCCTGTGATAACATAATTTTTATACGAGAAAATTAAGTCCTGTGATAACAAAAATAAAGGAGAATTCATTAACGAATTAATTAATAGTCAATAATAAAAAATCAACAATTAATTCAGAGAAATTAAAAAATAATAATAAACAAATTAATAACTAAAAAAAAAAATACCAATAAAACATAAACAAAAATGAATTTTATGCTTTAAACCATCATGATCAAATTATTGTGTAGCTAATTCANAAAAAACATGAGCAAGCTAACATGATCAGACTATTGGATAACTGATTCAAATAATTATACCATTAGATATTTTTTGCTCTATTCTAAAAATCGCTCTAGGCGCCACCAATCCGCCTACGATTTTTGAAAATCAGCCAAAGAAATCGTTGGGCACCCCAGGCGCTGCCTAGGCGCTCTCGGACCCAAGTCGGCGCCTAGGCGCCAGACCAGATTTTTTTAAAAATATTTTCTGGCCTAAAACGACGTCATTTTTGGGCATATTTTTGATTATTTTGATTTTGTAATGTATACTATGGTATTGTTATTTGATTAATAAACTTATGCATCTATGTTGTTTTGGACTTTGAATTGAACAATAGTTTTAAACTTCTCAATTGTAACTTGTGATCATTACTTTTAGTTTTAAATTGTCATAGATTTTATTGTGTAGCAAGTAGTACGTTGAACTATTAAATGGTTGGATGTAATTTTGTAAATTAGGGTATTTATTCTCAAATTCTAGAACACTGATTAATTTTGTAATTTAGAACACTGATTTTTTGTTTGTTTTTTTTCGAAAGTGAACTCTAAAAGAGAATCAGAGATTTTGGCGGCGAATACGGTAAAATAGCTATGTGACAAAGTAATTATATCAATTGATAATTACTAATTTATATATAAATAAAAAATATATAAATTCAAAATCCACCCATTATGTTAATTCTGTTGACACTTTACTTAGGTGTCAACTATATATTCAACCAAATGACATGTGTTATATTGTTGTTTAATGAATTTTTGATGTGGCAATCCCACATTTTTTTGAATAAAATCCTTTCTTTCATACAATTTTTTTAGGGTATAAAATAGCACTTTTTTTTCTTTCATTTTTTTCATTTATTTTGTTTTCTTATACTTACTTTTCTCTCTCTCCAAAACAGCTTCCACCGATTTTTTTTCTCAATCTTTTCATTAGCCTTATTTTTGTATAATTGGTTCATTGATTCTCTCCAAAAGAAATATTGCCGTTTAACAAAATTCCACCAGATTTCAACACAATTAAACGACGGTTAATCTGAGATGTTGCCACCGACTTTTTTTTAAGTTGTGATTTTTCCGATTAATTAATCCATGGTTAGTTTTTTGATTTTTTTGTTCATTTTTGCTAATTTATTTGTTCATGTTGCAACCCTTTTTTTTTTCGTTTTTTTTTTAAATCTAGGTGATTTATTTCCGTTGCAGACCAGATCTGTTGAATTCGATCCAAATCTGGGTATTTTGCAACGAAGATCTGTTTGGATAATATGCTGCATACCACATTTTAACCCTCATCCAGATCTGTTGAATTGCGATCTAGAAAAACTGAAAATCGAAATATGGTATAGTTAATATTTATAAGTGTTTTTTTTTTCAAATCTTATTGATTAATTGCTTCCCATGGTCAGATGAATTTCAGTGATTCTTTCATTTTTCATTATATTCTCTTTTTTATTATTTTTAAGAATAATAATCATAATTAAATAATAATGTTGAGGAAATATAACTGATAACTAAGGAAATATAACTGAGGAAAAGTTACATCCATCATTCTTATATTTTATAGTAATATAATTAGCCATTTGTAAATTGACCATTTAACTTTTCAATTTAAGTCGATATTGCAATTATGATTTTAATAAAATAACAGGTTTTTCGACTATGAGATATATAGAGAACTTATTTTTGTTTAGCAGATGATTTTGTTCATAAGTTAATATTTTTTCTCAAATTAACAATTAGTTATAATTTTACTAATAATTCAAACTTCTTAAATATTAGTCGGTCAAACTTCTTAAATATTAATAATTCACTTTCTGAATTTATTAAAATTTATTTTTTTATGTATTTCTTAAATATGCCCGCGTAAACGCGAGTATTCAAACTAGTATATTTAATATATGGGCAACACTCTTGTTAGGTCGAAATAACGAATCATCCGTTAGGCCAAAATCTCATATCAATACATTGTATTGCAAAAATCTATACATTATAATAAAAAACCAATACGTCATAGTATAAATACATCACAGTACAAATAACCAATACATCATAGTACGGGTCAGAGATTTATGAAAAACGAATACTTTACAATACAAAAACCAATACACCACAGTACAAAAATCAATACATTAAAATATCGGGTCAGATGGCCTAACGGGTCATGACCCATTAATCTGGCCTAACACAAGTATTTGCCTTAATATATATGTGTTCGATGAATTTTGGGCCCCAATATTTGGGACCCTGCCTCAGGCCGACCGTGGTAATGAAATCATCAGGCATTAATTATAATGTGCACTTTTGTATCAATAATAAGAGTTCATTAATTTTAATCGATTGTTCATATATTTGTTATTTATTGTTCATTATCTTAATTATCATATTCGTTAATTTTTACTTTAGGTTCATTATTTATTATAAGAGATAAATTATTTTTAATTGAAACATTCATTTGTTTGTTACTAAATATTTATTACAATTTAACACGATTATTAGTTTCTTTTAACTGAAACATTCATTTGTTTGTTAGTAAATGTTCTTTACATTTTAACATGATGTGTATTAGTTTATTTCACAAAAGAATACATTGTTTTGTCTATCGTGGTACCTAATAATTTGCCACAAAATCATCTTGTATACACTAAATCATCATAATATCTTGTTAGAAAATTAGTTTTGTTGAAACTAATTTGATGGCTAAATATTTAATTCATGTAAAATTAAATATTATAATATTATTCTACGTATTGAGTAGATAATCGTAATATATTTTAATATTATTCTAAGTATTGGTGATAACTTTAATAGTGAAAGTGTCGGTTCAGATGATTAGTTTGGTTGAAATATATGTAAATTATTCATATTGTAAAACACTCTTATTTTAATTAATTTATTTTATATTTGAATTTATTAAAATGGTTGATATATAAAATATACTGTATTTTGTAAAATGCTCGTATTATCTAATAATTTTATCAGATGCCGAGAGGTCATGGGCGCGGATCCAGCAGC
Organism: Phtheirospermum japonicum; assembly: GCA_014905375.1. Taxonomy (NCBI): domain Eukaryota; kingdom Viridiplantae; phylum Streptophyta; class Magnoliopsida; order Lamiales; family Orobanchaceae; genus Phtheirospermum; species Phtheirospermum japonicum. The sequence goes on from BMAC01000040.1 coordinate 1,408,268, forward strand.
CTAGGTCGATCAGATATGGGGTAGGCTAATCATTTAGCTGATTTCGATTACGATTGCATGGGCATTGATACTGATCATTCAGCGCCGACTACATATACCGCCACACCGACACCGACACTGACACCGACACCGTCAGATGTGGGTACATCCCTACAGGACATGGGCCCACCACATGTGCGATACCTTGATATTGTCGGGAATAAGTAAGTGAATTAGTAATTTTAAAATTTTAATCATCATTATTATTAAATTATATTTGTAACCACAAACACAATTACATGCTACATAGCAGGGATGTCAGACTGATTAACATATTTTGGGAGATCATGCAGAAGGAGCTTCATCCTGCCGGTTGGCAGTTTAAGTCAGTCTCGAAGGAGACACGTCGATTCTGGTGGGACATGTTTCAGATAATTATTATTTTTTTATCCAAATCTATTAATCTTTATTGTAACTTGAGAATTATGTATTAATTGAATTGTAATTATTATTTTGTTTTGTAGGAGATTTTTTATTGGAACACGAACTTGTATACTACACGGGATATTCATACAGCATTTCTCCAGACGATGCAGGACAAGTATGGGAAGCGGTTGAACAAGTATAAGCAGTATCATGATACTCATGGTGGTCAGCCACCGGCATGCGTTGTCGGGTTTGGAGGTAAATGATTTTGTTATGTTTTCTTATTAAATTAAATTTTTGTTATTATTATAGATAATTTATATTTTATATATCATGCATTTCAACTAGGGTTTAGACTGTTGAGTGGGATAAGCCCGAGAACAGGAGAAGGTCCGAGCAGTGCAGCAAGAACAGGAGGAGCGAGCCTGCTGGTGCAGGTACTGGGATGTCGAAGCATGAGGGGTGGTGGTGGTGGCTAGATCTATGGTCGATTATTCCATCGCAAGTAATTTCAGAATATAATATATTATTTATTTATTTGTCTTTTATGTTAATTATTTGATAATTTTATTTGGATACAGGAGCGGGAGACAGGTGCGACGGCCACTACGTACCAGGTTTTTGTATGTACGCACAAGAAGGACAAGGGCACATGGATTGATGCGAGATCCAGTAATACTAATGTGATCTCTTTCTTATTTTTAACTTGTTCTTTAGTTTTAATGTATAATTTACTAACGGGTTGAATTCCAGGAGGAGTACGAGCGGTTTGGATAACGCACGTGCTTCTTCACATGATCCGGAAAATAAGGTTGACCTTGACCTTGTTTTTCTCGACGTCTTCGGGTTGGGTAAAGGCTGGCATTACGGCTCCGGCTTGTTCGGGAAGTTGGTGGCTGTTGCGAAGGGTTTTCGAGACAGCTCTTCTTCCTCCTCCTCCTCCCAGCAGAATAGAACCCATGTGAGAGAGCTCGAGACGCAGCTCCAGGAAGGAGTTGGAGGCCACGAGACGAGCTGAGGAGGCGATGGAGCAGCGATAAAACGAGTCTGAGCATCTACGTGAGCAGCAGTGCCTGGAGAAGCAGCAATAATTTCAGGCCCAGGTGAACGCCCAAATGGCCGAATTGTTAGCTCATTTACAGCAGTACCCTCCGCCGCAGCCTCCCCCGTCATATAAACTTTTTTACTAAATACGTTTGTTCAAAAAATTTAATAATTGTAAAATTTTAGATATTTATATAATAATTGGTTTATTTATTTGTCTGTTTATTAATATTTTTTTTTAAATTCTGGGGTATTTTAATAAATAAATAAGAATTAAAATTATTAATAAATAAAAGAAAGAATTGAGGGAGATATTCCCCTCGTAAAAAATCGAGGGAAAATCCTCCTCAAAAAAACCGAGAGCATGAATTCCCTCGTTTTTTTTCTTTTTTTTTAAAATATTATTTTATAAATATTCTTCGAGGGGAAAATCGAGGGGATATTTACCCTCGGGTTTTTTCGAGTGGGTATTTTCCCTCGCTTTTGCCTATTGTACATTTTTCCTCAGTTTTTCTGAGGGCAAATATCCCCTCGGGTTTTCTAAGGGCAAATATTCCGTCGGTTTTTTTTAGGGCAAATTTTCCCTCGATTTTTCTGAGGATATTTTTTCCCTCGTTTTTTTTGATGGCATACATATTCAGGCCCAATGGAATTTACTGAAAAAGGGAACCTTCGATAATTCCCTCGAAAAAATTTACCGTGGGCAAGATTCCCCTTGAAAATATTTAACGAGGAGGGTTTTCGGTAAAATACTGTTTTTTTGTAGTGATTTAACGAATGTGACAAATGTGTTTATGTCAAATGAATATCAAATGCATACGTTATTGTATGTCTATATGTAGATGACATGTTGATCATGGTTAGTAATCATGAGAATGCTAAAATGATATTTTGACATGAAATATATGACTAAAATCAATAAAACTCAAGAAGGAATTATTTTTTCACAATCTATTACATTGAGAAAGTGCTCAAAAAATTCAATGCCTACGAGAGGGTCCGTCTAGTAGGTCGCTTGTTGATCTAAAGATAAATCTGGTCGCTAACAAGGCTGAACCAGTTACTCAGTTATAGTATGCTCAGGTTATAGTAAGTCTAATGTTCTTGACAAATTGTACACGACCAGACTTAACCTTTCCCGTGAATAAATTGAGAAGGTATACAAACAATCCTAACCATGAGCATTAGAATGCGTTGAAAAGGTTATTGATATACTTGAAATACACAATGGAGTATGGGTTATACTATTCTAGATACCCAGCCATACTTGAGAGATATTGTGATGCTAGTTGGATTTCAGATTCGGAAGATTCTCACTCCACTAGTGGATATATCTTCAATATTGGAGGTGGGGCAGTTTCGTGGAGGTCTATGAAACAAACTTGTATAGCTCGATCCACCATAGAATCCGAGTTTATAGGTTTAGATAAAGCTGGTGAAGAAGTAGAATGGCTTCATAACTTCTTGTAAGATATTCCATATTGGAGTAAGACTCTGCCACCCGTGTTGTTACATTGTGATAGCCAAGCAACTATTGGAAGGATACAAAGTTGTATGTATACGGAAAGTCTAACTTCATCGGACAATTACTCTTGAAATGGAGTAATATCGATTGACTATATTAAATCACAAGATAATATTGCCGACCCTCTCACGAAAGGGCTTAATCGAGATCAATTGAGAGATTTGTTGGAGAGAATGGGTTTAAAATCCACAAAATTAAAGAATGGCCATAATGGTAACCCAACCTTGATGAATGGAGATCTCGGGAACCTGGTTCAATGGGAAAACTAAACTATGAAAACTCAGTTGATCACTTGGAACAAGTTGAATGTTTGAATCTCAACCCTGAAAAGCAATCCAAGTGAATTTATCTAACAATTATTATAAGGTTAAAGTATCGAGACTTTTTAATGAATCTCAAGCATTTGAAGGTGAAATATATCATGATACTTTTTGATGGGAAGTCACCTATATAAGGGGTTCAAAATGTAAACACTTATAAATCCAAAGTGATGTCCAGGGCCAAAACGAAGACAACTTTAGAATAGAAAGGTGTTAAGGTTTTATTGTATAATTATCACTGTCTTGATATACTACGGAGGGATAGTTCAAGACATCGAGTCCACTATGCCACCAATATATTCGATGATAGTTATTATGGAAGGTTCAAAGCCACAAACTACAATCATGTTGCAATAACATCTTATGATGACTGAGCACAAGAGTCTGCATACATACATGTATTGATTTCTACTCATGTGGGGGATTGTTAAAAAATTATTTTTTTGTTTAGGCTAATTTGATGGCTAAATATTTAATTAATGTAGAATTAAATATTACAATATTATTTTACGATTGAGTAGATAATCGTAGTATATTTATTTTCTCAAAACTGATTTTCGGTGAGTGGGCAATAAATATTTAATTCATGTAAAATTAAATGTTATAATATTATTTTACGTATTGAGTTGATAATCGTAGTATACTTATTTTCTCAAAACTAATTTTTGTGAGTGCGTAATAAATTGTGTAAATTAGTTATTTGAAAGGGGAAATGTATAAAACCTCACATTGAGAATGTAAGAGAATTTTATACACTTTATAAGATAAAGATGAAGTTGTATTGAGTATTATATGATTAATCTCATGCACTAGTTGGTTGTAACCGTGGGTTTGGGCCTAGGCCTTTGGCCCTGGCCTTCGCTTTGGATCTTGACATTTGACTTAAAATTTGAACTATTTGGGTCTTGGACCATGGACCTCACTTAGGCAATATGAGATTCGTTTTGAACCAATTCACTTTTGTTTTTAGATTCTCCAAAGGAGAATGAGCTCGATCCATTAATATGCACAAGACTTTTGGTCAAATGAAAATGGGCTCGACCTTTTATTTTCAGCCAAACAAGATTGTAACATTCCAACTTCATCAACAACATTCGAAGAGTTTCAAAACTGTGATGATAGAGGCAATGGCTATAGCGGGGAGTTAAAGTTACTGCAGCTGCTTCACCCTTTAAACTTCTCAAACCCTGCATGTGAAATCTATAAATAAACTTATAAGTTTTAGGCATAAATCACATTGAATTAACTTCATTTTGCATATTTTTTGCACTAAAAGCATCAAACATTTGTTTAAAATTTTGTACTTGGCTTCCACACTTTTCAAGTTCGTTGGAACTTTGAAGTTTAGTGAGCTACACTTTCAAATACGTTAAGTCGTATTTTGGGAAATTATGTCAGTTCTGTCATCACTACATATGGCGTATTTGTCTTACGAAAAGAGATCTTTCTCTACTCGACTTGTTGATCAATGTGATTCGTCTCAAGAATGTGTTATCATTTAGTTTTATTTGTTTTACAATTTTACCATTTTTTAAAGCATTTGTAAAAAAATGTCGTACAATTCGGTAGCATTTCTCTTTACCATTTTATTTTGTAACATATCTCAAAACAAAAAATGAAATATAAATCGTAATGGGAAATTCCAGGTTAAAATACTAATTTAAAACTGTTGAAATCAATCTATATAATTCATTAATTAAATAATCTAAAAACAAACAAAATTAAAGGCAGCAAGAAATTTCATTAACTCGCAACTTCATGCGCTGAATCTTGGCCATTATTGCATCCATTGGTCCTTTTGGGAACTGCGTTACACGTCTCTTCATCGTTGCTTTTGCCCCAGAGAAGAACATACATACCCACAATAACAACAAGAGATCCTAAAATGCTGTTAATTCAAGGCAAAATTGATATAGTAAATATCACTGGGTACCTCCAAACAATATCACGATAATTTAAAAAAAAAAAAAAGCCCCAAAAACATCTTTTTTATCCTTGGATTTTTTTATTTTATTTTATTATGTATTTATTCATGGATCGCCCAATAAAAATCTATACATGGATTTCACTGTGCTTCAATTATTGAAATCTGAAAATATGTCATTTGGTGGCCTAGTTAACGAGTATGTGATTCCAATTTTGTTATTACTTTAGCTTATATGAGTTATACATGTGAATTCACATGTATTTTTTGAAGATTAAAAACTATGAAGGAAAAATTATCTCACCTTCCAAGGTAAATTTCTTCATGCAATACTAAAACATCGAACACAGCAGTGAAAATTTGTATCAAAGGACTAAACGCAGCAGTAAAAACAGGTCCCCGTTGTTTCACACACCACGACATTGCCACGTAGCATAGACCTGATCCCACGGTGCCCTGTATTTAAGTAAATCCAAACTAAAAAATTGAGAGACAAACTCAAATGAGATATATTAACTTTAACTGTAACTAATTGTTAGTTAAGCTAGCTAGTTAGTTAATTAACTCAACTCTAATCTGTTAGCTAGCCGGATAATTTGGAGTTAATTAGTGTATATAGACACATTATATCAGAGATCATCACAATCCCTCTCTCGCTCTTAATCTCAATAAGATATAGTTTGGAATAATTACAAACGGTACCCCCGAAGCTTAGTTTAATTACAAAAAACCTCAGTTTTCTTTCAAAAAACACGATATTTTTTTGTAATTTTAAAATATAAGTAATTGGGTTTTTAATGAATAAATCTGGTACAATGTTACTTTTATAAGAAGTGAATGCAAAATCCATGAAATCTTAATTCATGAAAACATTAAAACTTAATTATAAGAACTACCCCAGATGTTTAGCTGAACTATAAGAAAAGCTCGATTATCTTCAAAATTACAAATAACCTTTGTAACGCTTTAAGGGGTACCTGTAATTTCCAAAGATATATAACTGGTGTTTTTCCTGTAATTATGTAAAAAATCAGGGGAGATTTTTGTAATTATCCGAAATCAGAATTCTCTGTGTAAAACTCAAACAGTCCATATACTCACACCATAAACGACACTTAGAATTTGCACATCTCCCTTGAGAATCCACTTGGAATAAGTGCTCCTGTGATCGGTGGCGAAGCACAAAACAGCCGACTGGATGGCGCTAAAGAAGGACATGATCGACGTGCTAGAATATAGATAAGGAAAGTTGTGTCCAATCTTGGACTGTGCAAGAAACCATGAAGACCAAGCCAGGCTGCCTGCGGATAAAAACGCCGACCCCAGCCCAAATGATCCCTTTGGTCTAATTTTATGGTAATTAGGGACAAAATGGCGCGGATTGATCAATAAGATCCCTTTGTAAAGTGAGAGAATTAAGGCACCTGAGACACAAGTGAGTGTGCCCAAAACCTTGGCTTTACCGTTGTTGCTCTTCATGTTTATTCTCTCCATCCTGTGACATTAAAGAGTAAATAATTTGTCGTAGTAGAATCAATAAATAACTGAAAATTCTGAAGTTGGGTTGTGTGTGGAAATAGAAGCTAGAAAGGTACACTAAGCTAGTTTTGAGACTGTCTCACGTAAGACGATCATACTTTTCAAACGTAAAAAGGCCATACTTTTCAAAATAAAATTTTACTATAAAAATATGATCGTCTTACTTAGACGTCTTCATACGACATTCTTAGACTTTTTTTTAATGACAATTTTATTCGCATATAAAAGTCAAAAATTGCACCTGTAATTTGGAAATAGGATTGTTTTCATATAAAAGTATTTCAAGATTAAAACTAAAAATGTCGAGAATAATCTTTATATATTTAAATAATAAAAAGTAGAAATAAGAATATAAACCACATCTTCATCTGTTTTAAGATTCTGATAAATTATTTGTGCGAAATAAAAGTAGTAGTGTATAACATTTTAAAGTATAAGAAAGCTACTATTTTTCCCAGCCAAAAGTGATAAGCATTTAGAACAAATTGTTTTCAAAAGGAAAGCAAAAAATGCTCATGAGTTTCTTGGACTTGAGAACTCACCCCAGAGGCAATGCCAGGACAAATGTAAGAACTGGAACCATGTTTATAAAAGCACAAGTGAATGTTGCTGATGTATAGTCAAGTCCAACCAAGAACAAGTATTGTGTAAGTGTCAACCTGGAAAACATGCATTTTCTTATACTTGTAAGTTGAGAACATGTTGACCAAACATGGCCTGGAGACAACATGCATCTACATGGGCTTTGCAATATTACTCCTCTAAATTGTACATTTGTAATTTTAGTCCTTTGACAATAATGCCCCTCAGCTAAAATAACAATAATGGCATAATTGGTTACAAAGGGCATTTTAGAACTAAGTAAAATTTGAAATAGTCTCACTTAGACTGCACCAACTTAGATAGTCCGTCTAAAATGAGGCAACATCAGCAAAATTAGACTTTTATAAAAAAATCATTTTTCAATGGTTATCTTCACTAAAAAAAAGTTGACGTGGCAAATAAATTGTGGACTTAATGGGATAGTTTGTTTCATTGTGGACATCCATCTTCACTTTTTATCACCAAAATCAATAATTATTTAATCAAAGTAAATCGAAAATCTGGAATGAATATGTGATATATCATATACTAAGGACACTAATTAATAATATATTTATTAGATAAATTATCAATATGTTGTTGGATATATCACATGGAGTTTTATATTGTTTAGGTAACTTAATGTTGTTTTGATAATTTTATTATTTTAAAAGTTCTACCGTAAAATATTTGTTTTTTTAGTTTTTCCACATTTAACTGGACTTTGTTGTGCTAAAAAAAATAAAACAAAAAGAAGGTAAAAGAAAATTGGAATTTATTTTCATTTTGGTTCAACCGGTGGCAAGAAAAAACAAACAAAGAAAATGGAAGTTTTTGAGTATGTGTATATATATTTACTTTTAAATAATATTATAATATTCACTTGTGATTAGAGACCGTGAAAAAATAAATTTTAATGGAGCGCAATTCTAAAGATGCTAATCAGTTTATGACACGTAACTTTCACATGCTGTCTATATTTCCAGTATATATCTCCAATTGACTGGCCATTGGAGATGCTCTTAAAATTTATAGGACCAAGATTTTACAAACTCAAAACTTATGTAACTAAAAATTGCAAAATTAAATAAATATAAATATACAAAATTAGATATACAGAACCGCAATTTCAAAAGTTACGGGACGAATAATGCAATACTCCTGTAGATACACGAGTTCTAATTATTGAAACAATGTAACTAATGAAATCTTACAAAATAAAAGATAATGGTAGAAGAAAACATAGGACAACTTACCCAAGCAGTGCACAGAAAAACATCTGAACAATCAACCTAGCTGTCAGCTTAGCCCAGCTTCTCCTGCAATACATGCAATTTGTCAATTTGCTCACTATTAATTTGCCTTACCAAACTTAAGTACTTTAAACAGAAGCCTATTATACCTTTCCAAGAAATAGACAAATGGAATCAAGAAAATAGTCGAAATCGATTGTCTGTATACCACAATGATCAAATGGTCCATCCCACCATTAAGTGCCTTCTTGAACAATATCTGCACTAGAGCTAAACCAAATTGAACTGTCACCATTACAGCAACATGCTTCCACTTCTCAACACAATTCATTTTGCAACCCTTTTTTTCTTGGTGTTCTCAGGGGCTCAGTTTGGATTTGTATTTAAGCCTGATAAGTAATGTGCCACTATTTTAGCACTAAGATTTATAGTGATAGTGAAACAAATCTATTCGTTAGAATCACACCGACTCAATGAGCAATCTACGTGCCTTAATTATTACATTTTTTTAATAGTTTTATTAAGAATACTTAGACCCATAAAAGCCATTGGTATAAAGTAGTTGAATTGATGTCTAGTGCATCACTTTCTCATGCACAATCGGCATCTAATACCCCTTTTGGAAACGAGATCACATTTTACATGCAATATTTGGAAGTTGGAAACAAGTGGGAACAAAATGTCTAATCTAGATTATTGAGCATCATTTAGGGGTGGCAATTTGAGCCGGTTTTGGATCTGCGGTGCAAATTGATATCATTTTTTTTTTTTTTGTTTTGTTTTCTATGCAAAAGTGTGACATTATTGTTTTATTTTATTTAAGGAAGTAGAATTTTATTCATTTGAGCTTTTCTCTTATGCAGGGTCGTCAATTTTTAGCCTGATGCATGAATATGATAGAATTGAGATATGTTTTACAAAGCTAGAATGGACAGCAATTATTTTGGACTCCCGACCCATTTTCCAACACAGCCCGACCTCAACTTTTTGTCAAACTCTACTTCTATCATACGCCACAATTGAGTAGGCTAAAAATGGTATAAAATTGGAAAATTCGCAAAAGCCATCTTTATCTTTTGCTCATCAAAATACCGCCATGCATCCATAAACTGGATTTTGTTAATTGTGAGAAGACCAACATGCCCCTCAATTTTTTTCACTAAAAAATTGCAAGCTCTAATTCGCTAAGTTGTTCATAAATAAAAATAGAAAACTATTAGAACAATCAAACAAGTCAAGTGTATTTTGTGCAGAGTGTAAACAAATAGCAGCGGAATTAAAATAACAAAACACAAGTTTTTAAAACTTTTAATTATAAGGAATAAATCCTTGTAATCGTGCCTCAAGGCGAAAATATCTGTACTAGAAAAGTGTATCAACGATTACACATGAAAACATAAACAACATAAACAAGTAAAGATAACGAAAACCTCATATCGAGTAAGATTGTTCTAAATCAGCACTAATCTTCCAAAAGTTAAGAATCAAGATCTTCAGGATTTTATCTTAATAAAAACATAAAAGTATGGAAGAAAATAATTCGTTCAACAGGATGTTAGTGCAAATGTTGCAACACAAGCAGTAACATTTGCGTGTGGGTAGATTTGCTGTTGATCGAATAAATCGCTCTCAACTCTGATCTTTATCGTGTGTTTCTTCTGCGTATTCAGCGTCTTTATTGTAGATCTAGCCATCATATTTATATAGATATCCTTACTTGTAAAGAGTCCTACAAAAGAAGGAAATAATATTTACATAATATATTGCAAGTAAATCACTCTAAATAAGGAGAGAAGATAAAATCTATGACTCCTAATAAATCAAAACTTGCAACATACGAAATTCTAAGTTAGGAGAAAGATAATTACAACCTAAACTAATTCTAATAATATACAAAATAATTACTAAATAAGATAAGTATAAAAACTTTCATAAACAATTAATAACTACTCCCTCCGTCCCAAAATGAGAGTCTTGCGGTTGATTTCACACATATTAAGAAATGAGTAGTTTATATAGTTAAGCCTGTAAATGAGAATTTAATGATATGTTAAATATAGTAACTGGACTATCATTGTGGGACGGACAAAAATGGAATACTGGACTATCTTTGTGGGACGGAGGGAGTAATATATTTGGCAAGAAAGTCAAAATAATATCTAGACAAAATAAACTCCTAAAGGGAATAAAAGTCTTAGAAATCTCATACGTATCAAACAACATATTAGACTCCTAATCCTTTTCAAACTCAAATGAAGAATTCCCTTCAATCTCCCCCTTTTTGTCTTTCTTGGCCAAAATATACATGATGAAAATCACAAGTATAATACTTGAATAATCACCTAAAAACTCCCCCCAACTTGCTGCAGTTTAAAATCAGAGAATTAAAGACCAAAAACCAATCAAGCAGCAATTAGACATATCAAGAACAAATAATTACCACCAAATAAAAATATCTCTAGAAAAAGAGATAATAACCCAAAGTAAAGAAGCACTCCTCTTTGGTACAATACAAGTATATTCAAATCAACTCTTTCTCATCCTCTTCTGCGTTATCTCCATCACGAAGCCTCATAAATGAATCAGTACGACAATGAACAGTAGTAGAACAAACTCCTCCTAAATAAGTTACTGCCTAACCAATAACATTGTGCGGCAACCTCTGCAGTAGCAGCAACTCCCCCTAAAGTAAGCACATCTCTACGAATAACATGTGCACCAAACCTCTCTTTTACCTCAATTTCCCATTTCATTTCCATTGTTTCAGACAAACTCCACACTTCAACTTCGACGGTGGTGTAAATTGAGCCATAGGATTTGTGAGAAAAAGTTTCAGCAGGAGAGTGAAAGTTTTCTGGCGAGTCTGGCTATCTCCCGGTGCGGTCTAGTTTATTTTTCGGCTAGTCTAGTGAAAACTTGGGAAAGACAAATGTAGTGGTAACATTAATAGCTATTGGGGAAGACGACGACAGCAGTCACATCGATGGAATCTGGTTTCATAAGAGCTAAGGCGTGGAGTTTGTTAAAGCGATGATGATGAAGAGGAAATCTGGGTAATTGCTACTACAACGCATTCAAGGAGGAGCCATTGCAAACGAAAATGAAAATACTCTTAGGAGAGAAATTAAAGTCCTTAATGAAGGAGTTGAATAAGTTGGACCAAATTAGGTAGTTTGTTTGTTGCTCTAGTACTGATATGTTATTTCTTTCTACCATGTTATGTTATTTTCCATTGTAATATCTCGTTGTTATGTTATATTTTTCTTCCAACGTGTTATGTTATTTCTCGACAAGACAATTGGCAGTATTATCGGCAAGTTAGTGGGCATAATAGTCGGTAGGAAAATAAATACACATACCTAACTAAATATGGGGTATTAAACTAATATATTTAAGACTACATCTTCAGCCCCAAATAATAAAATACATATACTTAACAAAAGATGGGCATCACAAAATAACTAAGATATCATCATCTTAAACTAATATTGTCTCAACAATAATAACTCAGTCGCATATTTCATCCTAAGATGCGCACAAGGTATGGTTAACTTTGAAAATATCATTGGCACTTGCAAGTGTCTCCATGAAATATATGGTCATCACACCGCATTCATCCGAGTTTATTTGTTTTGAAACATTCTCAATAATCTCCAAACTCCACTTTGCTTTCACATTGGTTGGGCCTGGTTAAAAATGCCACAATCTTGCCTTCTCACATAAATTAGGAACCATTAAACTTAAACGGGTAAAAATTGGATATCTTATCTCTTTTGATTGTGCCGTCGATGTTAGAGAATCATATACCTTCACAGTTTTGTAGTTAAATTCAAGCTCATACAATGCCTTATAATTATTGTTCAAATTAGCGGCACCATGAACTTGGTCACAGTGTCCCCATGGAATGCCTTCGACACTAGGGACACGGGAGTAGCGACCTCAAGGGTTACCCTACAAACTTTTCCCAATCATATCTAGCTTCTCGAAGTCACATTTAATCTCCTCCAATAGTCGGCCCACTAGGTTTATTTTTTATTGTGGAAATCAAAGGAAAACAATTGAGGTGAATATAGTTATGATTTTAATATGTGATTCACAGTTTACGTACCATTCTTTTTCCACCATCTCTCCTTCCACCAATGGTTAAAGTACCACATATACTGTTATGGGCAAGCATCCATAAGATTATACAATGGTCGATAAACTAGTTAAATCTTAAGATTGATATTATTGGGATTGTCATCAATCTTCTTCCCCTTTCTTTTAGCGATGTGATAGTCGGGATCCGTGTAGGGTTCTGAGAGATGCTCGCTCTTCTTTTTTATTCTAATTGACCTCCTAGGGTGATTTCCTTTCTCCTGTTTTTCATAGCTTCCATAAACTTTTCCACTTTTGGGTGTTCAGATGCTTAGTCGACATGGTCGCCAGTGTTCTAAAAATTTTTAGGCGGCTGCTAGGCGTCAGGCCAGCGCCTAGGCGAGGCCTAGAATTTGAGAGTAAATATCCTGATTTACAACATTACACCCAACCATTTAATAATTTAATATACTACCTGCTACACAATAAAGTGTATGACAATTCAAAACTAAAAGTAATAATTACAAGTTACAATTCACAAGTTTAAAGCTATTGTTCGATTCAAAGTTCAAAACAGAATAGATCCATAAGTTCATTAGTCAAATAAAAATACCATAACATATATTACAAAATCAAAATAATCAAAAAATAGGCCCAAAAATGACGTCGTTTCAGGCTATAAATATTTAAAAAGAAACTGGCCTGCGGCGCCTGGGGCGCCCGACGATTTCTTTGGCCGAATTTTGAAAATCATAGGTGGATTGGTGGCGCCTAGGGAAATTTTTCGCATTCGGGTGAGTTAGAGGCATAGTCAGCAGGATCCTTCTCTGCTTGGTCGACATGGTTGTTCAACTCGGTCGATCCCTTCTTTGGGAGTGTTGATGGCTTTTTCGACTTGACCGATCCCTTCTTTGACTTCGCCTGGTCCATATGGTTGTTAGGAAGGTCGGCAAAAGTGGAGATATGATCTATATAAGGGTCGGCATGCTTTTATTCTATCGTGTCCACCTCTATTTTATTTCCACCATCGGCAATAGATGTTATGTTGCAGGAATGGAGGTCGAAAAATAGAGTGCTCTTGATTCTGCTATCTTCTCTGACTCGACTACCTATTCAGACTTCTTATCCAACTCGGCTGATCCCTTTGTTGGGTCCACTGGCCCCTTCTTTGACTTTGCCTACCGCTTCTCCAACTCGGCCTGCCCCTTCTCCGACTCTTCTTCATACTCATCAAATCCATCTTTTTCATCAACACCATAACAATAAGTTTTTTCACCCTAATCATCACCATAGATTTCAAATCACAAATCTCCTCCTCAATCCTATCTATTTTCGCCACCCACTTTGCAAAGTTCATTTTTATCGCATCCAATGTCTGTAAAAATAGATACATCAAGTTAACAACAATTTAAGTATGACAATATATATATATATATATATATATATATATAACTAATGTTGGAATTTATACTTTATTATCTTTCCACTTACATCAGTTCTTTCACTTCTTCCTGAAGTATTCTTATCGTGGTTGTTCTACTCCATTCTTCTTTCACATCATTCAGATAGTGCCTTATTTTAGCCCGTTCTTCATCGGCGGATTTGAGTTTCTTCAAAGGTCTAACAACTTTCTCATCTTCCTCTCTCACCGATGATTCAATTTGTACAAGTTTTGATTGATGTTGTCCGGTCAATTTCACTACGGTAGTATGACGAACACGTTTCCACAGGAAAAGGTTTTAACTTTCTCAAAATCTTCATCAGCTTAATCAAAGTTTAGTAACTAGTAACACCTTGAATAGATAAGAAAGTATTTAATGACATAAAATTAAGTATATCAAAAATGCTACTTGATCGATAGAACGATCCATATGCAACATGTTAAGATTATTTTTTTTTTCAATCTTTAAAGCTTGGCATTTTCTTAGACACCTAGCACAATAAATGGGGCACACCCACTTTGGCGGAAGATCTAATGGCACACAAATGAGTACGAGTCAGGCTGAGTTTGTATGCCTACACCAACAATGCTTAGGAGAAGCCATTCACATCAAACCTTTCTTCATGGCATTTTCCTATCTTCAAAACAACGAAAGCTTTTCCCAAAAAAATACTATCTCTATCGGGCATGCCTCTTCGCACTTCGCCTACCAAAAACTCAAAAAAAAAAAGTACCCCAGAGATATGCATTAAAATCCTTCAAGTTGTCAGCCAAACGTATGTAAATATTATTAACAATTATGTTTTGGCTTTTCATGATCACCGCACCATACTAGAAATACAGCAGTGATAACTTCAACATTCATCGCCTAATCCTTTACTATGCTTGGTCAAATAACGAAAGGCATGTTAAATATCTTTGAAGGTTATCGATTTCATTGATGCAAAAGCAGTCATCCACAGATTTGAAGTGGATTTTGAAGTTCTGGTGGCTTGGGATCAAACTACATGTCAGAGATTAGAGTAAAGTCATCGGGTCCAAACACACACTCTTAATTGTTTATGTGAAAAATAATGGAGTCTTTTTTTGTGCCTTATCTTGTCAAAATAACAAGTGCAAATATATTTGGCCCCTGAACTTGCGGCATCGCCTTGAGAAAATGTCTGAAGCACGAGTCTTTAAGAATTTTCAAGGTATTTCCATTCAATGTGGACTTTATTTCTGCTATAATTTGATTATACAATGACCGACATGAAAGCTTAGATTTAAAGTGGCCGTTTGCATCCATAAGAACCATTCACTGAAAAAAACAGTCAAATCAAATCTAAAGTCAAGAAAAAGTTCGGAGAAGAGGTCGGTAACTTAGTCGACAATATTTAGTCGAAAAGGGGTCAATAAACAATCAACACTACAGTTGACAAAAAAAGTATGCAAACTGAACTATATTGTCAACAAATAAGTACAAAACACGTGACATTTCAAGCAAATACAACCTTCACATTTGCATATTTTTTCCTAAAATAGTAATTGATGCACAACAATTTGCAAAAAGGTCGGCAAAATAGTCGTCGACTTAGTTGGCCAATAATTAAGAAAAAGTTCATAAAATAATCGGCAAAAAGTAGGGGAGTCGGCAAATTCTCAAAATAATGAGAACATAAATTTAATTATAAAGACAAAGTTCACACTTGCATCATATTTTCTAAAATACTTCCAAAAACCCTAAAATATATATTTCAAAATAAAATCTGACATTATTTATAGTCGAAAGTATAGTCGACAAAGCTTCCGAATAATGAGAACATAAAATTCAAAGAAGAACTTCACATTTTCATCATATTTTCTAAAAACTTTCGAAACCCTAAAATATTTGCATCGTATTTCAAAATTCACTTCGACTCTCACTTCAACCATAGTCAACAAAATTTCAAAATAATGAGAAAATATGATTCAAAATTTACACTTGCATCATATTTTCTAAAATTTTCTAACACACTCCCAAAACCCTAAAATATATATTTCAAAAATATGAAAGAGAAAAGTTTGTTTTGCCTCCCAAACTCGACCAGATTTGACACTTTGCCTCTTAATCTTTTTTTTCCGTACACTTTGCCTCCTGGACTGTGGGTTTCTTACACTTACCTTCTTGTGCCATTTTCCGACGATTTTTTTTGCACAATTGAAGGCAAAGTCGTCCTTCCAAGCACAATTCCAGCATACCTTGAACAGTCATATGTAAGGAAGATTTTGCCCTTTAATTTTGCAAAAAAAAAAAAATTCCACTAGAAATAATTTTCGTCGAAAAATGGCTCAAGGAGGTAAAGTGTAAAAAACGCACAGTTCGGGAGGCAAAGTGTACGAAAAAAAGGATTAGGAGGCAAAGCGTCAAATTGACTTTGAGAGGCAAAAGGTTCTTTTTTTTTTTTTTTTCCTCGAAATGAGATTAGAAGTAAATTTATCAAAATCAATTTACTTAACATAATTTTATCAAAATAAAATTTATTCGAAGACACCAAAAAAAAATCTTACTTATCAAATTTACTTAACAAGTTTCACCAAACACGACACCAAAAATACATCTAATTATTATTCTAAAGCACGTTTTTTAAATTTAAATAACAATAAATAAATAAATAAATAAATAAATAATGAAATTAGATCTTATTGATTTCAATATCGTCGGGAAAAATGAGAGCTTCTTGCTGGAAAGTGGAGGACTTCTTGCCGACAGATATATATATATGACAACCCACTTTTGCCACCACCATCTAAAGTTGTTGATGAGACTTGCAGAAGTTACGATACAATGTAAGCCATCGTCTAAATCCAATGCGTATGTACAAGAAAACCCACTTTTGCCACCGTCGTCTTCTACAGTGTAAGCCACCGTCTGTCTAAGCCCACCGTCGATGTATGCAGTTGAAGTCATCGGAAAAATGTGGGTTGATGGAAGAGAGAGACTGACTTCGCAGTGTGGTGGAATTGTGTGTGGGGAAAGTGAAAGTGATGTAAGGGTTGGAGAATACATTTCAAGTCATTGATGAGCATGTTAGTCTTTTCATAAGAGCCAAGTTGGCCTTTTCAAATTTATATATGTATGATGATATTTTTGGAAGAAATAATAAAAAAGTAGCTTTTTTTGGAGTTGGGCTCTAGGATTTAGAGTCAAGTAGTATACCATCCCATTCCAAAACCTCAATAAATTTTAGGAAAAGGACAAAAAAACCTAATTCTTTTTTGAAAAAAAATATATGATATTTTCACCTTTTTATCCAAGATATACCTAAATTTTACATTTCTTTTTCAAAAATACCTAACTTGTTTCAAAAATATTCTCGATTTCTATATGGTTTTCAGTTTATTTTCGAATGGTTTCTATACCTTAATAATTAAACAAAGTAAACTCTATAAAAATATGTGTTTCTATACGGTTTCTAGTTTGGTTACAATTAATTTATATACTCTAATAATTAGGAAAGTAAGCCTTGTCATAACATTTGTTTTTATATGATTTGATTTATATATCATAATAACAAGGAAAGTGAACCCTGCCAATACTTGTATTTCTATATGGTTTCCGGTTTATATTCAAATGGTTTCTATACCCTAATAATTGGGAAATGAACTCTGTCAAAACATGTATTTGTAGATGATTTCTTGTTTATTTTCAATTGATTTTATACCCTAATAATCAGGTCATTATAAAACCACCAATCCTCCCGAAGATTGAGCCAAGATTACATTTGGAACGGTTGCTTCTCGACATTCTTTACTTGGGCTATGCGATGCCCCGAGAACGTTCCAAAGAGTGGACCCTCTCAACAAGGAGGATATTATTTTGGTGGATCCCCCCGCTTTCTTTCCTCCATGACCACAAAGGGAGTTCGTCAAGCTAATGACGTAAAACAAGCGCTTCTTGGGAGGCAACCCATGTGCTTTTCGTTTTTTTTTTTTTTTTTACATTTCTTTATTTCTCACTTTTTTATTATATAAAAATCCAAAAATATTGAAAAATTGAAAAAATAAAATGTTTTTTTTTTTCTTTTGGTTCTTTTTAACCTTGTTTTGTTTTAAGTCATGTGCATATTTTCTTATATTTTTGACTTTGTGTGATTTTCTTTTTAGTGTTTTGCTTTCCGACTCCAACTTTTGCCGATTTGATAAGCTAATAGCGTTCATGGAGTCGGGAGACACAATCCATGCTCGGTTATCACTTGGATTGCTTGGATGCTTAAGTGGACCCTACTGAGCTCGACCCAAGCTTGCTCGGTTAAGGAAGTTCCTATTTCACCCTCCTTTTACTTGATTTTCATTAAAATGCAATGAGGGCATTGCGTGATTTAAGTGTGGGGTGGGTAGGTGCTTAGGGTTCGGGTGTCACAAAGCATGATTTGTCTTTCATAACTCGAGTTTTGGCGAAGTGACGCTTACTAATTGCGCATTTATATGGTTGAGCCGTTTTTGTGTCTTTTGTGTCTTTATTACATTGTTAGGCAATCACCATATGCTTGGAAGTTTGAATAGTTTACTTGTCGGGTTTTTACGTGTTTATGCCCTCTTGTGTAAGGAGTTGAATTTTTGTGCTTCGTCCAAAATCCGCCTATATATAATATATATATATATATATATATATATATATATATATCAACATTCGCTAGTGAAAAGATTGCAACGCTCTAAAAGCTCTTTTGATTTTGTGTCCAAAACCCGGTGCAAACTAGTGAGTAACCTTATGTGAATTATCGGTCTTGCTTGCATTTTTATGGAAATTGCATTGAGGTGGCTTGATTTCGCTCGTACATGATTGAATTTGTAAATGACCCCAAGGCACATATATCACCCTTATTCCGGCCATACACAAATATATAAGCTACTTAAAAGTTTCAAATGAGCCCCCTTGAGCCTATGCCCCGTTTCTTGTTAGCCGAGCTCGATTTTAACTCTTTTATCTTCATAAATTGTGAGGTGAGAGAGTGTGTTGTTAGATGGCTAGGAATGTGTGGGAAATCAATTGTGGGTTTCGGGTTTTGAGTTACATATATACATAAAAACAAGATATATAAAAATACAAAAAGAAGGAGAACAAAAATAAAACTCCAACACAAATCACGAAAAGTGAAAAAGCGTGCGTTCAAGCGAAAAGCCTAATGTTCAAAAAGGCTAAATTTAGTGAAAGAAGCAAATTCAAAAAGCTTCTAAGTGTTGTGAAATAAAAGCCGGGAAAGAGTGTGCACGAACGAAAGGATTTCGAACGAAAGTTTGGTAATTCGGGAAAGGTGAAGCAATCATAAGCTTCGGATTTTTGAAGTAGGGTTTTGTGTGTTATTGATCACGTTTGATCGTGTGTTAGCCACTATATCAAAATATTCCATACCTTACCAAAGAGCCAACATTACAACCCGAAATAAAGACCTCTTTCGATTCTTGTTTGGTCATGTACAATGGGTAATTTTGAGTTTCCGATTTGTGAAATCTTGACAAGGTGCATGCATTGTCCGACTTGAGTGTATACACGTCCCATATAATAAATACTTGAGTGAGTTGAGCGAACACCCTCAAAATTCCATTTGAGAGGAAGTCGTCGATTTGGTTTTCATTTGAGAAAAGAGTAATACGAGCAATGCTTGACAATAACGAGTTTATGTTGATACTATCATCATATTAATTAGGATAAGCACAAGGATTCTTTTTTTTGCATAATGTTCATTGCATGTATATTCTCGATTCTTTTCGTTGTTCGAGGATGAACAAATAGATAAGTGTGGGGTGGTTGTTTTGCATGTAATTGTGGTGTTTTTCTCATGTTTTTAAGTCATGTTTTATATTGGTTTTAGCGGTTTTTGAGTCGATTAGTTAAGTTATTAGGTTGTTTCTCTCGTTTTGTTTTTCATGTTTCTTTTTGATTTTATACTTAATATAGTTTAATGGGTTCAATTAATTTGAGGTTTGGCATTATTCTTGGTTTTTTATAATCAAAATTCCTATTTTCATAGGTTAAAGCATTGAGGTTCAAAGTTCAAGCGTGCCAAGGCGTGCCAAAATCGGTGCCAAGAAGAAGTTTCAAAGTGGCTAACATTCTGGAATGCTAGCCAAGACACGCCACTCCTCGCAAAAAATGACGCCAAGCCTTGGCGCACGCCAACATTGTCGCCAAATTCCGCGCCTCCCACCCGCACGCGCCTGCAAGGCAGCGGCCGACGCTTGCCAACAACGTCGCCAAATCCCACACCACAACCGGCGCCAACATGCGCGCCAGGCCACGCCCAACATCACGCCAGGCCCCTGCCGCGTAGCGCCCACCTGCCGAGCCATGCGCGCCCAGGCTCGGCTAATGCCGAGCCATATCGAGCCAACTTGAGCCAAAATTTGCCAAACACCTAACCAAGTGGCTAGGAAGGTGCTCCCGGGTCAAACTTGGTCAAACCCGGGAAATCAAAGCCTTAAAACCCAATTTGACCCATTTAAACTCAATTAAACCTAGTATAAATAAGGGACTACTCTCATTTTGTAAAATCCACCTTCTCCCAACCCATGCTTGGGGTTGGGACTAAAATCCTCTCTCTAGATTTAGGTTTTAATTTCAAGTTTTCCTTGGGTTTGTAAGCTCAAGAAGAATTCAAGTACTCCCTTGGATTTTATTTTGTTGCAATTTCATTCAAGATTTTTGATTCTCTTTTTAATTCAAGTAAGCTTTCCTTTAATTTCATGCTTTTCTTCAAGTTCATGCTTTGTCTTCAATTTATGCTTTTAGCTTTAGCTCTTACATTAATTGTTAGATCTTGTGAATTGTGTGAGTGACACACCTTGATCATAGATCGAGTCCTTGATCGTCTTTATTTTGAGTATTTCATGTTTGTTCTTCATTTATGAATTTTGCCTTAGCTCATAGATTTCTTATTAGATCTTGTGAATCGTCCATGGAATCTAGGTGAGTGACACACCAAGATCATAGATCGAGTCCTTGATCATTTTTATTTTAAGTCTTTCATATGCTTTATTTTGGTTTTTATTTTCATGCATAGTTTTATGTTAAATCCTAGATATACTCTTTGTTTCTTGTTATTTTTCGAAAAGTTTTAAACTTTCACGTCAAATTTTATTGCTCTTTCTATTGGTGCTTTCAATCTTTATTAATTTGCATTATTTCAAATTTTATGTTCATGCAAGCATAGTTGTACCTTAGGTTGCTTTAGTTGTACTTGGTGAAACTTTGCTTTTTGTTGCTTGTTTTCATTCTTACTTGCTATTTCCCTTAGGCATACGCACGAGGCATACGAAATACTTGCATTTACATTTCCTAGTTAGTTTATTTTCATAGTTTTTTTCGTTTTCATTTATATTTCAAGCTAAAAACCCCTTGATTCTTACACAACAATCGAGTTCCGATAATACCGAGCCATGAACCCACTTTTCTTATTTCAACACTACTAAAACTACTCTTTCACTAGCTCTACTACCAGTCTCGTGCAAACACGTATAGACCAGATCACAAACAGGTCAGTTATCACCATTATTGTTGTTCCACCGTGCATATTCATGCAAATTACTTTCATCCCCAAATGAATATAAGCATATAAAAGGTAAGTAGGCTTCAATTTCACATAAATAGGAAATAAGATTTGAAATTCTGATTAAAAAAACACATGAAAAAACCCAGTAAATTTTGAGTTACAATCTCCCATTGCAAATCACAGACATCCAAACAACATTAAGTACCAACAAATTAATAATAACTTTTATTTCAAAAAATACCACAACCAACATACATACAAAACACAAGCAAGCCAATATCAATCGCTGCCTGTTCACTAACCATCGTCCGCCATCGTGGTCGCGAGTTGTGGTAGTGGTGCCGTGAAGGTTGGGCTGGCCGGAGAAAGAGCAGGATTTACAATTCAACATTTCTTATTGTCAACCGGAGCCCGATTTTGATAGTTTGATACTTTCGATTAATTTAGGGGAAAGAACAGGGAAAGGAAGAAAGGAGAAATGAAGTCTCGATTTTTTCTTTCAACCTGAAACTGTATTTAGACAATCTTTTCCTAAATAAGAGCGTATGAATTCGAAAAATTAAGGCTGCGCAACGAAGCAAAGAAAAAAAATGGCAAACAAATGTTTGTTTATGACTCAAAAAATATAACTCAATTTTTTTCTCATTTATTTTCTCATCTCTCTTCTCTCTCTCAATTACTATTAATTTTCTACCACACAAAAATCTTATTTTATTTTCTCTCTCTTTCATCTCTTCATTATCATTAATTCCCACCATGTAAAACCTTTGTGGACTCCATTTGATTTTTTTTTACCAAATAATCATTTACTCAAAAAACACACAAATTATATACAATCAATATCTTACCAAAAAATATTTATCTCCCTAAAAATTTTTTTTCACTATTTTCTAATGAAATGAAACGAAAATGAAGGAAAGGATATCCAATCGCACCCTAAACTATCTTATGCCTGAAAAGTGAAAATATGAGTATTAGAAAATCAATACAAAATAAAAATATCATGTAATCAGTAATAAGTATATTTTTTATAATTTACCAAAAACCTTACCGTGTAATGATTCCTCCATTCACGAGAAATAATAAATAAAAAGAAAAAGGATGATTAATCATCTGCTTTCGTAAGAAATCGCCCAAGGGCTAAGACTAACATATAGAGGTGTAATCGAGTCGAATCGAGTTGATCATTGTCAGGCTCGAACTCGAACTTGACTATAAAACTCGAAACTCAAGTTCAAATGAGCTCAATTTTCTCAAACTCGAGCTCGACTTGTTTGAAAATTCGGCAAGGTCGAGCTTGGCTCGACTCGACTCGAGTTTCATAATATTGATTAAAAAAACCCTAAAAATTATAAAATAAATTACTTAATATTATTTTTTATTATATATTTAAGGTATATATGTAAATAAATAATTATAATAAGGATAAAATGGTAAATTTATCACGAGTCTATCAAGTCGAGTATTACTGAACTCGATACATACTTAATTAGCTTAAGGTCGAAATCGACTTGAGCTTGACTCGAGACGTTTAACCCGAGTCGATTTCAATTTTTTTTTAAATTTATTTCTAATAGCACACGAACAGTCTCGTCTCACTTATCTCGCTACTTACACCTGAGTATATTTTGTAATTTCCCAAAAACTTACACAGGGGTGAGACTTACGAATTTCAACATCGACAAACAAGAAACTATTTAGTCCAAAATTATATGTCGGCAAAATTTCACATGCTTGTCTCCATATTTTAATCTAATCAATTGGACTTCCAAAGGAGGAGTGGGTACCCATTAAATATCACAACCACAAAATGAAGACAAACAAGACCTACCTCTCCAATCGCTTGATATAATAATCTCCACGAAAATGGCTATTATTTTTTTATTCACAATTTCTTATATTTTTACACGTAGAGATGAAAGTTTCCTGATTAAATTTAGCAGTTTTTTTTTTTTTTTTTTTAAATTAGCAGAGATGGATATTGGTTATGAACTTATATGAGATAATGTGTGGTGAAATATTATATATATATATATATATAATATATATATATATATATATAATAAAAAGAGAAAACGGTGACATTTTTTCCCCCAAAATTAGGGTGTGCCTAGTTATTGGGTTTAGAGATGGGAAATGCAAATGGAATTAAAATGAGAGCTTGGACTTTCATATCCCATTTTTAAAAAATGCTTCATTGCCTCTGTTTAACAAGTTTCATTCCCCACTAAAAAAAAAATTGGCAATCCATTTTAAGTTCGCGTCACATTTGTCTACTTTTATTATGATTTATTATTCTATAGTTAAATAATCTTAACTCAAATCACAAGGAATAGAAAGGTAAAATATAAGGATTTTAAGAGCTTCATTCTCTATTCCTTTTTTTTTTTTACAGCATACGTTTTTCTTGATTGAATAATGATGAACAAATAAAAATAAAAAGATGTGCCGATTAATAATAACAAAGAGAGGGCAAAAGTCATTTTCATTTCTAAAGACATTCATTAATTCAATCGTCAATAAAAATAATACTCCAGTGATTACCCATTACAAATCAAACAACACATTTTAAAGAGTGGATCCATTATCATTCTACACTGCTATCATTTACATTTTTATTCGTATTCTTCTTACAAGCCAAACACCTCCTTATTATTTGTGTGAGCATAATTAATTAATTTACATTTTTAACATGTATAGGATTATCTTTAGGTGGCTGCTAACGAATAGGGGTATTGATTTTGATTTGATTCGCGTTAATCTCCGGTTTTCAATTCACTCAAATCATTAGTCCAATCATTCATTTTTTCTCCAAATAGTAGGCAAATCAAATAAGCAACACAAACTTCCTAAAGCAAAAATAAAATGAAATAATTCAAGCAACACAAAGGTTTCATTCCAAAACAAGCAGGTAATCTTTTTATTTTTTCTTATTTAAAATTGGAAAACATACTTAATTCATTTATTTCATGAGAAGTACCATTAAAATTTATTTGTGAAACTTACTAATATTTCATGTATTTCTCGGGACACTTACTAATATTCAAACCTGCCCAAATATCGGAAAATACCATAATACAAATATGTATTTTTTCCAAACATTTATAATGTACATATAAAACAACGTATAAAGTATTAAAAATATGAATATAATTTAAAATTAAACCAACAAGCATTTAAAGCAACAACGATTGAGTTTTGGGTTTGAATCGCAAGGTCGCAGATAATATTTTTATTTCTTCTTATATGTTAACATAATATTGATGCTTTTTTATTTTTTGTGAGCCGTCTTGCCCTATCTGTCAATTTGATTGGTTAATTAATTCTTATATCTTGAATTAACTACTAACATCTATAATTTTAATATAGTCGTTATTAACTACTGTTTAAATATATGATATAGTGCTATTAATTGCTTTAATAACAATAACTTTCAAAATGTAACGTACATAAAATTCGATGGAAAATTCAATAAATATGACACACATACAAAAAAAAAAAAAAAAAAAAAGGGAAAT
Source organism: Phtheirospermum japonicum (assembly GCA_014905375.1). NCBI lineage: Eukaryota > Viridiplantae > Streptophyta > Magnoliopsida > Lamiales > Orobanchaceae > Phtheirospermum > Phtheirospermum japonicum. Next base: position 1,433,407 of record BMAC01000040.1, read on the forward strand.
GACAGTAAAAACAAAATACAAAACGGCACTGTAGAGAGAACAAGAGAGAGAGAGGGATAACTTGCAAATATTACTACTCCTTTATCACACACCCCGATACATACAACCCACCGCGCTCTCAGTTTCGGATATTATCGTCTTTTTTTTTTCAACCAAAAATTCCTAATTTGCACAAATCACACCTTTTTCTATAACAAAACTGGGAATAAGTGAGCGTTAATTGTTGTTTTAGTAGCATTAATTACTAATATGGTAGTATTAGACTTATAGCAGTAAGTTGCAGTTGTAGAAGTCTGCTTGGGGTTGTGTAACGTAAATCCCCATTCCGTTTGTGTGTTTTTCCCGGGGAAAGTAGAAAATCTGGGCTGTCTTTAGGGAGTAAGAAAGAGTAAAGTAAGATGGGGTTACTATCGGGGATGGTGATGGGTATGCTGACCGGGATCGCGTTAATGGCGGGCTGGAACTATATGATGCGCTATCGGAGCAGCAAGCGTGTTGCTAAGGTTTTTTTTTTTCGGTTACTCTTATTTCTCACGCAGTAATTAATTTCTTCATATTTAATCTAAAAATGCGGAGTTCAATGTTGCTGATGGGTTTTGGGGACGGTTTGACTTGGTTTAGGCTTTTGCGGTGTCCTTATGTTTTGTCTCGGATTATGAAATTGGAAACGAGTAGTATAAGTTTGACTTGATAATTCGCTGCAGAATAAGTTTTGTTTTCTCTGGAAAGTGATATTGAAAATTAAAATATCTGTTTAGGTTGTTTACTGGATTTCTATTGCCACAGTGTAGGTTTTGATATTTTTGGTGTTTTGGAATTTCGTAAAATCCTTACCATATTTGAAGATTTGTTGTTCTGTTTGTGTGGACAGGCAGTTGACATTAAACTACTAAGCTCGCTGAACAAGGAGGATATGAAGAAAATCTGTGGGGAAAATTGTCCAGAGTGGATATCATTTCCTGTTTTTGAGCAGGTTAGAATATTTGTTTATAGTTTTGCTAATTGGTTTTAGGCGTTGCGAGTATATGTTTGGCGTAGATATCTGATGCTGCCGATGATCATTATTTGTTTGGTTGGATATATGTCATTTTAAGATTTCGGTTTTCAACTCTTTGCTGGTAATGGGTGCTAATCAATTATCTGATGAGATTTTGTCTCTGGAAATGATAAGAAATGAAAACAGGAGTTCTCTTGCTCTGGTATTAGGTTTAGCATCGGATTGAGAGTAATAAAAATGTTTTGAACAGTCCGAATGTGCAACATATTATAAATTTTCATTGGTTTATGAATGAGCTCTAAAGTATATTGCTCTTTGGCAATGAAACTGTACTTCACAAGTTTTAGAGAATGCCATGATCTCTTCCCCCTCTTCCAATGTTTGGTTTTATGTGTTCTGTTTATAGAAGCAAGTTTATGTGAGAACATATGCCACTTTCTTTCTCCTTTGTGAACACAATTAAATTGGGCATTGTAGTTCATTCTGTATTGTCTGCTTACTCTTTCAGGTGAAATGGCTGAATAAACAACTGAGCAAATTGTGGCCATTTGTTGCAGATGTAAGCTTCTCTTCTTGTAATACATTTCTTTGCTGCCTCTGCCATATTTTGTTTCAAAGTTTCCGAAACTGAGAAGTTTTTAGCATTTTAATGGCTCTCATGAAATATTAAAAGTAAATAACTGTAAAACTTGAGCAAGTGATTTTTTATTCCCTTGGTTTAGATGGCTTATTAATGAAGAAATAATTATGCCACAAGATCGAGGAACTAGATATCTACAGATTTTATGCTAGATGTAGCTTGGCTTGGTGCACACCATGAATTTGCTATGCTTTGCTCTAAATAAAAACATCAGTCCATGCTATGGTACTTTTAGGTTTGAAAGAATTGAAAACTCTGACCGTGTGCTCGGAAATTACAATACATGGATTAATGTTTCTTCCTGGCATAGTACTGAACTCTTGATTCAGGCACTTTCATGCCTTTGTAATTTATCAATTTTATAATTTTGAAGTACATGGTTTGAGACCTATTTACACTAAATGATCTAAAGAGGTGCCACATCTCGATGTAAGGAATGCCAGAAAACTTGTGGATGAAGTGATTGACACCTGTAATGGCATGGTGGTTTAAATTATTGAGGATGTTGGTGGGTTGTATATTTACATGTTGGGCTCTATCACTTCTTATGTACTTATAGATTTGAATTATACGTGATGACGATTTCATTTGATTTTCTTTCTTATATATTGAAATGCCTGTGTTGATAGTTAAAGATTTGCTTGCCACATTGGCTGCATTGCCTGATATTAGGTTTTTAGTCAACTGAGGTCACTGCTAAATCTCTTGAATGCTTCCTTTCAGGCAGCAGAAGCTGTCATAAAAGAATCTGTTGAACCATTATTGGAAGCATATCGTCCTCCAGGAATTACTTCACTCAAGTTCAGCAAATTGTCTCTTGGAACTGTGGCTCCTAAAATTGAAGGTTGAACCATTGATTGCAAATCATTGGTGTTTTAACTTCATTTTTTTACTTGCATTTTCTAGTCAAACTGCTACTCTCATCTTCTTGAATCAAGCTGGTTGCACTTTAATTTCTTGTTACATCTGATTGTTTGAGGTGTTTTCCGTGGGTGGTCCTTTTATGAAATGTTGTTTGATTATATTTCATTAATGTGTATTTATCCCCTTTTGTTTCTTTTTTCTTATTTTTCCATCTTTGGGTAAATTATATTCCTTACTGGAGATTTCTATTTTGCACTAGTGACACTAAAAATGTGGCTATTTGAGCTTTCTAAATCAAGAATGTAGCCGTGTTTTAATTCCATATCATGATCCAAACAATTTCCTTTTAACGCTGCTAATATGCCGTTATTTTTTAGTATCTTTTCCTATATATACTTGGAAATAAGCACTGTCCTTTACTAGGAATTATTTTATGCATTTGCTTATGCCTCATAACGTGCTTAATTGCTTGACTCATGAAGGGATTCGAGTTCAGAGTCTTAAAGAAGGTCAAATCACAATGGATATTGACCTCCGCTGGGGTGGCGATCCAAGCATTATCCTAGCTGTTGAGGCTGCACTTGTTGCTTCTATACCCATTCAGGTTGGTAAATCAAGTATTTCGGGAATGTTTGGTTGCAACTATGATCGAGACCTAGCCTGGCCTGCAGCTGCATTAAATAAATTTTTTGCTGCTGTTATCATTTGTTTCCATATTGTATATTTTATTGTTTTTAGTTATACTTTATTCATATTGCAGTACTGTGGATTGAAATGGAAAATTTGCGATTCTGTGTTCGTTGCAGTTGAAGGATCTTAAAGTCTTTACCGTAGTTCGTGCTATTTTCCAACTTACGGATGAAATTCCTTGCATATCTGCCGTAGTTGTCGCTCTTCTTGCTGAGGTACACCATGGGCATACCTATTAATTTGCTTAAAGTAGACTGGATTCAAATACACATTGAGCTCTTGAGAGAAGGCTATATTCACCTAGACTAATTTTCACGGAAACTGAGTAGACAATGAATAAATAATTAATTAGCCATAGGGGCAAAAATGGAAAATGCAATACTTTAACTATATTAACCAACCATTTTCTTAATCCGTATGAAATAACTATAGGCCCGACTTTGTGGGATGGAGGGAGCATTATTTTTTTGTTGTTTCTTTGGTCTTCCCTTTTATTTTTATTTTCTTATTATGAATGTATTTCATTTGTGCCTTTTGATGTTACTCAGCCAAAGCCACGAATTGATTATACTCTGAAGGCTGTTGGTGGAAGTTTAACAGCTATTCCTGGGATTTCTGATATGATTGATGTGAGTTTTGATAGTTTTCCTTCTTGGTTGAATTATTATTTTTATTCTTATTATTTGGGACTGACTATTTATTTCATCAAGGACACTGTTAATACTATTGTGACGGATATGCTACAATGGCCCCACAGGATTGTTGTTCCCATTGGAGGCATTCCTGTTGATATCAGGTAAAAAAAAAAAGAACTGCTTATTTTTCTTACTCTTCATCTGTCCTCTTATTTAGGTTATGATCAGAATGTGATTCTTTCGACACGATCCAAGTGAATGGCTTCTAATTGTTTATTCATCATCGTTGCAGTGAATTGGAGCTTAAGCCAGTCGGAAAACTCACTATAACCATCGTAAAGGCACAGGACTTAAAAAACATGGAATTGATTGGAAAATCTGATCCCTATGTTGTTTTACAAATCCGGCCCCTGTTTAAAGTCAAAACGAAGATTATAGAAAACAACTTGAATCCTGTTTGGAATGAAACATTTGAGTTAATCGCAGAGGACAAGGAGACGCAGTCGCTCATTATTGAGGTTTTTTAATCTCTCTACTTTGTGTTGTTTCTCCACATTTCTTGTGTAGTGTTTTCTCCGTTACCCAATAGTGATGAGCATGTAAAATATGTACATTGGAAAACAGGTATTTGATCAAGACAACATTGGACAGGACAAGCGATTGGGCATTACAAAGTTACCTCTGATCGATTTGGAAGCTGAAAAATCCAAAGATATCGATCTAAGGCTGTTCCCATCACTTGATATGCTTAAAATTAAAGATAAGAAGGATAGAGGAACTGTATCTATTCGGGTACATACTTTACTGATTAATCTCAGAAGTTTTGCGATTTGTTTTTTAAAAAATAAAAATAAAAACAAAGTATATTTATCCATTTTGGTGGTTGTAGTGGTTCTTATTTTTTTGGTTTTTTGCTCTCCATTTCTCGGGATTATTACAAAAATTACCCTTGAGGTTTGACCTAAAAAAATCAATTAACTTTCAACTTTACATTTACCCCCTTGAGGTATTTATATTACTAACAATCCCTTGAGGCTTGAGTTTCATTTTTTTAATAATTAATATCCCCAACTGAGAAGTATTACAAACAACCCCCCGAGGTACGTACTTTACTGATTAATCTCAGAAGTTGGGATTTTAAAAAAAATAAAAACAAAGTATATTTATCCATTTTGGTGGTTGTACTGGTTCTTATATTTTGATTATTTGCTCTCCATTTTTCGGATAATTACAAAAATTACCCTTGAGGTTTGACCTAAAAAAAACAATTATCTTTCAACTTTACAAATACCCCCTTGAGGTATTAGTATTACAAACAACCCCTCGAGGCTTGAGTTTCTTTCTTTTTATAATTAATATCCCCAACTGAGCATGCAATCTGCGAATAGAAACAAATATAAGAGGGTATTTGTTAAATTTTTTATTTTTATTTATTTTTTAATTGGCTTAACGTGATTTTGTAATTATTCCTTTTGAAGGGAATTTTCGTATGTCATTTCTACTGGTATTATCCAAGTCTACTGCTTAAAAGTTGTACCTTTGGTTTCAGGTGCTGTACCACGAATTTAACAAGGAAGAGCAATTGGCTGCCCTAGAAGAGGAGAAGAGGATCCTAGAAGAAAGAAAGAAACTGAAAGAGGCCGGAGTTATCGGGAGCACTATGGACGCCCTCGACGGTGCAGCCTCGTTAGTTGGATCCGGTGTCGGTATGGTCGGCACTGGTATTGGTGCTGGAGCTGGGCTCGTGGGCAGCGGCATTAATGCTGGTGCCGGGTTTGTTGGGAGCGGTCTCGGAGCTGTTGGCAGCGGTCTGAGTAAAGCCGGAAAGTTCATGGGCCGGACCATAACTGGACAATCTAGTGCGTCTAAGAAGAGTGGGACGTCCACGCCGGTTAACCCTCAGGAAAACGGAGGTGCGAAGCCACTGTAAGTGTTCCGCTTGATTGTTGATTTGTGTGAACTTTTTTTTTTTCTTGTGAAGTTAGGTGTTTGTGGTTAGATTTTTCGATCTGTGCATTTGTTGTGTTTGATGATTGTGGTATGAAAGTTGGGATATTGGATTTCTGGGTCCCCTTTATATAATCAATTTGGTCATTACTGAATTGACTGGATAAAATATTTTGTTCTTTGCGATGGGCCCTGTTCCGCTCTGCATTGGTTGTGTTGATTATGTCGTTTGTATAAAAGTGGTTGATAAATAGTGATATTGATTGTGTAGAATGATCGCCCTGTTCCGCTATGCATTGGTTGTGTTGATTATGTAGGCTGTTTGTATAAAAGTGTTTGATAAATAGTGATAATCAATTGATTGTGTAGAATGATTGTAAAGGACATTGGCACAATTTATTGTTGGGCAATTTTTTAATAATATAAATTTATATGGTGAATATATTTAATAATTAAAATAATATTTTCAAAAAAAAATGATCATTATTTTAATATTGCTATATCTAATAATCTCTTGAGTTGCTAATATTCAAATATATTAATTTGATTTGGATAAATATTTCTATTATTTGATTGATAGATGTAAATATTTCTTGTATGTAAATTAATGATAAATATATCATATTTTTTTCCTAAGACAAAATCGTTATTTCATCCCATTTTTCAATCACGTCTTCTCAAAAAGCTCGTATACCCAGGGTTTTTCAAAAGTAGTGTTTTAAACCTAAAACACCAATTCAAAATTCCATTTACCGAACTCCTCAACCAGATTATTTCTATTTTAAAAGAACAACACTCGAGGAGGGTGAGGGTTGAGGTCTAAACTCTCATTTTAACATCTAATTACCAAACACAGCATAATATTAGTTTTCTTTTAAATAAATACCAAACACAGCATAATATTAGTTTTTTTTTTTGCGTTTGTAAGTTGTTGGCAGGCATATGAAATATGTCGTTTTGGGGACAAATCTTATTATTTGTTTGATGTTTAATTATTAAATATTGTTGGGATGTCTCTTACTATTTCATTGACTTTGAGTTTACATTATTTTATTTACATCACATCAAAACCACGTGGATAGGTGTTAAGATTATCTAATTGATTATTTATCTTTTGCGACAAAGGTTTTATAATACCTATTTTGACTATTTTTAGTTATAAAAGTGTCTCGTATAACCTATTTTGACAAATATTCAGGAGTATTCAAACTGAATCTGGCCGCCTGAGCGGTTCAAGAAGATTTCTTGGAGGTTTCATGGGTTAACAAAATTAATGGTTACGTCACCAAATTTAAACTGAAACAGCACAAGTGGATTGAGCATAAGCAAAAAACTGCCCAATCCTCCCATTGAATCTCTCCCAAAGAAAGAAAGAAAGAAAAATCAAGTAACCATTACAATTACGTTCGTGCATTTTCTTTTGGATATAAGATTTTTTACATTTTAGGACCCAAATTGTGGAACGATGATGATGATTTAGTCAGTCACCTCACAAGTCACAAAGATGCTCGTTAACTTTTTTGTTTTATATAACTAAACCAGATTTGGCTTATTCATTATGGTAGTCAATTTATTATTATTTTTTTTATTTATTTATTTGTTTGTTTGTTTTGTTTTACAACACTGTCAGGAAATATTTTGTTTTAATAAAGTTCAAAGTTATAGAGAATAAATTATCACCGTGTACTTGTCTCGAGTAAAAAAATAATGAAATGCCTCGGTATTCATTTATTAGTGAAACGTGAGGGGCAGTGGGACTCACGTGATATAACCTTTTTTACGTGCACTAGTATTGAACTCGCACACAGATAGAAATATAAATTATCTATATTGTTAAAAAATGTTCATGCAATAAATAAAATACTAACCAATTTAAATCTTGCATGAATTAAATTACATGTGATGTATGAAATTTAATATAATGAATTATTGGATATATATATAGAGAGAGAAAAGATGTATTGAAAAGAACAAAAATATACACGAATTATTAAATTGTAATCATTACATATATTCTTACAAGATATCACGTCAAATATCAACATTATTGTGAGGAAACAAAAATAGAGAAATGAGGAAAAAAACGACAGTATTAGTTAGAATTATGAGAAACTTCTTTTTATATTTTTAAACACTCACTAAAATATCCATTGATTTATCTAAATCATTAAAAAAAATTATATATCTACTTAGTTATTGATATAACCATTAATAGCGGGTTTGAGCGGTTGACCAAACGACGCACCTAACCAAAACCACTTTGCTTATTGGTTTTGAGCCACGAGATTAATACTTGTTGCTCTGAGTATTGGTTCTACTTAATTTTATTTAATTTATGTGAGACAAAAGCACATAGGTAATAACAACATAAGTATCATTTTTTTTTTCTCTATTAGTCTGATTTTGTTTCTGTTTTTGTTTGATTTTTTAGTATATAGTTTTATGACATTTCGTAATTTAGCATATAATTTAACACGTTTCAATTAAAATTTATAAAATGTGAATATTTATGATTTTTAAATATGTAATTTATGACAGATTATTTAATTTAATTGTTTTGAGTTTTTAATAATAACTAGTGTTTAACCCGTGCGATGCACGAATGAACTGTGATGGTTTATGTTAGTTCAATCAATGTGAGAATAATAATATTGAATTATTAATAGAACATAATAATCTATATGTGTGTGTATGTGTGTATTTAGAAAAATCAAAGGTAAATCGTTACATAGTCGACAACATGGGTTAGCTCAAGTGATAAGATTGTCCACTACATAAGACTCTTATTATCGATTCCAGTAACCTAAGAACATGTTTGAACGTGATTTTTCTTTCTTTTTAAATGGATTGAGTTTTGGGTGTTTAACCCATGCGATGCATGTGCCCTCTATGTTGGACTCTGTGTTATTAGTGATAATATTTGTACAATTTAATATTATAATGATAGAATAAAACACATTTAATTTCTAGAATTATATCGATCAAATACTGAAAAGTCGGTAACAAACTTGCAACTAACTGACAAAAATGTTGTAGATATTTACTAACAGTTTTAGATTATGATTACAAATATTTACCGATAATAATTTTACCTAGATTTTGAATTTTCATAGTTTTTACTAATAACTTTTGTAGGTAAATTGATTTGCTTGTAGTGGAACTTTGAAATTATCGAAGTTCAATCACCACACATCTGAATTCTAAATCTACAAATTGAATATTTTTATATAAGTCTCATTTATCTATATTAAATATATTTTTGTGAATCAATACAATTTATTTATTCATATTTCTTAATTAATATTTATAATATTTAGTTGTCATCTAGAATTATATTATATCATATTATTCAGTTCAAATTATGTACCTGTATCGATTTTTCATAGTTGGTAATTTCTTAATATTTGATTATACTCGTTCATCAAGCATTATGAAAGTAGATTACTGAATTCATATCCACATAATGCATAAACCCTTCCAATTATAAAACTATTAAAATATACTCCATTCATTTATCTTTAATTATCGTTTTTTAATTTATGTTAAAAAATAAGTTACAAATTGTAGTTTTCTCTAATCAGCTGATAGTTGATTGAATATTTTTTTTAATCATATTACTTTTTTTTATATGCTAATATATTAATTTATAAATTTATTATTTTCAAACATAAGAAAATTCTTATTTATCAATATAAAGATAAGGCCGTTCGGAAAAAATCCTTCCTTTTTTTTTTCCAGCTAATCTATCTATTCAAAAAAGAATTGGTATTATTTTTCTTTTTCCTTAACTTTTTATATATTTTTTTAAGAAATCTATATTTATTATTATTTTATATATTTTCTTTTCTTTTATGTTTATAATTTTTTATCACTTGGTAATGTTTATATTGATAAATTAATTTTCAATCATCATAATGCCAAATAATAATTTACAATCAACTATCATCTACCAGTCATCTCAACTCCTTTAATTATCTCAGTCAAGTAGATCTTAAATAAGAAAATTGAACCATGAAAACCGTTCGCAATAATAATAATAACCTGATTTAAGTTTTGGCTAATTTTATGATAAACACGCATTTTCAATATTACATGTCATCCCAGTAAAATAAATAAATTTTCTCATAATCTCGTTATATTATAGATAAAGAAGATTTAAATCACAATTTAATAGTTTCAAAAGAAAATTCATCCAATTGATTTGATTATTATTGTGAATATTTCGAATCAATTATGAAGATTTAAAAAAATGCAATATATATATTGAGAACTTTAATAAGTAATAAAAAAAGACTTAAATTCATATTTAATAGTCTCTAAAGTTTAATAATCACAATATAATAAAACAAAAGAATCCCTATTTTATACCTGGCCCGACCCGACGGATTGACTCGAAACCTGGCCAAATCAGCACTACCTAATGCGAGTCACTTTAATAGACTATTTCGTAGTCCGCCCGCTTTGAACTTGGCTACTTGGACTGGCCAAGCATGAACCGCTGACCCGCGGCCCGAAAAGGCTTCTAATTTGAGACTGAATTCTTTGTTATTCTCAGACCATTAATTATAGTAACATTTTCAATCTGAATAACTGATTTAAACTCGATGTGGGGTACAAAATAAGTACGCAATAACTCTTTTTATTGGTACTCAATGTTGTAAAAAAATGCACATGTTCTTCTTCTTCTTCTTCTTCTTCTTCTTCTCCTTCTTCTCTTTTTTAAAAAGTTTACTTTTTTCTAACTGAAAACTTATTGTCATTTTTTTATATTCACTTATATATCTCTAACCCATGTAACCATATTAATAACATTAACTTTGTTATTTATTCATATATATATATATATATATATATATATTTTCATTTCCTCTGTATATTATTTGAGAATTTAATAAATTATAAACAAACATTCATATATCTCATGAACAAATATTATATTTTAAACATAACAATTCATTTATTAAAATTTTTGGTGTTTTTTCACTTCGTTTTTATAATATTTAAAATTTTAATATATGCATAAAAACGAAGTGAAAAAATACCAAAAAATCTAATATATGAATTGATATGTTTGAAGGATAAAATATTCATGTTCTTGGAAAAAATATGAATATTTGTTTATAACTTTTAAATGTGATTTTAATTTACTTATTTATTAAGTTACAAAAGTAAATATTGATTTATATTTTTATTATTTTTTGTCTGGGTCAACAGTTGACCTGGTGACCCGGTGGTTTACCTGGTGACCCGTATGCGAGTTCGGGTAAATGTCCGGGCCTGATTTCAAAATATTGATAGGAACATTTATAGTTTAGAAACACACTTTTTGCGAAAAAATGTTGTATATACTATTTATAAAATATGTTTATTTTTATATATTTTTAAATATACATAAATATATGTTATAGATAAACTACAAAATTATGAAATATGGATTATCCTACTGAGGAAAGATGATAAAAACAATATAATGTAATATCTATCCCTAAAATGTAATGTAATGACTATAATCATAGCTAGATATTAACTAATTTAATATTTATATCAATGTATTTTAGAAATAAATATGTATATAGGAAATTATGGCTTTGGAAACATCTTTATATATCTCAAATCATTATCCAATTATTTGGTAAGTAATTAAATAATATCTATAACCATAAATATTTATTTAGTAATTAAGTTAATGATTTAAACTTTCCTTAAAATGTGTTACCCAATTTAGTAACACGTTTTGGCGGGAAAATTTGCAATCTACTATTTATAAAATGTTAGCCTTTATATATATATATGTTACGTTATTTATTTAGATCATTATTTAACCCGAACATTTGACCCGCCACTTTATATTTTTTTAAAACCACTTGCTTGATGTTTTGAATGATTGTTATAATCTGTTTTTTTTAATATTTTTATTTAACATTATTTTTCCCACGTGGGACAAAGACACCATACTAACAAGTTAAAATAATATTATTTTTTTTCCTTTTTCATTTTTGTATTTCAACATTTACTTTATGATCTATGTTGATTGATATACTTCGAATATATTATTTAAAACTCTTTGTTACATGTGGTGTTTTGATAGTTAGTCGCCAGACCTTATTTATGTATAATGAAACATAAACCAATTTAAGTCACGAGTTTGAGATTTTCACATATTATATAAAAATATTTGTTAATGTTTAGTGGATTATAAATTGTTTATTTATTAAAATCCCATTATAATATATATTTTATTTATTTTATTTAATTTATATTATATATTCTTAATTATCTTATTTAAGATTATCTTAATTGTGGGAATAGTCTAATTAAAAAAATAAACTAAACAGGATATATTTTTTAGAAAAGCTCAATAAAATTCATATTTAGAATTTTAAATAATATAAATAAGTAAATTATGAAGACATACTTAAAAATTGTTTTACAAGATAATCTTAGTATGTATTTAGAAGTTATTGACAAAGGTAATCTAAGCATGTAAATGAACTTCATTTGGAACTTATTACCCCATAGTGCACATGAAACTAAAAGGAAAAACAAGTTGAACATGTAGAAAGCGGTTAAGCATTATTGCTAGGGTTAGCAAATGAAGCAGAATAGCTGAAAAATATTTTTCATTAATTCTACAAACATTACAATACACTTATTTATACTAAACATGGAACAATCAAGATTGTCTAGCTTTCATGCATCCGTTCATATTTATTAGATTGCCAGCTACTGTCCTTTCTAGTCGTTGCATCATGATACACTGTTGCTAGTGCATGATTACTAGTTTGTGCATGAGCTGAGGTGGCTTTGTCCTCTAGCTGGTGATGTTCTCCTGCTACTGGTGCATCTTTCTTTTTCCATGCACATGCAGCTGACCTTTGTCTCTTATCATGCCCCCTCAATTCTATGCATCTCTCTGAAGACACAAACAACTTGTTCATCATCCTTGCATAGAATTGACCTGACAAAGTTTTAGTAAAAATGTCTGCCCTTTGTTCTATTGCTGGAACATGTCTGACAGAAATAACTTTGCTTATCACCTTCTCTCTGATGAAGTGTAGATCCAACTCCAAGTGTTTAGTCCTTGAATGATGCACTAGATTAGAAGCAAGTGCAATTGCTCCTTGGTTATCAACCCACACTATGCTAGGCTTGATCAAGTGTATCTTCAATTCTTTGAAAAGAGAGTGCATCCACATAATCTCACAAGTTACTAGAGCCAGACTCCTATAACCAGCTTCTGTGCTTGGTCTAGAAACAGTAGGATGTTTTTTTTTTACTTCCAAGATATGAGATTATTACCAAAAAAACACACAGAGTCCTGAGGTTGATCTCCCGTCATCTACATCAGAGGCCAGTCAGCATTTGAGAAAGTTGTAATTCTGAAGTTGCTGCATCTTGTCATTTTCAGCCCATAGTCTATTTTTCTTGCAATGTATCTCAATATCCTCTTGACAGCCTTCCATTGCAATTTATCTCAATATCCTCTTGACAGCCTTCCATTGCAAGTCAAGAGGGGAATGCATAAACTGGCTTACCTTATTAACTGCATAACAAATATCAGGCCTGGTCAAAGTAAGGTACTGAAGTGCTCCAACAATCTTCCTATATTGGTATCCATTCTGAACAGGCTGCCCACAATGCTTTGGTAGGGGTGGATGAGAAATCATGGGAGTGGAAAGACCTTTTGCCCCCTTCGTTCCAGCCCTATAGAGGATATCAGCAACATATTATCTTTGGCTAAGAAATAAGCCATCTGGAGTTTGTGAAACTTGAATTCCAAGGAAGAAGTTGAGAGGACCAAGATCTTTGATTGAAAAGTAGGTTTTAAGTTGATGAACTAGTTGATCAATAGCCTTGTTGTGACTTCCTGTGATGATTATATCATCAACATAAGCCATGACTAAGAGACATAAAGAGGAGGAATGCCTGATGTAAAGGAATGTATCAACCTGTGAAACATGAAAACCTAGCCCAAAGAGAACTTCTCCAAACCTAGGGCTGGGTCGGTACGGTATACCAAAATTTTTAACTCATACCGTATACCGTACCGATTTTTTCGGTATATACAAAATGTATACCGATACCGAACCGAGCATTTCGGTATACCGAGTTTTCGGTATTTCACCGAATTCATACCGTATTATACCGAGATTTCGGTATACCGAAATTTAGGAACGGTATCGGTAGGTTACCGTTCTGTACCGAGTTTTTTACCTGCCAAAATTCAATATACCGAAAGTAATCATTATAATATCGGCATAAAAGTTTAAACAAAAATGGTGCTCCGGACTACCTTAATACTTTGCAAATATATGGGTACCATGAAATTTAACCATACTCTGGGTAAAAAATGAGATTTTTTCCTTTTTGATAGTGGGTACTCTCGTGTTGTATACACGTAGGATTGAATTATTTATCAATTTTTACAATTATTTGGAGTATTAGAAACTACCTAAGCTTTTGTTAAAAAAAAAAGAAAAAAAAAAGAAAACGAAAAAAAAGGGGAAAAAAACCCTAAAACTACACTACATAACATTGCCCTACAAAGCAGAATCTCCGGCACAAAAAACACAGCTTAAATTCCCAACCAAGCTTTCAATACAACATGAAAACCAAAATCGATCTCTCCAGAATGTCCGGTGAGGAGCAATAATCGGCTCAAAAAAATTGAAAATTTTAAAATATAAAAAGAGCTTTCAAAACTTTACCTAGCAGCGGTTCTATGACGGAGATGTCAGTTGGTGGCGAGAAGAGGAGGGATCAAGGGATAACGCTGTAGATCAGGGGATATAGAATTCCAATTCAAAGGTGGAGTGATGAAAACCGAAAGCAGTTTTTTTTTTTTTTAATTTTGCCCTAATTTCTAACTTTGGGATTCATTCAGACTTAGAGCCCGTCCCGTATCTAACAACTAAATCTTCAAATGAGGAAATGTTTATAACACTTAAAATAACTAAGTTTCTATCACAACCCACTTATGAACCTTAAGCAATTCAGCCAAAGCCCACTTATAAAGCTTAAATAATTCAGCCACAGCCCACTTATAAAGCCCATAAGCCCACATATAATTCAGATTTTATATATGATGACCGGTATACAATACGGTATGTTCGGTATATATACCGACATACCGTGTGTGTTCGGTATTTCGGTATATACTGAAATACCGAATCTTTCAGAATTTATATACCGTTACCGTACCGTATATTTACGGTGTGGTATAATACCGTACCGAAAATCTCGGTATACCAAAAATGCGGTTTATTCGGTATTTTTTTTGGTACGGTAAATGCGATATTTCGGTATTTTTACCCAGCCCTATCCAAACCTACTGGACCATGTCCTGGATGCTTGCTTGAGGCCATATAATGACTTGTGTAGTTTGCAGACCAATGGAGGATTGGAGGTTTGTTCAAAGCCAACAGGCTGCTCCATGTAGAGCTCACTGTCTATATTGCCATTATGAAAGGCATTATTCACATCAATTTGCCTGAAAGTCCATCCAAAGGTTAGTGAAAGAGAAAAAATGACTCTGATTGTTCCTAGTTTAATAACATAACTCAAAGTCTCAGTATAATCCCATCATGGATCCTGATTGTATCCTTTAGCAACAAGTCTTGCTTTGTGTCTGACAATGGCACCATTGGGATCCCTCTTGAGTGTAAAAACCCATTTACAACCTATAATTTTTCTGTTATGTGGAATAGGAACCAAGATCCAAATCTTGTTCTTGATCAAGGTCTCAAATTCATCCTGCATGGCCTTTTTCCAAGCTGGGACAGTCATGCATCATTAGAATGTTGAGGCCCAACTTCTTCTGAATTGGCAACAAACAAGACTTTAGGCTTGTGAATCCCAGCCTTTGATCTGGTGATCATCTGATGTGTACCTGCAGCATGAATAGGAACATTAGGTGCATCTGAAGATGAAGAAGAATGAACATTATCAATTGGTAAATCTATGGTAATGGTGCCCCCTGGAATAGATGATGTGGAGGATGTGGAGTGTGAAGGTGATGTGGAGTGTGTAGGTGATGAGTCTAAGAAAGGTGAATGATATGATGGTGTATGAGGTGGAGATGTATGTTCTGAAGCAGGAGATGATTTTGATGGAATGAGTAAAGGAGCTATAGGAGGTGTAGATAGAATAGGAGCAGGAGGTGAATTTGATATAGGAGGGTTGTTTTTGTGAAAGGTAAAAGTGGATTCTTCAAAAACTACATATCTTGTGATTATTATTTTCTTTGAGGGCAGTAAGAATTTGTAATCCTTATGGTATGGGCTGTAACCTAGAAGCACTGAAGGGAGGCTTCTTGGTTGAAGCTTATGATCATTGTAAAGCCTTGGTAAGGGGTAAAAAAGACAACCAAAAGTTCTCAAAAAGGAATAATCAGGTTTGTTCCCAGTCAAAACTTCTAAAGGAGTCTTGTAGTGCAAAGCCTTATTAGGCAATCTGTTAATGAGAAAAACTGCACTAGTAAAGGCCTCATTCTAATACAGAAGGGGAATTTTGGATTGAGAGATGAGAGAGATATATACTTCTACTATCTGCCTATGCTTTCTTTCTGCTAAGCCATTTTGTCGAGGGGTGTATGGGCAAGACACCCTCTGTTGAATCCCACACTGAGCAAGTACTATTCTTAAAGCAATAAATTCACCCCCACCATCAGTTTGCAATGTCTTTATTTCGCAACCAAACTAATTTTCAATTAGGGCCTTAAAGTGCAAAAAGGCTGATTTAGTATCTGATTTCTGTTTTAAAAGATAAAACCAAGAGAATCTTGTAAAATGATCAATGAAGCTCACATAATATTTAAAACCAGAATGAGAAATAACTTGAGATGGACCCCAAACATCACTATGCACAAGGTTAAAAGGGTGGTTATAATCAGTGTAACTATCAGAAAAGGGAAATTTGTGTGCTTTGGCTTCAAGACATGCAGAACATAAAGAATCAGCTTTATTATTAATAAAAGGAACATTACAATGTTTGAGTGCCCTCTTAACAATATCAATAGAGGGGTGACCGATCCTAGAGTGCCAAGTGGCTAAATCTAGATCCTTAGTTATTGTAGCTGCAAAAACAGAAGGCTGATGTAATTGTGGATTGGATTGTAGACTGTTGTGAGGTGCTTGATTGTGTTGCTTAAGGTGAAAGCTGTATAGACCATATCTAAGACTCCCTTGGAGTAGTGTTTCCCTTGTTTCTAGATCCTTCAAAATGCAAAAAAAAATGGATGTAATTCAAAGAAAACTTGGTTATCTTGAGCAAATTTTGCTACACTTATGAGGTTTTTGGTTATAGAAGGAATATACAAGAGATTATTCAATAGAAAAGTACAAGGATTGGTTTTAGAAGGGGCTTTTACCATAGAAGAACTAACATGAGCAATATTCATACCTGCTCCATTGGCTGTTTGGACTCTATCACTTCCTTGATAATCTGAAGCCATGTTCAGATTCCCAAAATCATAGGTAAGATGGTTGGTGGCTCCTGAATTTGGATACCAAAGACTGTCTTGGCCGCATTCTGATCCATTGGTTCCAAAAATGGCCAGGTGAGCTGAAGGAGAGGCATTGGTGCTTGGATGATTGTTGTTGCTGTAGGCAGCTGCATAGTAGTTCATATCAAACCTGTAATAACATCTTTCTGCAGTGTGGTTGTTATAGCCACAAATCTGACAATTAGGCCTATTATTGCCAGAAAATCTTTCTCCTCTTTCTCTTGAACCACTCCCAGTTCCTCTTGAGTAAGAGCCTCTTCCCCTAACTTAATTGTTTCTGCCTCTAGCACTTGGATATTTGTAAGTCCTTCTCCCTCCTTGAGATTGAGTGGATAGAATAACAGAAAACTGAGAGTTATCTGGTCCTACAGAGTGATTGCTGGTGTCAACTCCTTCAATACGGCTTTCATAAGATAGCAAGGCAGAATAAGCTTCCATGAGGATGCAAGCTTTGGATCTTGTGGTTAGAGAGACAATGCCTGGATCATACTCTGGTCCTAGTCCAGTGAGAGGATGCAACACTTGATCTGTCTCCTTAATTCCTTCATCCACAATGGAGATCATGTCACAAATGGATTTGACTTTGTTGAAATAATCACTAATAGAGAGATTTCCCTTTGTGAGGGTTTGAAACTGCAGCTTGATTTGCATAACCTTAGCAGAATTCTGTGTGGCAAATGCTCCTTTTAGGGTGTCCCATATCTGCTTAGCACTCCTTAATCCAACAGTAGTAACTAAGAGATTTACTGAAAGTGAAAACAAAAGCCAAGGGACAATGAGCTGGTCTTGCTTGATTCAATTAATGTAAGCTGGATTCATCCTTGGTGTTTCACCATCTTGACCGACAATTAATTTTTCCAGGACCACAACATCTCCTATGATGTAGCCCTCTAATCCATGTCCTCTGAGAGCAGTCAGAATTTGTTGCTACCATAAGAGATAGTTGTTGTCATTTAGCTTTACAGTGACAAGCTGTGTCTTCAATTGAACCACAGGCTCCAAGGCATTAATTGTAGGGGCTGTAGCCATGAAAATGACAAGTGATGGATAACAAAAGGCTAAAGCATTTTAATGAAAAGGAAAAAATATGTGTTCTGGTACCATAAAAGGAAAAACAAGCTGAACATGTAGAAAGTGGCTAAACATTATTGCTAGGGTTAGTAAATGAAGTAGAAAAGCTGAAAACATTTCTCATTAATTCTAAAAATATTATAATACATTTATTTATACTAAACATGGAACAATCTAGATTGTTTAGCTGTCATGCATCCGTTCATCTTTATTAGATTGCCAGCTACTGTCCTTTCTTGCCGTTGCATTATGATACACTGCTGCTGGTGCATGGTTATTAGTTTGTGCATGAGTTGAGGTGGCTTTGTCCTCTAGCTGGTGATAATCTCCTGCTGCTGGTGTATTTTTCTTTTTCCATGCACACGCAGCTGGCCTTTGTGCTTATCAGAAACAACATATGATATGTTGAATAGTGGACAACTAATATAATATTCCGAGATGATAATGATATAAATATGATAAGATATTAACAAACAACAACGCTCCTTCCTGATATGGAGTTCGAAACCCAAAGGCAATCATTTAGTGAACTCCAACAACATATTAAAGTAAAGAATCAAGAAGATAAGATGTCAGTCATTTTTATAATTGTCTATGTTTCTAGATTCTTAATTTTTATATTCATTACAAAGTTTTAAGATGTTATTTTATAACTTTCGTTTCACATTTATATCCTAATATCGGGAGTTAGGAGGTATAAAATATTAAAAATTTATTGATGAGACGAAAATGATATTACTGTAAAAGAAAACACCTAATTAGGTTTTTCAAAATTTATAATGGTATAATTAAACTAATTTATCTAAAACGGTCTATTATATTGTAAACATTATAAATCGATATTAAATTAATTTGAAAGCCAGGTATTACACTGGTATATTGAAAATTATATAAAAACATAAATTTATCAAAATATAATTATTAAAAAGATAAATTATCACCGTGCACTTGGGTAATTTATTAGGTGCACCTGGGTGTACCTTGCTAGGTGCTCCTGTATTACGTGATGATATATGATAATTATACGTGATGATATATGGTATTTATATGTGATGATATGTGACAAAAATTTAGAGTTTAGTGTTTACTTTTCTATTTTAGGGTTTATTTTATATTTTAGGATTTAGTTTTCCATTTTTAGGATTTAATATTTCATTTTAAGGTTTAGTTTTTTATTTTTTATTTAGTTTTCCATTTTAGGGTCCCGACAAAAATCTATCATTCTACCAGTTATATGTGATGATATGTGTTTGTTATATGTGATGATATGTGCCAGTTATATGTAATGATATATGATAGAAATTTAGGATTTAAAATTTAATATTCAATTTCAGGATTTAATTTTTCTTTTTAGGAATTAATTTTCCATTTTTAGGGTTTAATTTTTTTGTTTTAGGTTTATTTTTTTAATTTTGGATTTTAAATTTTAGATTTAGAATTTCAATTGTTTGTGATGATATGTATCAGTTATATGTGATGATATGTACCAATTATATGTGATGATATATGTCAGCTATATACGATAATAAATTAAATTATAGGGTGAAACTTGCAAGGTGCACTTGGGTTCATGATATACTCTCTCATTCTCTCATGTACTTGTCTCGTGGAAAAAAATGAAATACAGTTGGTATTATTTATTAGTGAAACGTGAGGGACAGTGGGACTCACGTGATATAACCTTTTTCACGTTTTATTCTTATACTTTTTGCGAGTGGTTGATTATTCATTTCACTAGTATGACTTACCCGTATATTGCGTAATGAAGGATGATTTTTAAATATAAAAATTAAAATACTTATTCACAAAAAAAAATCATTATAAATTTTAATCAAATTAAAATTTGACACTAATTATAATCATAAACTTGAAAAAAAAATCTACGTTAGTCATTTATTTTTTTTATTTTTGGTTTAACCTCATTACAAACAAATATATTTAGACATTTTTTGCACTAAAAAGGAACTAACGACATATTCATAAATTAAAAGGGATCAACAACTTGTTGAGTCTAAAATATATACATGTGAAGCGTGGCAAAGTCTCCCTGCTATGAATTTAATATATTATACTCATTCTAAAACAAAGAATTGAATATAGGATTATAACTAAATCATCTAATACAAAGTTAATTAACTTGACTCCCTTTCTTTCTCTATTTCTCCTCTACTCTCGTATCGTTAGCCCAAACTTAGTTTACAAATTCTAGACGATATCTGCGGCGGCGGTGAAGAACGCGAGGAAGATTTCTTGCAAACTTGTTTTTCTCGTTTTCTAAAAAAACTTAATTAGTTTTAATGTAAGAAATTAGATAAATATTAATTATAGAAAATGACTTATTGCATGGAGAAAAGTAAACATATATGAATGTCTGGATCTATAGTAAATTTACATTTAATAACAAAAAACATTTTAAGAATCTGAAATGAAAAGTAGAATTTGAATAATATAAATATTGGGTATTAATTGAAATTAATGTTAAATACAAAATTTATTTTTAAATAATCCTTAATGTTTATGTATGAAAAGCAAGCTAATGAATGAATTTGAAAAAAAAAAGTCCATGAGCACATTATTTTTTTGGCTCCACGCCCTATCGACGCGGCAAGATACATTTTCACTCTTTTTTTTTTAGTTCTCTTTTGGTTCAAGTTTGAGGAATATCTTCTCTCCCAAACTTGAGTTTCAAAATTTAGGCTAAATTGAAAATTTTAAATAAACCATTAACAAATACTATTAAAAAAATAACAAATCATTTAAAAATTATTATACATTATATTAGTTCAAGACATCGAAACAGATATGGAACAGTTAATGAAATACAAAAGGTATAATATGTGTATTGATTTCCATGCTTTCCATGTGTTCTTATTCTTGTAATTCTTCTCTTCCTCATTGTACCCTTGATCGAATAGCTCTGTAGTTTAGAGAGAGAAGAAATTTGATTGAAAAGCTTATATAATAATGTTAATAACATGTATAAAATACATAAGACAATGCTTGCGAATCAAGAAAAACACACACCAATGCCAAAATATTTATATGATCGTTCCATGATATTCATTCTTATCATCGTTACAACATGTAGCTTCAAAGCTCACTTCATTTTGCTCATATTGATATCATTGAGTAGAGTGAACATTGTAGGTATTTTGTTTTTTTTATTATAATACCACACAAACAGATATTTATAGAATAAATAGGGCGCTTGTGGAATTTGATTTTGATTGCGGATGAAAAATTGAAATATAATTCGACCGTGTGCAAATATTTGACTGATATTAATTTAATGTCAATTTCTGATTAAAATTGGGATTTGTTATGTGATCGATATTTCATAATATCAGTACTTTTAATAATAGATATTATCAGATAATTGTAATATATTTTGAAAACTAATTGTAGTAATGGTAATTTAATTCGGGTTTTATATTTGAATTTATTAGAGTTTTCTTTTTTCATTTGTGCAACTCACTTTATGATAATATAAATACTGGATTTCCATGGTTATTTAGTATGATAGTTTAAAATTCAGCAAATCCCACACATATGGGGTTGGATTGAAAAAACATACTATGCCTTTTTTACATCAAAATAAATATAGAATTTTTTTCTTCTGATATTGAAAGTTTTGTTTCTATTTTGATTCATAAATTTTAATGGGACTTATTTATTTTACGAAGTTTATGTTCATTATTTCCACCAGGTACTTATCTAACTAAATAATTTAAAATATGTGTGATATTAATATCAGTCATATAAATAAGAAAATCTAATTAAGTATCAACAAATTAGCAACATAATTCAACTACAAAAATTTAAGACGTTTGAACCATACAAATCGGCCAATTCACAAGATGTAAATAATCACTTTACTTATATTGGTATATTTTATCGATGAGTATAGTATTTCAAAAATATTTTTCTCTAACTTTTATATAGATTTGTTTTGGAGGTTTCACCAAATTTATGATGTGATTTTGTAAATATATACCAATTTGGGTTACCATTTATCTTTTTAAAAAAATATTCATCTACTTTGTAATTCTAGACAAAACAAAAATTCAAACGTAGAATATTATAGTGGATAAATATTTCAGCGAATAATTTCAATGAGTGAATTATAGTCACTGAATGACTTTTTATTCTTCTATATATATATACTAGTTTAACACCCGTGCATTACACGGGATTTATAAAAAATTAAATATGAAAATATTGTGAAAATTATAAAGTTTTAAATATAAATAAAAAATTGAAAGGATGTGTTCTCAACCCGTGCCTTCTTCAACTTATAAATTATTATAATTATTGATTAATATTATATTTTAATGTTTACATTAAATTCGTTAATAATTATATTACATACTCATAAAAATTCAAAAGATTTATTATTAAATCATTTATATTTTTATGTTTAGATTAATATTATTAGTAATTATAGTTACATATTTTAAAAAATCCCTCTTCAATTTATTAATTATTGTAATTATTGATGAATATTATGTTTTAATGTTTAGATTAAATTCGTTAATAATTATATTTACATACTCATAAAAATTCAAAAGATGTATTATTAAATCATTTATATTTTTGTGTTTAGATTAATATTGTTAGTAATTATAGTTACATACTTTGAAAAATTCAAAAGGTGTCATAATCTCAAACCTTCTTGCATTGTGTCATTGTCTAATAAATATTAATTAATTATTATTATATAGTTTTATTTTATTTATATTTAGATTCAGCTCATTACTAATATTTAGTTACATACTCCAATTATTGCAAATATATCATAATTACATATATAGAATACTTAAAATTTCAAAATTAAATTATTTCAACTTTTATTTAAATACAATTTATTTATTTATTTTCATAATAATTTTTTTTTTATTAAAGTTATTTCATATGTAATTTATCTTTTAATTAAAATAATTAATTTAGATTTTTTTCTACTAATTATATATGACTTATTTATGTTATTTATTAGGATTGTGAATTAGACAAAATATAAAAAAAAAACTATTAAGTTAGGCTAAATATAATAAAAATAAAATATTAAATTAGGCAAGATATAGTAAAAGAAAATTATTAAATTAGGATCGGATGACAGATAAGCAACCGAAACACCAAATTTTTTTATTATCCAAACGAAGCATACGAAGAAGACACATACATGGGAGGATTTTGTATAAACATATACTTGTTTAACATCTGTGTATTATACGGGACTTATCAAAAGATAAATATAAAAAATATTTGTGATAATTATTTAA